>JAKNDB010000067.1:0-385000 GCA_024305405.1 Dirofilaria immitis | reverse complement strand
TACTTGATATAAGCCAATAGTACAAACAAATATATTAACACTTGCTAAGTTGTAATTAATTGGACGGATAACGAAACTATAACGTGTCCATATCAATCCTGTCATAAATAGTGCTGTATTCTGTAATGAATTGATAAACATATAAATGATATTTGTTGAAAAAAAAAAAAAAAAGAGATATCTTGTTTATATTATCATATAAGCAAGATTTATCGTTCGAACTGATAAGTATTCATATTTGATTTATGGTATGCAAAGATTATAAATTATCACCTAATATATATATATCATTTATCTATTATTTTAATCTGTATTTTGAGGAAGTTAAACACTTTCGTGCTGTTATAGAATTTTTTTTTCTGTGTTATTTCCTAACTAATTATTTTTGAGAAGAAAAAAAAATAAGTTGAAAACAGATAAGTTGTTTCTGTTAATTAAACTTAACGTGTAAACATAACTCGGCAAATAAAATGAGATCGATTGCTTATCAAAAACACGAGGTATGTTAAGAAAAACATTGATTCATGAAGGAAAGAAATAGAGAAGCAAAAAGATTTTATAAATAGATAAGTAGTGATAAGAGAAAAATTAAAAAGTAAATAACCTGATAAAAACTAAGTTTCTCAGCAGGCCTTTTAAATCAGCAATACCAGCTAAAACTAAACACCATTTTATAGCTGGTGCCCAAAAAAGATTGTTTTTGGACCTGCTTCATGATTCCATAATGATTGTGCAAATGATGGTAATCGTGGATAGAGAATCTGTAAAAGTGAAAGAAGGCATTTTATATAAACTATTAATAATTTATTAAATATAAAAAAAAAAAGCATTCAAATCATTTGCTTATCATATCTGTTATCAATTGATAATCTTAAAAAAAAAGGACATTCATTCCTTAAGGAAAAATTTTCGTTTCGTTTTTTTTTTTTTTTTCTTTTCTAAAAGCTTATCTTTTAGATGAAGCAGAAAACAATTCAAAGAAATGAATAAACATTAAAGTGAGGAAAAATTGAGTAATTTAAATATATGTACTATCTTCAGACTATTTTTCAATTTCATGCAATTATCTCTTAGAGCCTTTTTTTTTTTTCTAATATAAATTTCTATAGGCTTCTTTAAAATAAATGTTAACAAAAATTTAACAATTTTTTTGATTGATTTTTTCGATTGATTTGTTCAATTGAACAATTTCACCCTATATATGATTAAATCAATAAATTTATTAATAACCTTATCACCGGTATGACATAAAATTCGATAGATTGATGAAAACATATTCGTTTTCTTTCTTTCTTTTTGCAGCAAAAAAAAAAACGAAATAATAATAATAATGATTAAATTTGATTCCACAATTAATATTATATCAATCTGAAAAATTTAATAAATTTAAATTGGAATAAATTATAAAATAAATTGATTATCATAACGCCATTCATTCAATTAATTAATTATTTATTTGAATAAATTTTGATAAAAATAATACAATTTAAAGAATAATATTAAAAATATTTTCTAATAATTTATATCAATAATATCTTCATACTTCTATCTTTCTTAATTTTTAATATTTTTCCTTTCGTCTTTTTTATCTTAATGAAAGTGAATTTTTGAAAAACAAGCGATTAAATGATTACTTTGGGAAATTGAAGATTGAAGAAAGTTAAGTTTATAAATAAAGGTAGAAGCATAATGACTTAATTAAGCATTAAATTAATTATTCACAATCTATTTTAATCATAAATAAATAAAGGTATAGGTATGATGACGTAATTAAGCATTGAATTAATTAATCACAACCTATCTTAATCATAAATGAATAAAGGTAGAGGTATGATGATGTAATTAAGCATTAAATTAATTAATCATAATCTATCTTAATCATAAATGAATTAAATATTTAATCGATCAAATATTTACACCAAAAATCATAGATCGAATTTCTATACGCTCACTGTAATATCGATAGTAACATTATGACGGCAATATTTTCCAATATTGCTATCAGTTTTTTTCTTTTTTACAATACTTTCGCATGAAATATGATAGGAATTCTAGATGATAAAAATGATAAAAAAAAATGTGAAAAGTTTATAATTGTAATAAATCATTATGAACATTACACATCTTTGCATAAATAAAGAAATAATCACAATTTATTAATTGTGATTATCATGATGATAATCTTGTTTATATTGAATTGATAAAATATTCTTTTTTTTTTATATTAGAAATAAATCATATCAAAAATATAAAAAAAAAAAAGTTATTTAAATCGATTGAAGGAAATTTTATTTTTTTTTTTTTTGCAATATTATTTATTGAAATTCGATGAAATTATGCTTATTAAATTAAATAGTATGAATAAAAAAAAATGTAAATAAAAAGTTTCGCATGAATAAATATGGAAAATAGTATGTTCTATTTTAAATTATTAATTATATGAATAAATATGAAATCGATTTAATAATTTTTTTTTCTTAAATTCATTATAATCAAAATCTATTATCATATAATTTATATCAATCGAAATTTTTTGCATTTACTATAATGATATCGAGAATTATAATTTAGTCATTCCTATTTCAATCTTTCCTTTTATCATTGGCTTATCATTGGTTCAACAAATATTAAATTTATCTCTTTCTTTTTTTTTTTGATTTAAATATTAAAATATGATATTAGAAATGGGAAGAATGCTTATAATATCGAAAAATTTTAAATGAATTAATTATTTGTTAATTTTTATTAAAAATTCATGTATTATTACTATTATTATTATTATTATTATTATTATTATCTATTTATTATTATTATTATTATTATTATTATTATTATTATTATTATTATTATTATTATTATTATTATTATTATTATTATTATTATTATTATTATTATTACTATTATTATTATTATTGAAAGAAAAGAAATATAAATGAAATTATAAAGAGATATGAAGAAATGGATGAGAAATATGTATAATAATATGATTATTATTGCTACTATCGTTACTATTATTACTAATAATATTATTATTATTACTATTATTATTATTATTATTACTATTATTATTATTATTATTGTTATTATTATTACTACTATTATTATTATTGAAAGAAAAGAAATAATAAAAGAGATAAGAAGAAATGGATGAGAAATATGTATAATAATATGATAAATGTTGTAGCATTCTTTAAAAAGTAATATTTCATCCTCTGATATAATTTTAAAAATTAACACTAAAATGATAAATCTTTTAAAGATCAAACAATGAAAAGAACAAAAAATTAAATTAAATCCCAAAAATTCTAATCTTTAACGGGAAATGCATAATGTTAAACTTATCAGTAATTTAATCTAAATTATCATTTCTTTTTTTCTTTCAAAACTTAATATTCATTGCACAAATAGCTAATATTAATTATATTATGGAAGATGAATAAAAAAATATATATATACTAATTTATCATATCAATACGATATTCGTAATATTTAAATCCTATTTATGAATTTCGATAATTTTTTTTTATTCCTATTAGAAAGCAATGTGCAAAGTTAGGCATAGGCTTATCATGCTAAGGCTATATCAAAATATCAGAACTACCACCAGAGACATTCAATTCAATGCGCCTCTTTCTTGTTGCACAATTATAAGTCGGGCACATTCGAGAATCTGCTTTTGCAAAAGTTCTCAACCATTTAAACAATTCCAAAATATGGCCTATGGCCGTTGTCAAACAAGCATGTATATACTTTTTATCTTATATAAATAATAATTTCTTTATCACGATTATATCGCTTATCAATGATAGTTATAAAGTAAATCTTGATTATCGTAGCGAAAATAAAATTGAAAGACAGAAAAATTTAAATACGATTTTTCTTTAAATGCTAAGAGAAATTCTTAAATTTATTTCCAAATTTCGAAAGAAGGAGAAATAAACTTTGTTGACAGATATGAAAATATGCTTTTAAACAATTTAATAATGCCGTCATATACATTTCCCAAGTAATCGTCATAGAAATCGTAATTTGAAGATATTAGAAATTTACGGATAGATGATCTTTAGCATTGACTATTATATAATTTAATTACAGGGAAAATTACAAATTTTATGAGGTGAAAAATTCCTATCAAGACTTCAAAAATATTAATTGTACATATTTAATGCACTAATTAGAATAAGGTAGAAGATTAACATTTGATGAAATTTTATTGAATTTTCATTAAATATAATTGCAGAAAATAATACTAAATATCAATACAATTTATTATGGTAGCAAATGGTTGAAAGTATTTTGTATGAACTGGAGCGTAGAAGTCAATCAAACAGATGATGTTCAATGACCTATTGACCTTCCATTGTTCGTAATGTAGGGGACTTTTTACAATCAATATTTGCAGATCTAGGCATAATTATACTCGAATATTCGGTAATTTTTTTCTTTACAGAGGATATAAATGATCGAATTGGTAAATATAAACAATTTATTCGTATTTATTACTTTCTTCTTTACAATTTCTATTTTAAAGAAACTAAATAATTGGGAGAATATAATTTCCTTACATGCTTTCTCTTGAAACCAGCCTCAATACTAGGCACATAAACAATTTTTGCTATCTGATAAATAAAAAATGAAAAATGATGTTGAAGGGCGGAAATAACAAGCCAATGGAATAGTAGAAGCTCATTGTTTACCTCCATTATTGGATTCCTGTTACACACCTACGAAATAACAGTTGTTTACACGCTTGATGAAAAATTGAAAGTTGACAAATCGCTCGCTTTCACAAAATTCACATCTTGCAGTGCTCATTTGTTTATTATTCAAAATGAAAAAAAAAAATTAATTTTTAAAATGCATCCTACCAACACTGAATTATGAGGTAGAAGAAATAGGATGGATTCTTTCCGATCATAGAATTTCCGCTGAGCACTTTACCCGTTATTACAGTCCATTAAACCGTACAAATGATGACCCAATTCTTTTGCAAAATCCCGATCTCATAAATCTTCAACGAAATCTTATTACTGATAGCAGCGAAGCATCCTTGTTTGACAGTAGGTTAGTAATATTTGTCAAATCATTCAAAACTGAAAAACCAAAAACACATTAATTTCTCAAATTCTTGTTTGCTTGTGCGCACCGGAATTTCGACAACACCAACAATCAATGATGAAAAAGATCGCTATTGAAGGTGAAAAGTTTACATCGAATTGGAAAATTCATTTTATACACATACAGAAGAGCACTGAAAGAACAAACAAAACAACACATATGTACTCAGAAAGGATTGAATTCTTAAATAAAAGAATGAACACTTCGACTAAAAAAGCTAGACAAAGAAAAATATTGTGAGTCAAAAGTTTAAGAGATAAATTCAAATTAAAATTCTGAGTATAGAAAGCAGATCCATGAAATACTCCATCCAGAAAGTCAAGAAGAAAACTTCAACGACTAATAGCACAAGGAAAGAAATAACACATTGTAGAATATGCTGAATTTACGATAAAATATACTGCTTTAATAAAAGTTGCTTCAGCGTTATAATCAAGCTGTTTTGACTTAAAATCACAACTCATTTACAGAATCACCAAAATTATGTACATGAACGTACAAAAAAGCAAGAAATGGAAGTGTGCAATCCAACTATACGAAAAACATTAAAAATCTCCTCATCTTTTGAATTCTAATCCTAAAACATCATTAGAATTTCATTTCAGAAAAATACTTTAAAATGGTACATCTCAGTAAGATAATTTTACAATTTCTTTAGGGAAATATTTTAACATAAACATACAAAGTAAATAAGAATGACTAGAAATTTAAATCCGACTGGACAATTTTTTAATTCATAGAGAAGGATTACACAACACATAATTGTAATTTGCTTGACTAAATTTCAGCAGCAACCGTTCGAACCTCCTAGTGCCTGATTACTGCTAGGAGAATTAGGTGAACTTGGAGAATGTTGTGGTCCAAGTTTAATTCCATTTGCCTGCAACATCAAGAAAAATGATGAATAATACACACTGGCCATGAGACATAATAATGGACTCCTGCATTGCAGACAAATGAAAAAACAAGAGCTGTCTGGTGAAGAAATGCTAAAGCTTATGAACGTAATGTGTAACAATAATGAAGTATAAAAACACAAATCATATTACAAGCCATCAGCAGCGCAACTTCTAAATCAAGAACTATAAGTTAAAAATTGATAACTTAATTATCAGATGAATACGGGGAAAAATTCAATGACTATTGTTTTATCATTTTACAACTACAACTAATTCAGCTTTTTCTGGAAATATTTCATGCAATCGCATAATGAAATGCATTGCACTATACCGCGGACAATCATGCGAGCTATTGAAATATCATATTGCTAAAATTTTGAAAATTCTTAAATCATACCTCATTGTTGATATCGAAAACGCCTTCTTGTATTTTCCGATAAATTTCTTTTGCAGTATCGATAAATGCCTGAAAATAATAAATTCTATGAAAAATTCTAATTCACTTTTGAAATTATGATCAAAATAATAGTCAAAAAACTATACTCAGGATAATAAGATACAATAAAAATACAACCTCTTCTACGTTTGCAGCAGTTTTTGCCGATGTCTCCATGAAAATCAGACCATGTTCACGTGCGAATGCTTCTCCTTCTTCTTTCTTCACTTCTCGTCTTGCTTCCAAATCACTGCAAAATTATTTATAAGATATGAATTATTTCATGGGTAGATTTGATTTGAAACTATATCAACATATACTAATCGACAAACATAATAAGAATCCCGAAATAAGAATGAATTTTAAATTCATGTCAAAGAAGTTCCTAATGTTTTTTTTCACCGTTTAATTTGAAATCTGAAGTTAGCCTTACTTGCAACTTCACTGTAGTTGCATACTAAAATATCATAATCTACAAATATTGAAGATCTCCAATTTCATTAGCAAAATATTATTGCTTGTTAGTAGAGAAAACTAAATATTCAAAATGTAGAAGTTTATATCTGGTTAATTTCGAACTTCTTTTTATAAAGAGCTTTTGTAGGGCGGTGATGATGTACAATCATGTTCATCGATAGAAAATCGGTGCTTTAATAATTGAATATATCCTTTTTAATAAGGTATTATCCATAAATCTTTCAATCAATAAAATCGATTGAAAATTGGAATATAACCTTTTATTCCCAATAAGCATAATAACCATATTAGAATTTGAATGTTGTCGTGCGTCTTCCAACCAAGAAGCCAAATGATTGAATGTATCACGTCTGAAAAAACATCGCATACTTGATGGCCTACATTAAAATGCAAAATGAGTTATAACTGATTTTGATTTAAATAAAATGATTGCCTCGTTATATCATAAACAAGAAGTGCGCCTGCTGCTCCACGATAATATGAGCGTGTAATCGAACGAAATGATTCCTGACCTGGAAATCGTTAAAATTCTCCACTGTTTGCAAAATGTATTGCAGAAACAGATAGTTCTAAATTAAACTAGTATAAATAAATATACCAGCTGTGTCCCATATCTGTAACTTGATTTGTTTGCTATCGATAGTAATCATACGAGCACCAAACTCCACACCTGAAATGTTATATTCGAATTAATCATGATCTATAACAACTTGCTTAAAGATTCAAAATCCAAATACAGCTATATTTAAAATTATGATCTATCATCCACTATATAATGCTAATAGAACAACTTCAAGAGATGTCCATTAAAAAAATAAATATATGCTACTTCAACATCTTTTAACACATCATTATTACTCGATTATAAACATATAAGAAATAAAGAGATATAGATATATCAAAATTAACGATATATTAAATGATATACCGATTGTCAAATCATGCACTGGTTGAAAGCGTTTATCAGTGAATTGAAGAAGAAGACATGACTTTCCCACTCCTGCAACATATCAATTCATAAAAATATGCATCTAAAAAATAAATAAAACAGAAGTGAAACTTCGTAAGTTCCTATAAATAAAATTCTCGACAATGATTTCAAATCAACCTTTCTAGCTAATGATGCAGAAGAAATTTTGAAATAAGACAATCAATAATTCATAATGTGCCGAAAAGTTGCATTAGACCTTCAGACAAAATATGCAAAATTTAAGGAAATAAGAAAAATCAATTAGAAAAAATGATCATACCTGTATCGCCTATTATGATATATTTGAAGAGATAAGCGTATGACATTCGCACTGATAACTAATAAACTTCTGTAAAAATGATTGATCTTCAATCATCTTAATGGAAAATTTTGCCCTATTGATCATAACATGTGATATATTCCATAAATTGATATTAAAAGGCAAAAAAAAAAAAAAAAACTCTTTAATAGCTCAGAAGACAAATAATATATTATAAGAGAGAGAGGAATGAAAGAGAGTACAATCTCCCTCCATTTATCTAGAAATCACAACAATCATACCGATTCCTAAAGATACAACGAAATTCGTTTTATTACTACCTACCGGAACATAAGGATATCATCGATTAATGACCACTAAGCATTACCGTAGTGAAAAAATTGTGTCATAAAAAATTATGCAAATAACAGCTCAATATCACGATGTTATATATATATTATTGATTGATTAAGAAAGCGTGAAAGATAATTGATATTTGTAGGAGTAAAATATGATCGGAGAATTGATTGTATCAAGATTATTAATCAATTATTAAACGATTAGTTTAGAATATTCGAAATGTTTAGATTCCCAAAAATATTCTTTGAGATATCACTTTCAAATGATAATAAAAGAATGTAAATTTTTCATTTATTGAATGAAATAAAATGCAAATTTACTTACCTGCAAATATAATATTGTATATATGTAAGAAGAATTGATCATTTCAAATAATTTCATTCATTTTTTTTTTTTGCTTCATTGTTTAGATGGCGCGATTGATTATAGAAGGTGCATCTGAAAGAGAAGTAATGTTGAAGAAAGAAGAAGAAGAAGAAGAAGGTATTCGTTCAGATGATTCTTTCACATTATCAATAATTAATTTCGTTATCAAAATGTAATAAAATGGCAAATGAATAATAAAGGAGAAATGTTACAGTAAATGTCAAATTTAGAAATAAAAGCCGAGAAGAGAGTTAATGCAAAGAAAGAGAAACCATACACCACTGTTGCTGTTACTACCAATAAAAATGCAGCCGTAAATATGTATTAAATTTTATTCTTATTATATTTCTCAGTATGGATAAAATGACCTAACCTGAATTTGATTTACTAGTATTGCAATATAACTGTTGTAAGTTTTAAACTTAAATTGCTAAACATGAAGCTATCGTATGCAAGATATCGATAGGTAGCCTGGTATTGAATATCAGTACTTGGATTTTTATAATGATCCAAGTATAATTTATTTATAAAATGGATATGCTATCTCTATCTAGTAGTCTCATTTCATTTAGATTAGGAACGTCATATCAATCAAACATTGACCATGAAGAAAATCTTAGGAAAACTGAAAAATATCCTATTATGAAATCTATTACGGTATTCCTGAAATATATTTATCATGATGGTTATATATTTAATCGTACATTATGCGCATGGAGTATGTTATATACTGATTAAAGTGATAAACTTGTTAAACTGATAATTGATAATTTGGTGCAATTTTCAAAAGTATATAAGAAAATACGAATTGATCAAAATACATTATAAATAGGTTGAATATAGTTGAGAAGTTAAAAATTTTGTTAACAATTATTATGAAGATGATAATGATAGCAGTAATGATGGTGATAATGATAATAATATTCAGTTATTACGATCTCATATTTGCTATGCATATATATTTTTCTTACGTTATTAGTAACTGCGGGTATATATATAATGTTATATACAACTCGAGATGCACCAGTATATTATGGCGAGACTACTTTTATTGGTGGCATACCAGGTATTATTATGAATATTTATTGATAGATAACTTAGTAAGATTTCAAATTAGTTATAAAATTTTTATAGAACTATTTATGATTATTAATTCATGATGATAAATTATGAATTAATAATTAATCGATTATACCAACCATCTTTATTAATTATATTTCCATTTCAAATTAATACTAAGGAATTGGTTTTGAACCTCGAAAACGAAGTATGAAAAGAGAACAGAATATTTTTAAATGGAATATTGATGATCCAACATCGTATACTTTCTATGTGAGAAGATTACGAAAAATTCTATACGGTAAGTTTTATTATACTAAATAAGTTTACTGTAATTTTATTCTTACCATATTATTATTATCAACGAAAAAAATTTAGAATATGCAACGAAGGAAGTAATACCTAACAAATTCAAAATAAATTGCAAGCAAACAATTATACCGTATATAAGTGGAAAGCCAATAAAACATTTTTGCAAAACAGATGCGACCAATACAGATGAGGATTACGGTTACGGTGCTTGTGCTTTAACCAAGCGAGTTTTTTTTTTTACTTATTTTTTCGGAAATTCGGATCTACATGGATAGATGATATTTGGATAGAAATCAACACAAAGTGATAATACATATCATTTAGTAAAAAACTGATAATCAAATTAAAAATTCGAATCATTCTGATAATCTGATAATTTGGCAATTCTCGCAAATTTATCATTTAACATATCAAAAGTTATTTTTAACATTAATGAAACAAATATTTTAAATTTATTCCTTAAGCAATAAAATAAAGTTATTATATGCATAGTCAATTGTTATCTTTGAATGATATCATAATTTTAAAATATCATATCTGGGTGATACTTATATAAATTATCGTAGTATAATAGAATAGCTATATCATATCAAAATTATCAACAATTTTATAAAAGAAATTCTTTCTTATTTCATCTAGTAATTTTGTCATAAAAATTTTTAGGAATACTAGCTTTGGATATGATATTGGTACTCCTTGTATTATGCTACGTATAAATAAGGTATGATGATTTTTGTTGAACTATTAATAGTATTAGTATGGAAATCATTGTAATAAAAATGATCAAAATTATCATATTTGTTCTTAGTTCATAGATCACCGAATTGTTGATTAATTGATAGAGTTATTTTGCTTAAGTAAAAAATTAGAATTAACAGATTGAAAATTCATATTAAGTACATGTAACAATATATCTTGTAGGTTTCTATTTTGAGTTTGATAGCAGTTGTATTTCAAATTTATTTTTCCTTCTATCATTCGATTCAAAAAGTTTAATTATTTACATTTTAGTTATTTGGCTATTATCCGGAACGGCCAACATATGACTTATTTGCTAATATTTCATTAGATTTTGAATCAATTAATATATGTGGACAAACATCGAATAGAACGATTTGCTGTAACGATGATCGAATGTTATTTCATTGCATTTCTATGGTATAATACCTCTTAGATTCCAGTCTCATTTCATATTTATCATTCTGAAGAAATGTTATTATCTAATAAGAAATAGTTTTATATATATATATATATATATATATATATGTATCTTGTAGAATCTGGCATCATTACTTATGTTCAAGTCAATCATTTTTATAAATTATTTATTTGACAGATAATTTAATTAATTTAATTCGAAATGATTCTTTAACAGAATATTGGACTATATATATATTATATTGATTGAGAAGAGAAGATATCTTTTCTTAATTAATTTTTAATTGAGATAAGTTTGTTCATTTCAAGGATGAGCATACAAATGTAACAATAATACAATATCCAAAATTTGGTTATCCTTATTGTTTTTATCCATTCAATAAACAAAATGGTTATATGCAACCATTTATCATGATTCAATTATTCAACCTTATACCGAATAAGAAAGTAATGCTTTCTCCGAATGAATTGAATTATTCGAATTTCTATCAAAATCGAAATCATAGAAATTGAAGTTGAAAAAAAAAAAAATGAATATCTCTTCTTTCATATTACATCGGATGTTTATTCGTAAAATATTGACATTCACTGAATCTCATGATTTCTTGAACATATATCAGTAAAGTTCGAAATTTATTACAGACTGGAATAAAATGTACGCCAACAGCATCTGATCTTCGAGAAAGATCACTCAAACTATGGTTTGAAATGATATCAAAAAAACGAATTAATATAAATCTCAACATAATTATTGATGATGAATATCATTTTCCCAAATCATAAAGCAATCTTATCAATAAATAATTTAGCATTTCAATCAATAAAAAAAAAAGATCATACTATCAGTTGATAAAACTTTATCGATTCATTTAATTAATATTTTCAGAAAATGTTAATTGTGAGGTTGATTTTTGTTTTGTTGATAAGATAAAAAATTCAAATGAAATTACTGTTATCATCTCGAAATAAAAATAAATAATATTATGATAAAAACGATGCATTAAAAGAATTAGTAATTAAAATCTTTAAATAATTCTTATCCCAATAGATATTACATGGAAAGAGTTTAAGATAGAAAAGAAAAAATTTTTTGAAACAAATTGTTTGACATTCTTTTCTATCATTCTTTTTAGATCTAAAATAATGAAAAATTTTTGAAATCTGAAAGAATTTGAAAAGAATTTAAGAATCTGAAGCAACGCATGAAAAGAGCTTCTAAGTTTGCTCTTCCATGTTGCATATTTTCTCGACTTCAATTGCTATGCTTAACATTGAAATCTTAAAATTCTATTGTTTAAGTAAACACATTGAAAATGAATGAAAGGAATTCTGAAGTATTCCAGTTATCATAAAACTATTATTATCAGAATCATATAATGCTATCATTATCAATTAATGATATATGTTAATTATTATTAAATGCAATTTTCATGGAATCAATATGATGCAATTGAACCTTTTAAAATCTAATATATTTTACTCTTAAACGAATAAAATATGATTCATAAATTTTAACAAGCATCCACCTTCATATTATTTAAATTCATATCTCACATCTAAACTTTCCTTCACAAATTTATCAAATTGTAAAAACGATTTTTATGAAATCGATTTTTACGGTAATATTTGATATATTTGTGTTATTTAATTTCTTTGCCTATTATTATCATTTAATTAATTATCAATTCTTTCATACTGTAATTTTTATTTAAATTCTTTGCCTATTATTATCATTTAATTAATTATCAATTCTTTCATACTGTAATTTTTATTTAAATTCTTTGCCTATTATTATCATTTAATTAATTATCAATTCTTTCATACTGTAATTTTTATTTAAATTCTTTGCCTATTATTATCATTTAATTAATTATCAATTCTTTCATACTGTAATTTTTATTTAAATTCTTTGCCTATTATTATCATTTAATTAATTATCAATTCTTTCATACTGTAATATAAAAGTTCCAAATTCATTCCAATCCATATATTCATGATAGAATAATTTTAATTCTTCCATTATACAAAAGAATAAATTTGAAACTTCAATTAAATTTTCGGTTATACAAGTAAAGATATGGAAGTAAAGCAGTCAGTAAGATTAAACAACGATTTTTCTCGAGAATCAAGGTTCGTTATCATTTTTATCATTTTCTTCTTATTATACATACAAAATCTTTTGTTAACCGATTCTACAGTATTTGTTTCAACTACTTTGTAGTATTCTAAATGATCGAATTCATGAAATTTATGCAATCGTGATAGCATACTTATAACTACTTGGACAATTACCTATAATAATTAGATCGTAATAGTCATGAATAATAAAACATATTTTTTAAATTATCAGAAATTGATACGAGAAATTTGTTTATAGTTATTTAAATTTGACAATAAACATAGAGAAATGATAACTATACGGCATGGTAGTTTGATCTATTATTATCATATATTATCAGAAATGCAAATTAGGAAAAATTGATTGACAATAAACATAGAGAAATGATAACTATACGGCATAATAGCTTGATCTACTATTATCATATATTATCAGAAATGCAAATTAGGAAAAATTGATTGACAATAAACATAGAGAAATGATAACTATACGCCCCTAGCATGATAGCTTGATCTACTATTATCATCAGATATGGCAAATTAGAAAAGGTTTGAATCATCCATATTTTTTGCCATATTATTAAAGGCGAAAAACTTGATAGCATCTTTACCTATTTTTCTTCATTTCATTCCACAGATTAGAACTGACTAAAATCAAGAAAAAGATTGAAAGATCTTTCTTGATTATAGCATAAATACTTTTCGAAATATATTTTGAAGCTTCTGAATCTCATAAAAATAAAATATTCAGATAGTTTCTGGCGAGCGCTCATTTTTTTCGCTAATTTCTTTCTTCAAAAATTTCTGATTTCTAAATGTTAAATTTTTTAATTTTCAAACTTTTCATTTCAATTTGTTATGTTATTTATATAATAAAAGAAAGAATTTAATAATAAAAATCTTTTGAAGAAACATTAAAATTCATTCCTTTCCTATGCAATTGCTATAAAATTAAAATTTCAGATAAAATTGAAAAATTATATTTTAAAGATTTCTGAAAATCTTCAAGAAATGACATCTTCTTTTAAATATTATCAATCAATGTATTAGATGTTAAAATGAAGAGAAATGTTTTAGGATATCTCGAGGATTCTCATTTTTATTTCTATCAATGTAACTTTTGTACTTTAATGTAAATGATATAGTAGAGTGCTATTGAATGTATCAAGCATTGGATGATTACGATATATTACTGTATCTTGTTGATGCATTATCAATACAACGTTCTCTCGAAAGTAGAAGTGATGCCAAATAATGAGTTTAATGCTGAATTATTGATATGATAAAATGATTAGAAAAGATGCAGAAAATTAGATGCAAAATATTTAATAATTTTCAATAGTAAATAAACATTAGAAATAAAGAAGTATTCAAAATGTGGAGTAAAGAATGAAATATGATATGCAATTTGATACCTCAAATTGCAAATTTATTACTTCTCATGAGTGAATGATGGAAAAAATAATCAATGATTAAAATGATAATTAAACTGTTGGAAACGTCATGTAAATAGCACTTGCGTGACGTGATATTCTTTCAGCTGTGACTATGTAACGTAAATAGCACTTACGTAACGTAACATTCTTTTAGCTGTGATTACATCACGTAAATAGCACTTGCGTAACGTGATATTCTTTCAACTATAATTGTATGAAATGATAAGAAAACTTTCATTATTTTATATTAACAAAGCAAAATAACATAAATCCAATCAATGTATATTAAATTTTGTTAATTTTCAAAAAATTTATTACTGTATCGGATTACACGCTTAATGATAACACTTACGCTTCTATTTTGATGTTTTTTTTTTTTAATTCTCGAAATATGTGAAAGTAATATTCGCAATCAGCATATATCCCGATATAGTAATAAATTCAATATTGATATTTGATAAGAAGTGATAAATCGAATTTTAATCAATTGAATGTGAAATTTAATTTAAACAAAAAATGAAAAATACTTCGAATTGATTTGAATTGATTTTTTAATTCCAATAATTTATCAATTTTCATTTCACATAAATGCAATAAACAAAATTTTAATCAATGAATTTAGCATTGATTAAAATTGAAATATTCGGTCTATAAAAGCAAGACAAGAATAACAATCATTTTGTTATGGCAAAATTGATTAATTGATAATGAGAATTGATTAATTGATAATAAGAATTGATTAGTTGATAATGAGAATTGATTAATTGATAATAAGAATTGATTAATTGATAATAAGAATTGATCAATTGATAATGAGAATTGATCTAATTAATAATGAGAATTGATCAATAAATAATAAGAATTGATCAATTGATAATGAGAATCGAAGATAATAATTTAAAATCAATCATATGATATCAAATTTTTTACATTAAAAAATTTTAAACAAATAAAATCGATTGAAAAATATGTTAAAATTCGTTAAATTACTAATGCAACAAATCTAAAAACTTTCAATAAAATTAATCATACACTCTTATATGAATTAATTGATATTTAAGCATTTTATTGGTCTTTAAGCAATCAAAATTTTATTTTTAGTCTGAAGAGCTTTTAACATATGCTTGTTTGATAAAATAGCGCTTATGTCGTCAATAAATTAGGAAAGATCAAAGATTTAACATTTCATAAACAAATTGAGTTAAAATGTAAACAAACGGCCCTTAATCATCCAAAAAAACGGAAATAAATGGCAGTAAGTAAAATTTGAAAATATTAAATTTAATAAAATTATGCTGTATCGTTGAAAGTTTGATCATTCAATTTTCGGTATGAATTTTTTTTGCAATAAAATTATTTATATTTTTATGATTCATCCATTTCAACTCAATTATTGATCGCAATTATTTGTTTAACTTGCAATATTTGCCTCTCGAGAATCTTTACATTTCCTCAGCAATTTTCATTCATTTTAATAATACTGTAAATTATCGTATATCAATCATTTTATAATAAATTAATTTAGATCAACTGATTTGATTTAATTTATCATATCATTTAGATCTCAGATTTTTTTTTGCATTCTTGAAGAAATCAATTTCTTACATTTCTCTTTTTTATTTTCCATAGGATAGACATATATTCAATAATAAGTTTTGTTATTATATAAGAAATTTATGCGTCAATTTTTGACGTAAATATAATATAACAAAAAAATAGCTCGTCAAAACGTCAATTTACGTTTTATTACGTAATTATTAGCCATTCATTCTGTTTTTTTTTTTTTTTAATTTTTATTTCCTTCAAAATATTACATATCAAAGCAATTACTTTATTGCTTTTTACCAAATTTCCGATATTGAGCAGACAAGTGAATGACGTAAATGTTACGTAATGATTACGTAAATGTTACGTAATGATTCTGAAAAAAGTGTATCACAGAATGTGAAATATTATATTAACGGATTCTAAATGATTTTTATTTTATTTAATAAATTCATTATCATTTCTATGCTCTTTTTAAATATTTATTATTATAAATAAAATTTATATTTTTAATTTTCAATCTACTCAAACAAGAAATATGCTATATTATAATTATGCGATATGTATTATGTCTTTGGGATTTACTTCAGTAATACGCCGAATAAAATATGTTCGAGAATTATTATCATTTGTCTGCTTTGCCAATCATTATCATGATAACAAATTGATAAACATTTTTGGATAGAATGACGAGAATTATGAATCAGTGTTTTATTATATATTTAACAACTATTATAACAAAAGAAAATTTTATTATAAAATGTATTGCTTAGCATTTCAAATTAAATATATCAGATATCAAACAAAATATTCCATCATAGTTTTTTTTTTTTTTGATGAATTAATACCCGTAATGATGATTATTGATAGATAGTATAAGAGATTCTGAATCTAAAAAAAATAATTATTAATTCATTCATTCAATAATAAAATTAAATCATTCATAAGATACTTAGTTAGAAAATTTAGAAGGAAACTTTCAGGATTATTCGAATCATAACAAACATTATAAATGTTAATTTAAAATTTAAATTCGAACCAATTTGAATCAATAATTATTAACTCCTGTCACTTGGTGCAATCATATCATCGTCTAATTCGCCAAGTTGCCTTAATTGTTCTTGTAATTCCCATAATATACTAGTCTTCTAAATAAATCAATATTTTAAATCTTGTTCGTATCAGTAACACAAGATGTTAAAATTATACTGTTTGTTTGATTATTTTTGAAGTAAATTTTGATGGTATATATTTGATCAGTTGTAAAGTGAAAGTGATATTAGAGAAGAATACATCAAAGAGATCAAATTTCCAACTTTATAGATTACAAACCAGATCATATAATCGAGAATGGAATATCTTAAAAGTAGTCTAGCAGTGATGAAATGTGAAAAGTTGCTGTACTTTAGTATTTAGGTGTTGCAAATTCTATTATAGTAAACTTTTATAGTCTGCAAAATCCATATCATTTTTTATCAGATAATTTACCTGAAGTAAATATCGATGTAATAATATATTCTCTTCTTCCAAACGTCGTAAGTTCTCTCGTTTAAAGCTATTTGCTTCTCTGAAAAATATCTAATTGAAAAGTAATGATAAAATATTTAAAGAAAGATGATAAGATATCAGATTGAAATAAGATTTCATCAAAGTCATATGCTATTCTGTATTTGAAAATTATAAATGAATTTCATAAATTTCCTGCATGTTATCTGTCGCAATAGTTTTCGCTGAAATCTCATTTGCGGCCGATAACAGAAGTTTTGACATAGCTGGCTGGAAAAAAATGAATTTATTTGTATAAAACATTCTTAAAATTTTAATTTTTTTAAAAATCTAACAACTTACTCAGCATGTTGTGGAGCTTCTTGCGATTCTAACCGTACAAGAGATGATTTCACTAAACCACGTCGATACCGTGGCTCATTACCTTGAGGATTCGAATAAGTTCCACAATCTGCAATGATAAAGGACTATTGTAAATTTAAATATCGCAATCATTGTTATCACAATTGCTTGAATTAAGCTAATAAATATTTCGATAACAAAACCAATATCATCATATAAGTCTTCAAAATCTTGAATAATAAATTAAATCGATCGAGAATCGATTGATTTAAGTTATTATGTTCCTCTAATACTTATTAGCTTAATCTTAATCAAATAACAAAATTATCAATTTTAAGAAACTTTTAAGGAATAAAAAATAGCATATACTAAAAATATAATTTACCTTTGGAACAAAAACGAGGCAGAGAATTAAAGTTGTGCAAAATATGATAAAAAACTTCCCAATATATGTGCTTCATTTACCCGATCCTAAAATGAGAGAGATATTATTTATGAGAAAAAAATCTTTAATAATAATAGAATTAATAATTACGTAATCATTATTACGTAATAAAATCGTAATCATTATTACGTAATAAAATCGTAATCATTATTACGTAATAAAATCGTAATAATCACATAATCACGTAAAAGAAAAAAATTTGCAAAAAAAAAAATAAAAAAGAAAAGAAAAGTTTACAATTTTTGCTATATTTAAAAATGTGATGATAATATGATATGAAATGATTCAATTGTTTTATTTACAAATATACTACCTTTAATATGTACACAAGTGGAAGACCAAGTAAACATGTTACAACAACACTATAAACAGACATTCCAATATATTTACTATCATTTAATGCAGGAACATTTACTCGTCTTGTTTCCCAAGCCAAAAACAGCCAAGCATCTGAAATTAGATTCGTTAAAATATTTCTTATCAATAAACAATTATTGAGATTTGAAATGGACTTTAGTTTTTTTTTTTTTATTCAAGTCTATTTTAGGTCTTGCATGTGAAATTTGTTGAAAGCTTCTCAAGATATCATAAGATATTTCTGTTTATTCAAACATTTAATGATAAGATAAAAAAACAATCAAAAAGAATAAATTAAAAGAAATTCTGAAAGATTGAACCAACCATAAGAAGGCCTTTAATACCCAATATGATAGCTTCAAAATTACACTATTATCACTTCTACAACGTTCTATTTCTGGTGCTATCATTTTGTTATCTGAATACTGCAATAGATGATATATATTATTAAAGATAATTATATTTTAATTTTTGTAAATTTTTTTTTTTTGAAATAAAAAAATATAATAATAATATTCTTTTCTTATTAATTTTAATCGTAGTATAGTTGGAATTTAAAAATAATAAATTTTTAAATTAACTTTATTAAAATAAAATTTCACTCATAAAGATAAACAATTAAAAGTTTTTCTTAACTTAAATGAATAAACAAATAAACAAATAAATAAATGAATAAAGCAGATTAAAGTTCATGATAATAATTCATAATACAGTATATATACTTACAAATATAGCTAATTGATTGACATGTAATGTGAAAGGTGAAATACGAGCCCATAAAGCTAATGAAATTAAATCAATAAGAACGATGAAGCCAACTAGCATAAATAATTTATAATCTTTGATTGCTTTCTTATTCATTCGAATATTCTTGAAAATTAGATGAACTCTCCAAGTTTTTGAAAACATTGATCCAAATGCTAGAGTGAAGCCAAGACTTAATACCCATGTTTTTACCTGGAATATAAATATGAGGAAAAAAAAAACGAAGAATGAAAATATGTTGGAAAAAGAAGAAGATCAATTATTGTTCCAAATATCTGATACATTCCTTTTTTCTTACAAATAAAAATTTCAGATATCTAACATCTTGAAGTATAAATAAGAATCATTGATCATATTCTGAAGGATAGATTATATATTATCACTACATAACAAAGTGTGACAAAAGTATTCGGTGAAACGAAACGTGTATCAAATCCGAGTAGGATAACACTGATATAAGTACAGATAGAACCTGCTATGATTAAATTATTCATATTTGGTGATGACATCTTGATATATCTATAAAATAGAATAAATTTTTCCATCAAAAATATTAAAAATCAATATGTATCACTTGCATGCATAACATGCAACAGTTATCACTTGCATGCATAACATGCAGCAATTATCATTTGCATGCATAACATGCAGCGCAATATTGCATATACATGAATAATTTTTGTAAAGTGAAAGGGCATTCTTTCTTATCACTTATATGTTTAGCTTACCGATGATTTTGATATTTGATATTAATGATAAGGAAAAAAATTGCTATTGCTACTCCAATAATAGCAAGTAAAGATAGCAATATAAATAACACAAATGATATATATTGACGTTCACGTACAACAATTGTTGCATCTAAAGGTGGTGTCCAATCTAAAAGTTTTCACATAAAGATAAACATTTATTCTCGATTATAATAGTTACAGATTGAAATTAAAAAGTCTTTTTAAAAGTTAGCGTTTCGCTTGCATATTTTTTTCATCAAAATTTTAACATCCTGATATATTTTTTAAACATTTGTTTTATCAGCAATATATCACTTATGATAATCATTCAATTGAATAGCAAAGATATGTTATCAATACCTTTAAGAGCGGGATTGAGATTAAGGACAGCTTCTGTACCATCATATATTCCAGCAATCATATATGAACCATTTCGCCATTGCAAAATTTGAATTAATCCAAGTCGTTCATTATTCTTAAATTGAACTGGTCCCTAGAAAATAAAAATTATTTATATTGATAATGATAAATGATGATAAATTTGATTATTTAATTATCATTATTAAATTACTCAATTACTAATATATATTATTTACATTGATAATGTTGGATGATGATAAATTTGATTATTTAATTATCATTATTAAATTACTCAATTACCAATATATATTATTTACATTGATAATATTGGATGATGATAAATTTGATTATTTAATTATCATTATTAAATTACTCAATTACTAATATATATTATTTACATTGATAATATTGGATGATGATAAATTTGATTATTTAATTATCACTATTAAATTACTCAATTACCAATATATATTATTTACATTGATAATATTGGATGATGATAAATTTGATTATTTAATTATCATTATTAAATTACTCAATTACCAATATATATTATTTACATTGATAATATTGGATGATGATAAATTTGATTATTTAATTATCATTATTAAATTACTCAATTACTAATATATATTATGTATATATTAAAGCAAAGAATTTTTAATAGTTTTAACAATCAAACTAACATAAACAATAAATAAAATAATATAGAAAATTTAAAAGGAATTTACTGATCTGATAATCGATGTAAATAAACAACAAAATAAACAATGGTCAATAATTATTATTAGTTTAAGGAAACTTTCTTTTCTACTATACTTACAGTAACACCAATAAATGAAGTACTATGAACAGCTTCAAGTAATTCGGCACTGAGTTTAATCCAATCTACTGTATCACTTATCGAAGTGAATCCATCTCGTTGATAATGAAGTTGTAAAACATGTTCGATAGCTAAAGCAAGTGTCCAAAGACCATCATATACATATCCTTTGAAAACATTTTCCGGTGATAATTCATGTTTAGCATCAAGTTTTGCTCGAATTTCTGATACTGTCTAAATGATAATTTATTTATTTCTGATACTGTCTAAATGATAATTTATTTATTTCTGATACTGTCTAAATGATAATTTATTTATTTCTGATACTGTCTAAATGATAATTTATTTCTATGCCAATAATTTTATATATTTTAAATTGATTCGAAATATTTTTAATTAATTATTGAAATTCCAAAGATATTTACAATATCAGTTTATTTGTTTCCTTCTTTTTATTACTTATTTAAACAAATAAATTTTACATATTTAACTCAAATATCGATATTTATTTAATAAATTTAAAAATAACTAACTTTATTAGCAACAGTAAGTCGAGCAAGCCTTTGCGAATAAGGTGAAAATTCTACAGCAAAATGACCTTCAATTACTTGTGCAAGTTCGTCTACTGTACAATTAACATTTGATGTATTACGCCACCAATCATCTGAATATCGATTTAATAACAATTTATAATTTCTAACATTCATTAAAATTGTATTATATCTAATCAATATATTAGATATGATTAAGCACTAACTACCATCAATAACTCTATCGATAAGAATCGTTTAGTTATTTATTATAATCCATTCAATATAACTATAAATAACGGAAGAAAACTTTCTATTCATTGGTAATAATTTTTAGCATGGATTTTATATTCTTGAGGAACATATTCAAAACTTTTTGGCATATATTTTGTACTCTCGAGAAATCTTGAGAAACATATTCAAAACTTTTTGGCATATATTTTATATTCTTGAGAAATATATTTATTCTTGAAATATATTCAAATATCATTACTGTACAGAACCATTTCAATTGCTTAATTAAATAAGTGGCAATTATTTAGACAGTTATTATTCCAACTTTATTTAGTTATTTTCAACTTTATTTCTTTCTTTTTACTCTCAAGGAATTGTTAAAAGATATATAAATATATTGAAGCAGATATGTTTTTATCTTATCAGTTAATATTATTATCAATTATTGAAGATATATAATATGCATTTGTTATCATATCAATAAATGGATAAATTTGAATTATGTATTATGAAATATATAAATATATAATGTCACTAATTTTAAGATTTTAAGCTAATCATGACAGATTAAATACTTACTTTTATGATAACCAGGTAATATCCATGCATAATTTTCACCATAAATACCATTTTGATAAGCTTCACATAATATTCGTACAGCTAATGATTCCTCAAAATCACCAATAAGAATTCGAGCATCACGTTTCTGAACATGAAAATATTAAAATGTTAGCTATCATGATTATTAGTTTTTCGAGATTTCTTATCCGAACAAAATAACTATTAAGAAGTTATATGTAAACATTAGTTTTTCTTTTTTAATCATAAACTATTTATGATATTTTAGCATAGTTAATTCGTGTATCAAAATTGTTATCATTCATTGATTTTACATCAATTTATGGGATTTTATTTCTATCTCGAGAATGAATATATTTTATTTTTAAATTTGATCTATTTTTGAATTGATAAATCAAAACCTTTAACTCATTAAGTTCATAACCAATATTTTGAATTTCATCATGCGTAATTCCAGCAGTATATATTACTCGAATACCAAATCCATGCTCTAATCGTGTTGTTAATGATTCATGTGGCTTTAATAAAAAAAAAAAATTATATCATTTAATCATTTATCATTTGATAATGCATTTCAAGAATTTTCAAATAATTCGAAATGCTAAAGATATATGAGAAAGAAGGATGAGAGTCGAAAATTCTTAACGATAAAAAAATTGGAAAAAGTTTTTTTAAAAAAAAAATTTTCTTCAATTTTCTAAGCTAAGCCAATTGAGCAAATGTTACTAGCAATTGTAAGATTTTGATTTATGATTATATTCAAAAAAAAAAAAACGTATCATCTTAACAATCGATTTTCATATTTGCAATAATGATAATTATATCAATACAATGATAATTATATCAATATAAATTTATTTATCTTATTTTAACTAATCAATATCAAATATCTTTTTAAATATTTACTTACCAACGAGAAACGTGGATCATCACTTTGTTTTAATGTACCAACACGTGTCCAATTGAATTGAAAAATAAGATGGCATCGTGCTAAATTTGAATTCTGATATCCTGGTACCATACGAAAAAATGTTGGATACATCTAGAATTTTAATATTTAAACCAGGCTTCTTAAATAATAATTACAGTAATAATAATTATATCATTATATCATTGTATATCATTATGTAATTACTTACTAACTATATTATTATATCATTGTATATCATTATCTTAACAATTATATTATTATATCATTGTATATTAATTACAAAAATTCCATCTTTTGTTAATATAAGAAATTCAACTTTTCATAATTAATTTTTCTTTATATAATAATTAAATTTATTAATCGAAAATCCATTCCATAATTTTTAATGAAAAAGTTTTGAAATAAATTTTAAAAAATCTAAAAGAATTATCGTTTCTACTGAAATATTCTTGCATATTTGATAATTTTTACTTATAGCCTCAACTATTAATATGAACCATTCGTTTATTGGTAATTGAAATATTAAAATTGATTAAAAGGAATTAAAATTCAATAAATATATTATGTATTGTTATATGGTAATATTTTTTCGAGAATAATCTACCTTTTCAATATTATTAACAATAATAAATTATCTATCTGAATCAAAGATTTCATGCAAATCAAATTGTACTTAAAATGATCATCATAGCAATCAAAGTAATTTTCATTTAGACTAGCAGAAGTAAAAGCAAATAATAGCCAAGATTTGCTCATATAATAATAAAAGCAAATAATAGCCAAGATTAGCTTCTATAATAGTAAAAGCAAATAATAGCCAAGATTTGCTTTTATAATCATAAAAGCGAATAATAGCCAAGATTTGCCTCTATAATCAATTTATTGTCGTAAAATTCAAAATTTTAAACTGAAACTTTTAAGTGTTTTTTTAGTAGTACTGTAAATAGGAAATAATATGCTGCTACATTTGCCTATTATTCACGAATTTGTTGAATGCATTTTTGAATTGAATTATTGAAGCAAATTTGTAATTATTATCATTTACTTAAGACAAGACTTCTTTTTCACCTTTGACCTTAATTTTATTTAATTTAAAATATTTATTTAATAAAAACTAAAAACGAAGAATTAGATAGAAATTATTTATAATAATTATTTGATATGATGTATGTATTCTATATATCGTTAATTTAACTAATTTAATATAATATTGATTATTTCTATTAAGACTAGAAAAGGATTATTATTATTATTGTTGTTGTTTACAAATAAATAAAATAATAAATATTTATATAAATAGTAAATATTTATTAATAAAATAAAATTAATACCACTTGAGCATCAGCTGATGCAAATTTAGCATGTAATTCAGCATAGGATAAATGTAAAATATGCCAATATTTTGATGCCATTGCAACAACTTCATTAACATTTGTACATGCATCACCAAAAAGTGCAAAGGTCGTGGATTTGAATTCATTAATTCAAATAATGCTTTCATACCAAATGATGTCTTACACTATAATTTAATAAACAATAACAACAAAACGAAAATATATATATATATATTTTTTAGGATATTTTTGAGAGAGAGAGAGAGAGAGCGACAATTCTCGAAAATTCATAATGATTTCGAGAATTATATTTTGATGTTTTAATTAACCTTTTTTTTTAATTTTTCATATTTATCAAAAATTAAACTTTTATACTATGAGCAATTCAAATTACTGAAATAAATAAATAAACAAATAAATAAATAAATAAATAAATGTATAAAAATTTGAATAAATTTGATTGATTTTTTTTTTTGTTTATATAATTTCTTCTATAATATTGAATATTTTAATAATTTTATCAATTAGTTTTAAAAAATATACAAATAATTTTTAGCAAGAGATTTTTGATGAAAAAGTGATAATTGTTTTGTTATATATTGAACAAATCTGATTGCTGCAATTTATCATTACATAAGTGATTTCAAAAATTTCTAAAAATACTTCTTATTTTTCTTAAATTTCTAAAGAAATATTTGAAATAACAAATAATATTGCAAAGGTTTTATTTTATAAAATAAATTTGCAAAAAAATCCTATCTCGAATATATATATATATATCTTTTATTGTAAAGCAATAATTGATATTTGCATTTGATTAGAGTAAATTGATAAATGAATAATTTTATCAGTATATCATTAAATTAATGAAATTGATAAAAAAAAGAATTAATAATCCAAAACCTCAGTATCCTTGAAATGTAATTTCAAATAATAGTTGCTTAGAATACAGGATTGATTATGAATATGTTCTAGTGCTGTATTGATAGCAGGTTCTAGCACTCGTTTATACTGATATGGTAGAAAAACGCCAATTGTTAATGGTATTTGATTTGTTCGTGGTAATTTCTGGCAATCTTGGCCATAGCCAAGCCATATTGGCGTAATTAGTAATAGACATGTTAAATAGTACATAATTCTAATAAAAGCAGAATAAATGATGCGAAATAGTAAAATAGAGGCAATTCTTTAAAGTTTCATTATATTACAAGGCAGTAAAATGTTAACAAATAAATAGGCCAAAATTAAATTAAAATAGAATTTAGCCGACTGAATTTCATTGAGCTGAAATTAAAATGGAAATAAATTTGAATTAAATTGAATTGAACTAAATCACATAAATTTTTAAATTGAATTAAATTACAATAAATTGGAATTAAATAATAAGAATAGAATATGAATTAAATGGAACAACGATAAATTAAATGTGTATGAAATTGAAATTGGAATTAAATAATTAGAATAGAATATGAATTAAATGGAACAGTGACAAAATTAAATGTGTATGAAATTGAAATTGGAATTAAATAATAAGAATAGAATATGAATTAAATGGAACAACGATAAATTAAATGTGTATGAAATTGAAATTGGAATTAAATAATAAGAATAGAATATGAATTAAATGGAACAACGATAAATTAAATGTGTATGAAATTGAAATTGGAATTAAATAATAAGAATAGAATATGAATTAAATGGAACAACGATAAATTAAATGTGTATGAAATTGAAATTGGAATTAAATAATAAGAATAGAATATGAATTAAATGGAACAACGATAAATTAAATGTGTATGAAATTGAAATTGGAATTAAATAATTAGAATAGAATATGAATTAAATGGAACAGTGACAAAATTAAATGTGTATGAAATTGAAATTGGAATTAAATAATAAGAATAGAATATGAATTAAATGGAACAACGATAAATTAAATGTGTATGAAATTGAAATTGGAATTAAATAATAAGAATAGAATATGAATTAAATGGAACAACGATAAATTAAATGTGTATGAAATTGAAATTGGAATTAAATAATAAGAATAGAATATGAATTAAATGGAACAGTGACGAAATTAAATGTGTATGAAATTGAATTAATTTAAATGTTTAATTTTAATACACTTTTACATTTCATCTAATTTGAATTAAAATTAATCAATAATTTTTATTTAAATGTTATTGAATGATCGATGATGAATTCTTCTACATTTCACTGTCGTCATTTTTGATATTAACACTGATGAAATCATACGTCAAGAAATGATGATCAATCGAAGGAAATGATGATCAAAAAAAGTTAAAAGATAGGAAACCAATTTTTAAAAAATTCAAATTATCCTTCAAGTTATAATTATTCCCCCCACAAAAAAAAATACCACAAAAATTATCTTCTAATGAATCAATTAATCTGAAAAAAAAGAAGATTAAAGATTAGGTTTATCTATGATAAGATTAAATTTAATCATATCAACAACAATGGCTATCATAACAATTTAGTAAGATTTTTTGAAAAGATTAAAAAAAAAAACTTTTTTTTGGAATAAAATAAAGCAATGGAAAATGTCTATGTGATTGTTAAAATGGCTTAAAGAGTATTAAATTTGCATTTTTTTTTTTTTTTTTTGAAGCTATTAGTGATAGGAAAGGAAGAATTTTTTTAATGCCAATTGAAGGCATCAATAAACATTAAAAGTTAGTTTATGTTTTTATTTAAAAAAAAAAAAAAATTTTGAAACTTTTTGATTATAATAATAATATATCAGTGATAATCAATGAATATATAGTTATCAATTAATCAATTATTGATTGATTGATTAATTTCCAATCTTAGTTAGTATTGTTTAATAATTTTAATAAAAAAAAAAAAAATCGATTTTTTTTCATTCTTTCTAAATGATTTATTATGTGATAAGAAAAAAATAATAATAAATAAAATTTTATAATTCTAAAAATGAGAAATGATAAAATTGATTTGCATTGCATATGAAAATATTTTTTTCAAATGATAAATTGAATTATTGTCAAATTGTCGTTTGTTGAAGTAATAATAATTGCAGCAAAATATTTTAAGTAAAGCAATTCGTTTTTGTATTAAATGAAAATATTTATTAATCAATCAATGGTCAATAAATAGAATTATATATTTGATAATTTTCATTTTATAAATCAAATTTAAAATTTTTATAGCTAATGCAAATTGCTCAGTTAAGTTAAATTATTTTTTTAAAATAAGAGAAAAAAAAATGAATGAAATGATAACAGAAATAAGTTAAGGATAAGGAAAGAAATCAAGTCAAAGGTGCTTCTGTTAACTAAACAAATCTATCTTTCCAATATATATATTCATATTGTCGCACAGTTTATCTATTGGGAATAAAATTCGAGAAGAATTATGAATGGCGAATTCTGATGTAAGACTTGCACTCAAAGATAAAAACCATTTCTCGTCGTATATCATCAAAGTGACATTTCGTTGCAACTGCTCGACTGTCTTAAGTGAACTTAAAAGTATGTACTGAAAGATGAAATATCCCAATTCTAGTCTTTTAGTACTACTTCGGATACTTTTGAAATGATGCATTTCTGGATGTCCTTAGCAAATGACTTCCTTTTTGAAACTAAACTAAAATAAAAGTACATTTTTAAAAAATTAATCAAAAAATGAAACCCAAATTATTTCTTGTTTAAAACTAAACTTTGATACGGTAAAATTAATATATTTTTATAGGCTTTGATTAAATAATAAATTTATACCAAATCATTTTGTTGACTAATAGATTGAAATAAATGTTTTGTATATTCTGCTAACTAATGAATTGAAATAAATGTTTAAACAGTTGGAATTTTGAGCATATTTTCTGCAACATTAATATTCAATCCATGACTAATAGATAGTTTTACGATCCATGTATCCATATATCAGAATATCAGAATATCAGGATATCATCATCGTATATATCTATATATCAGAATATCAGAATATCAGGATATCATCATCGTATATAATCAGAATGAATTTAATTGTTAAACATTATTACTACATCTATACTTTTTAAAAGATGTATTATTTGTAAAACAAAAAATAAAAAATTTTCTGAGAAAGACAACTGTTGTTTATCATCATTATATTTGAGTATATATATATATACTGATTAGATATAAGATTGAGAAATGATAAAAGTTAGTTGTATGAATCAAAATTATTAATAAGCATAAAATTATCTTTTAAAAAAGAAAAAAAAAGTTTAAGAAATTCAAACTTCAAATAATAATGCAAAATAAATATTAACATTATATGACAAATTTTGAAAGGAATAAATTATAAAATGAAGTAAATATAATCGAAAGAAAAATAAATGATAACAATTATGAATTGAATGATCATTATCGTTGAGATGATTAGTTGATAGAGCAATTAGAGAAATGTTTATCATGTACGGATCACCTGTTTGTTAAATAATTTACGATTAAGAAAGCTTGCAGAATGGAATAGATCAGCGGATGATAACTCATTCAGAGATAAAATAGCAAGCATTAGTTAGTAGTTATTTCCTGTAGCTCTAAACTCTTGAAGCAATCTTACAACAACCTATTTTACGCATAAACAAAATAATGTTGTTTCGAGAAACGATGATGACGATGATGATGATGATGATGATGATAAGGAGGAGGAGGAGGAGGAGGAGGAAGAGGAGAAGAAGGAGGAGGAGAAGGAGAAGGACGAGGAGGAAGAGGAGGAGGAATGTCTTCTTCTCTTTCTTATGCTTCAATGAATTGATTTAAAACTTGACAAAAGCATAGTTTTGTCTTGATTAAATCTAAGTACATCGAATGCATTAAAAGGTTTATCCAAAATGCTTAATTAATATTTTCATTTATCAATTATATTATCATTGAAGTAATCATTGCCATATTAATTAATATGCATTCAATTATTTTATCAAATATTTTACAAGTAATAAATAATACTATATGCTGCTTTATATTGTTGTTTATTCATATTTATAATTAGCATTAATTTGTATCTATTAGTAAAATGAAATTTAGCAATTTTGTAAATTTATGATCAAGAAAATATCAAAAAAACTCTCAAGAATAGATAGACCTGATGATAAAAGGACGAGAAATAGATTAGTTAATCTGTGTTCATGTGACAGCATTTTTGGAGTAGTGTAGCATTAAGAAGTCCAAAATATCTGTCGCCTGGGAGGGGTGTTGATATTTCATCTGTCCCAGTTATTATGGACTCCCAGGAGAGATGTGTAGAAGTATGAGCTAAAAACTCATGGAAACTTGCTAAAACTCTCATCCAATATCGGCATATTTTCTACTATTTTCTATCATTCTTCTTCTTCTTCTTTATCTTCTTTCATCGTTATTTTCTCTCTTTATAATTTTATAAACAATCGGATATCTTTTTCCCATTTTAAATTATATCCTCGTTATCACTTGAGTATTTTTAGATGCATTTATGAAATTATCATTTGCATATTTAACTCATAGATCAATTTTGTCATCATTTTTTTTTTTTTTTAGATTTTTAATCATATATAAATGATAAGTTAAAAGTATAAACTTTACCTTTCGAAATAATAATTTCCCATATTTTCATTAGAAGCTATTAATGACTAATTATGCAAATTTCCCGCATTAGTAGTATTTATCATTAAAAAAAAAAAAAAAACAATTGATAAAAGAAATGCGCAAGTTTTGCATATGATGTAAAACAAAAAAATAGAAAAAAATAAGTAAATAAATAAACAATTTTTAACAAAACAAAACAAAATATATTCATTAACATAAAATTATTCCAATATATAAAATAAAATAAACAATCACATATATATATATATATATATATATATTTGTATAAACAATTGTTAAATGATATTTTTGGAAAGTTGCAGAAAGGTAAAAGAAATTTGTAAGATAGAAAAGAAATGCTACGAATAATAAAGTGATTAATTATATCATTTCAAAAAAACAAAAATTGACGTCATACTGATATTATCATCTTATTAGTGATAGTTTGTTTTTCATAACATTTAATTTGATAAATCATATGATATTTTTCTGTTTACATTCGTCTACAATCATTGTTACAAAGATAAATGATTTTTTTTTCTTTCTTTCTTTTAAAATAGATTTACCGATTCATTTTTTTCATAACTTAAAATGCATATAATAGATGTTGATTTAGTATTAATGATCCTTCTATATCATCTTGTATCGTTGCTTTTTTTCTCTCACAGTATCGACAGTTATTATCGTTATTATATGATAAATTAATTGATTGATTAATTGATTAATTGATTATTCGTTATCAAAATATTATCAACATTTAAAAACAATTAATAAAAATTATCAGATATTTCATTGTAAATTTTGTTAATCTGAAAAGAGAAAAAAATAGTTGTCTAAATAATCTTTGACAATTGTCATTTAATCAAATGACAATAGAATTTCATCAATACATTTGGACTAAATTCCTGATCAATAAAGGAAATCGAAGCACATTTTCAGAGCTTAAAAAATAGCTAACTATGAATAACCGTATGTATCAAAAAATTTACTTTCAATTTGTTGCATAAATTTTTTATGTTTATTGAATTTTAATCTTCGATAATATCACATCGATATTCTCAAAGTATTAGAATTCACAATTAGAATATATATAATTTATTAAAATGTAAACTGAAAAAGATTTAGATGATTTGATCTGAAATGAACTAATAATTAATCATAAATGCTCAAAATTAAATGTGTTATAATACGTAATGAATGACATATAAAAAAATGAAAAGGAAATAAAAGAAATGCTAAAAATAAAAAAGCGCAATATTTCTAAAGTTTATATAAAATTGAAGAAAAGTTTAACTAAAAGAAATATTTCGCCTTACTAATTTGATTTCGAATTTTAATTTTATAAGTGTAAAATTCATTTTGTTCAGAATTCCAGAAATATATAGCAAAAGGATGCGAATCAATTTAATTGATAGATATATCAATAATTGATAGATATATCAATATATCATTACTAACAAAAATTAATGATAAATCAATAATAGCCAAACAAATTATTTTGAACAGAAAATTATCGATGAAATTAATAAGCTAAAAGATGAAATATTAATAAATAGACATTCCATTTACTGAAATATTCATTTCGATCGTGATGCATTCATACAAATATTTGCATAATATAATAAAAGATTGACATTTCTTTTCACGTATTACAAAAAAAAAAAAAAAACGATCAATGATATTGTTTATCTGTTATACGTAATTAACTTTTATTACTTGACGCAATTAATTACGTGACCTTATGTTGCATAAATGAAATAAGTAAAAATGCATTGGCAACTTCTTCCCAACTTCCTTCTATATTCCTCACCAAAAATAGCATCATCAAAACAACTCAAACAACTCTATCGGCCGCATAAACGCTATGTTATTTATTACAAATCCATACTCCCAGAGGTACTTTAAAATAATCTAATTTTACATCATTTTGCATAAATTTCAATTTAGTAAATTATCCGACCTTTTCTTGTTATTCTCTAAAATGCTGGAAAATTCTGCTTTAGAACATTGAAAAATATGATTCCAAAATTTGATGAAAAAAAAAAGTAGTAAAAATGAAAATGAGGTATAATTCTCATTTTTCCTATTAACTAATAATTCAAATGAATTTTTGCAAAATTAATTTTATTTACTTACTTATATGAAATATCGGAGAAAAAATGTTTAAAATTTTAATATATTGTAGGCTTAGCAATATAATTTTTGATCAAATCAAGCTCAATTCTATATAAACAGATCAGATTCTAGGACATTTTGGCTGATATATCATTTATTTTATAGTTTACTGAAATTAAGATATTCTCAAATATTTTGATAATTGTTGAAAATTGCCGAATTGCCGAAATTAAAAATAAAAGTTTGAGAAATGTTGAAATTCTCACTCACTTAACAAGGTTGCATAGAAAAGTTGTTAACTTATGTTTTATTCGAATTCATTACTCATGTCAATTTAATCAATTGATCAATTTAATCAATCGATCTGCATAAAGATAATAAGATAAAAATCACTTCCATTTCAAATTATAAATAATCGTTCATTTTTTAATTTCTTTATAAAACGACGCTTTATTCTGAATCCCTTTCATAGAAACATCTTGTCAGCAATGTTTGCTTTTAATGCAAATGCAAAATTCATATCATTTTGCGATAAAAGCATTACCGCATGTCAACATTACAAGTTTGCTATTTATTAAAATTGAAATAAAATGGATCTAAAAATCTGATACATTTGAAACAATCATTTCTGAAGATTCATTAGAGCCCTGATAGTATGACAAAGTAATTTTAAAAAACTTTTTTCAGAAATCATTGGTGAGAAAGTTGTTGTTTCGACTGCCTCAATGAATTTTTCTATTTCATTTAACGTTTTGAAACTCATCATCCATTTATCCTTCAAGATCTTGGAACAAGCTATTTTATCAAACATTGTGATTTAAGTTTGGTTGATCATTCATCGAAAATCAAATGGAATGGATCAAAATAAAATTGATTTTAATTTGTATGAATGAGCTTTGCTGAACTTCAATTTCACTAGCATATTGAATCTATCGTACATTCAAATTTTTATTAGCTAAGTTTTTTAATACGCTTCTTACTACGAAATTATTTAACATTTCAAATTAGTGAATTATGGATTATTAGTTGTCGATCTAAGAACTTCAATTTTACCGTATTATCGAAGCTTTCATAATGTCAACATTGATGATACCGAGCCTAAAAATAATAGAAGATTTCAATCACCACGAATTTATATAAGTAATTATGATTAATAATAGTAACAATATTTTAGGATTGTTTTTACAAAGGATATTTGGATAGCTCAAAAATGTAGCAATGAATTTCGGTCCAGTAAATTTTGATAGTCTAGAACTATAGCGGCGTGGAGCTCTCGATCTTTCGATCTGTTGATCTCTTTATCAATTGAAGATTGCATAAATGAATTATTGCAAGAATGGAAATATCTCAATTATTTCACACCTTTTAATGAATGCTAATAAAAGCTGAAGAAATTAGAAGATTTTTTAGAAGGTGATTAAAGAAATCAAATAGTTAGCACAACATAAAGAGAAATTCCATTTTGCAAGTTCTAGCAACCTGGCAAACTTGGTTGTTGGAAGTCATATTAGAATAATTCAATCAATTTCTTTGTTTACCTCATTATTAAGCATAAAAGTAAGCTAAATAAAAAAAAGAATTACATAGCATTACGAGAGTTATAAATTATTAACACTGTAAATAAAGGAATTGAGGGTATTATTGAGAATCATCAATAAATCAGAAGATTAGAAATGCAACGCAAAGAGAAAGCTAGTGCTGGATGGTACTACATAAAAATTCGAAATGATGAATATCGACATGAAAAGAATTGAATTTAAACAATCTTGTAAGTATCGTACGTAGACTTTTCGTTGTCATCGATTTTTCATAATTCATAATGACTCATAGCAACTATTTTGAGTATTACTTTGAATATTTTTTGCATAAAGTGCAGGAATTAAAGCATAATTATCTTCTCTAAAATTTTATGCAGTCCTTTTGAATTTAAAGATAATGGCATGATTCGAATAATAAGTCAAACGATCCAAAAAACATTACTATACACTATGATTAGCTATTTTAGAATTACCTGAATCAAATCGACTGATAATTTGCATCGTTAAGTTCTTCGCAAGAGTTTTACGATGAAAAAACATCACTTTGATAATATTCAGATCCTAATAATCATTTTAATAAATAGTAAATTAATTATGTGCAATTTTCTGCATATTTTCGCATTTGGGATTTTGTGCATTTTTCTGATTTAAACCGGGATTTAGATATAAGAATTTTGTGTCAGCAATTTTTGAAAAAATTTCGCTCGTTATCTCTTCATCCTTATTTATCATTTTAAATATATATCAGTGCCTGGAAATCATTGTCGCAGCATAAGAGGTCTTCAGATTGTGTTTTAAATCCATGATTGTCGGGAAAACCAAAGAAATTGTATGATCCAAATAATTGACATTCAAATTTAAGGAAGTTGCTTCTCATAGTTTTTAAATGATATTAAGTTTAATTCCTGCCCTATATTCATTATCAGAATATTATCGATTGTCATCGCTTACAAACATCTTTTACCACTATTGTATATTCTTTATTTCCTTTTATACATATCATCAACTATAGCTTAATGTGGGAAAAAATGGATTGTCTTTTTTCCGATCAGTTCTGCCCTTTTTTCTGTATGATATGGTATACCATTAGTATTATTTCCTTATTGCATCTATCTCAGATGATTATTCTTTGTCTATATCCTACCCTGGTAGGGTATATAAATAGTGTGTTACTAATCGAAGGGTTTCTTTTGAATTGTTGAGTGAAGGATTCACGGTCGGTCTATGGTCGGATTCTCGTAGCCAGTAGAAGCGGCTTTCATTCCTTCCGAAGAAGCTACTCAAAAACTCCATAATCCAAGTGGTAGAAAAATTTCTTCCCGTTGTTGATATTAGCAACAATTACTTCCGACCCAGGAAACCTTTTCGAATGTAATTGTGAAGCATCAATGCGCTCTTCCGTATCGAAGAATGTGAGAGTTTTCGTTTTTTTCATGACAGCGGTTACACTGCATGAGAATATGTGATTCATTGCTTTTTGAAAAGCGCGAATTTCTGAATTGCCATTCCCATTCATGCTGTGTCTCTTGAAGGATTCATTAGATTTTAGTCTCCTAGATGGATTTTCGAAATTCATCTGAATCATTTTGAAGATTTCGAAGTTTTCCCTTCTTTAATGATTTGTATTAAGTATGTAAACTGAAATTTTGTGAACAGTTTTTTAATCATTGTCAGCTTGCACCACATTTTCATAGTATTAAAGTTCATCCAATGCTCAATTTTAATCTCCGCATTAGCATTACTAATCAAGGAAAACTATTCTTCACGCAGTTGTTCAAATGGGATTATGAGAAACGGTAATGAGAAATGAAATAAAAGTTTTGAAAGTCGAAATGTATCATTTTTATCGGTCTTCATTCAACATTCTCATGCACTGTAGAATCGTTACTATTTTTTTAAATGTTCTTTTTGAATGTGATAATTGAATTATCCTTCTATGAAAATCTTAATTTTAAGAGGACTTTTTTGTTTTGTAAAATTTAAAAGTGAATTTTCTCCATAAAAACTGCCGAAGTTCATCGATATTCTAAAAATTTTATGCCACTAAAAACTAATAAATTTTAAGAGTTAGAAAAAGAGCACCGTTTATTTCTCCGCTTACGTTTTTCGATCTCAGTTTTCTGTTTTGCTTCTGCATATTCTACATTTTTTATTTGATAATAATTGACAGCGGATTGTGGGAATGATTCAGAAAGTTTTATGAAATTAAAAGTTCAATTTTTGTTAACTTGAAACAAAATCAAAAAGAAAATAAGGTGGATAGGAGAATCGAAGTGATAACGAAAGCACCTAGGCAATGTTTGATGATAGCTAAGACAAGAAGCAAGTATATGCAGAATTTCAACAAAAATTTCATTGAAACGGTATTTAATAATTTTTCTTGTTTTTGTAAGAGTTATTAGCGATGCAAATCCAAAATTGCGGCTCCAAAAAATGCTTTTATTTTAAAGAAATGATGATAAATAAAAGATTCTACCATATAAGTAAGTTAAGTTAAATCATATAACTAAAAATAAAGGTTATAAAAACGAATGAACGGGAACTTGCTATCCTGTCATCCATTATCTTCAATTGTCAATAAGATCACTGATCATATCATAAGAATACTATCCTGTAGAATTAACTGCCATATCGTATCGTTGAATTTAACAAATTATTTATTAGATTTTCTCTCCATCTTGCATATCCTGATCTTCATATCTTTCAGTTTGAAAAGGATTCGTTTACCTAAATAGTTGCTAAATTTAGAGCTTTGCTTTAAGCATCTGATAACATGAAGATGTTTTGTTTAAATATGTATTTGCAGGGATCACTGAATGATAGCTAATCATCTTATTTTACAAAGATATTTCATATATAGCTTAATAATAAGATTTGATATTACTAAAATTCAGAAGAGTACAGTCACTCTGTTTACTGGAATGACCAAAGAATTTTTGAAATTATAAAATTTATCTTTCTTTTTTTATGTAACATTTTGCTTAAAATTTCTCAGGATTTTATCACTTATTTTTGTTCATGGCTTTTATCTCCAAAAAGTGAAAGTATTGAGCTTGAAGAAATAAAATTCAAATTATTTCATTTCATATATTCAGTAACCAAGTTGCAGTGATTATCCTAAGATATTCAAGATTGTTTTATCACCATCCTAGCTATGCAATTTTTATAATCTAAAAATCATTTAATACCATAATTGTGAACCCATACCAATCATACAGCACTGTATAACTGTAACAATAGCATTACTGTGTTGCTGCTGGCGCAATATTACCCCGCCATATCACTACGGTAGCCCCGTCCTGCATTGTTAATTTCGCAGAACTACTAACTGTTAAGATCACTTTTCTTCTCTATTTCCACCTATCATCGTAACATACTGAGCCGGTCTGTTCATCGGCGGATCAATGTTTTTCGAATGTACAGAGGAGCTTTTAGTTGTGCGATATCGATTGAGATGTTATCGATTGATAGGCATTTAGAGACTCAGGAACAATATGATGATAAATTTTAGATTAATTGTAACTTCGGTCCTGATTTTTATAGTGATTGAATCTTTTAACTATTTTTTTTATTAATTTTAATCTTCTTATAATCAATTGTCACATTGTAATTTATTTAATTACTAATTCCTCAATATCTCTTTCTTTCTCAATCCTTGACTTATGTATTGACAATAAATCATCGAAATATTGGGCCGGGTTACGACAAAAATTTCAGAATGGTATGTACTTTATATATGCTATGCCTTTCTGCTTGTCTTTCCAGTGCATTAATTGACCTAATCAATATTGTTAGAACTGATCGTCAACATTTTATGATGTCTGAAAAGGCAAAGTTTGTTAATGCTATTTCTGATTGCATACTGACATTAATTTCTTTGGCAATTATGATTCTTTAAATTTTAAATTAATAGCAGTAGTTTTCTTCATGTTATTACAGAATTAACAAATTCTTATTTTTTTAAGCTGCATAGAATTAGAGGAAAGAGAAAGAAAATCCGAAACGAAAGGCAAGTGAAGTAGTAACGGGAGAAGGACATTTTTATTTCTTTCTTACCCTGTTGACACGACTACGTCGTAAATCTTCATAGTCGTATCTCAACTTTTCGTACTTTTATATCTCATTCTTTGGTTTCGTTACAGCAGGAGCTAATGAAATTATTTGTGTATTTGTGATCGTGTGAGAAATTTTCATAATACTATAATTTTTCTTATTCATTGGTTCATTTGCTTATTCTCAGCGATGGCATAGTTTGTCTATCTACTTTCACAAGTTAGATTTACTCACAAAGTTGAATTTTAAATCCATTTTTGATTTTTGTTATAATTATTGTACGGCTATAAAGTGCACAAAATTTTATTGCAGTGAATTATTTTGTAATTGTATTTAAATATCCTTGTATTTTTATCAAAATTTAATTTTATTTTTAGACAGCTAAATAGTTTCATGGGTCGCATGCTGTATTGGTTCACATTTTTGAGGTGGTGTAATGCAAGATTGGCGGATATTCTGGCGTTATGAATGGCAACATAGAAGTTCAGCAAGCAAAAAGCACGGAATTGAAAAATCTCGTGTGTCGGGTTTGTTATTTCTTTCTAAATGAATTTAAGTTTTACTTTAAAAATCTCTCTTTTCAAATTCATTTGATTATCGAATGAGATCGATAAAGAGAAGAAGTAAGCGGAAATATAGAAATCAGATAAAGAGTAAAGCGTAAGTAGTGGTAAATAAAAAGGTATTAAGGAATATCAGTGCTTACCTAACTTCACATCATAGCGTGTATTTATTAAATGATGCAATTTTTCAGTTTATTCAGTTTTATTTTCATTTATGATCTTTGTAACATTTAGAATATTTCGTTTGAATTCGAAAACAGTTATGGTCACTTTGATTAATCGCAAAATGCAATGTGAAATGAAAAATTAGTTTGATAGAAGTGCTTCGGGTGATGAAAAAACATATTAGTGTTCAAAAAAGTTTGTCTTTAAAATTAATACCAATTAATTGATTTCAGATTTTGAATGATAAAAAGAACTATACCAAAGATGAGCGCATTGCTGCATGTGAACAACTTCAACAATCTTTAACGCTTGCCAGTGATGTTGCTGTATGTATTGTCAGTGAAAAAGTTTAACAGTATTGGTGTATAGTGAACTATATTATTTTTTGATATGAGAGGTCACTGATTTGACAATAGCTATAACAGTATATTCATTTGTGTTAAGAATTACTAAATCAACATAATTTTGAAGAAATAATTGGTAAGTTTTTGAAGTGAGCTACAAAATTATTATAGTGTCATAAGAATTTTTTGCAGAATATTGGATGTGATTGGAAAAAATTGATTGAAGATTTATTGTATGTCATTAAAACTCGACAACAGTTAGATGTGAAACGCTGTGTTTCTAATTGCCTTGGTTCTTTGGGCTGTATAATGTTTTCGCAGTACAATGAGTAAGTCTTCGATTTCGATGATGTTGAAGGAATCCTATAGAAATGGATGAATTTTAATTCTTTAATTTATTTGTCTTTTATTTAATCTTTTTCATTGTTAGGATTCTTAATATGATTTTCCCGTTTTTTTTTTTTTTTGTTTTTGACGCTTATAATTCTTCCAGTTCTTTGCTTCATATGACTGTAAATAATAGTGCTTAACTTCTTTGTCTATTGCCTCTGTAAAGATTGCAGATTCGACTGTACTAATTGTTTACCATTACTAATAAGAAATTTTTTCGATTTCAGATATCTAAAGGTAATGTTGGCTGAAGCGAAGCTTATTCCTGACAAATATGAAGATGATAAAGCACTGGTATTGAAAGCTATCTTTTCGTCACTAAATTTGATCGGAACTTTTGCATGGCAGTCGCGTATTAAGCTTCAGGATGTGGAAGTATGTTATGAATATTTTGCATGCTGTTTATTTCTTGTCAAATAATTCTCACATCACTTTTCTTCGCCTTGCTCCTTATAACCGTTCTTACACATATCTTTATCGGAGTACTGCGCATATTTACTTTCCTGTATTTCATATTCTGTAATTTTTAATGTTTTTTAGGCACTTATGACTGCGATTAAGAATTGGCTTGAAGTAAATGATTCTTCCGTCGTTCTTATATCATTGTTGGATATCTGTTTAGCTGTTTCCAAATATTTTCCTGCTGTTTTCAAACATAGCTTTGATGTTAGTTCACTGTTGTGTACTTGACAATATTTTCTTAATACTCAGGACATAATATAACATAACATTTAACAATACTTATAGGATTATAGCATTGTTTTCATCAATGCTCAAATGCATTTTCATATAAATTTTATTAATTAAAAATTTGGATTCTGAGAAACGATAAAAATTGGATTTCTTGTAAAAGAGGAAAGTACTAGATTCAAAATTAATAATGTAATCTTGCCCTCTGATATTAATGTTGCAAATAATTTTCAGCATTAAGAATTTGAATTTCTTTTTACTAATGTAATCAATCTTTCTCAGGATGTAATTGATTTCACGGTGGGCTGGTACATTGAACCAGAGCAACCGAAAACAGTATTAGATAAATGCCATCAAATGCTTTTTGAGCTACGTCCATATTGGCATAGTTCTATATCGGTTGCAATAACGCTTATGAAACAGTTCCTTGATGATGCAAGCGCGTATATTGAGGTAGTTCCAAAATGATAATTATTTTTACCATGATTTAAATGGAATATCAAGTTAGAAAACAGAGTGATTATATATTTGCATACAAGACAAATTTCGAATTTTTCTTAACTTTGTTATATTTGTTTATTATATTATATCAGTTTCGTTCTTTTTTTATTTATCTTACATTATTATATTTTATATTTTTCAAAAAGTCATTATTTTTTTCCATATTATACTTTCGTAATGATAATGTTGAAATATAGGATATCAAAATGAATGAGTCCAAACCAGAAAATATGCTTGCAAAAACGGCTGCTATCTTGCGGGCTTTAATAACGATGTTCGAAGTTTTGAATACTTCCGTGAATCCACTTATAGCAGATTTTATTGAAAAGGTAGTGTGTATTCAAGCTCTAATTCAGTAATATTTTGCGTTAAAAAAGTTTAAAATGAATTAAATTATTGTTTGTTCTCCTTCTCATAATGTCACTTTTGAACGATGTATTCGTTCTTTATGCAAATTTTAAAAAAGGGTTTATGCTGTTTAGTTACTGAAAAACTTATTTGAATTTTCATATAAATTTAATTTTTCCATTGTACAGTTGATAAGTTAAAAATCTGCATAATGTGGGAGATTGGTTAAGGTATATATGAATTTATATATGGAGTGTTTCTATCAAATCCCTAGAATTGCTCTGTAAATTTTATCAGAATGATGAAGTACAATCATTCTTTTAAGGTTTTTGGACGCATCATTCGACTATTAACTCACCTTGACGATGTTTTTGCTGCCAAAATTGGAACTGTATTCGGATACATGGCTGAAGTTCTTTATATAGCTTTAAAAACATATCCGAAACTTGATTTTTGGTTAATTCAATGGAAGCCTTAAAAATAATGCTTAGGCACCCATCCGTAGACGAAAAGACGATATTGAAAATACTTGAATGCAGCGGAAAGGTGAATGTTTGTTTTTAAGCCTTCTCTGTTGTTTTAATGGGTATCTTCAATAGTAAAGTTATTGTTTGATAATTCTATACCAAGTTTTTTTGTATTTTGATATGCTATGCTTTACATCTAGTTTATGGAAAAAAGTTTTCACACTTTTCATTTTTAACTGTATTAATACACTGGGAGAGAACAAAATGTTAAAGAAGTGGAATATCGAACAGTTTATAATTATTTATCAGTTAACCTCATTGTTTAAGGCATATTTTTCTTTTGTTGAAAATTTCTTGTGAAATTTGACAATTAGTTAATTTTGAAATGTCAATTAAAAAATGTATGATAAGAGTTATTTCCATTCTAATAAAATTTATTTTTATTTGCAGATTATTGATAACATGACGCCTGAAATGGTTGTAGAAATCGTGGATTATGTTGTTGGTGATGGTGGACCTTTGAATCATGCTATTACAAGATCACAAGAAGTTATGCAAGCATATGGCAATGTTTTAGGAAAGCTTTTAGCACCAAAAATTTGTCGACACTTCAAGTAGCATATAATCGAGTTCGAGAAGATGTGCTAAGTAGGTTTTTCTTCTTTTTTTCTTTTCTTCTTAAATTTTTCTTCTTTTTTATGCGAATTCGCATATAATCTATTGTTTCGATAATGTGCATATATTTTTGATTATCTCTGAATCTTAAAATTTTTGATCTACATATCTTTTCTTTCGATATTAATAGAATAGGCAAAATTTTTAAATAATCCTCTTATGTAATCGCAATACACTTCATTGTTATTAGCAATTAAATAAAAGTTCAATTTCCAGCTTCGAAGCCATGCTTATTTGACAAATATTTGTTGCGTTTCATTTTAAACACATTATTGTTAGCAATTGATTCTCGAATATAAGTTCTGCCAATCTTGGGTATCAACAATTGCATCATGTTATTGCTCGTAAATTTGCAGATTGCTTAAATATATTGGAAACAACTGAAGTAGAAGCATATCACAGTAATAGTCTGATGATAGAGAAAAAGCTGATGATATATTTTAATGCTCTTTACAGTCTTGGAATCGTTAAAAATTCTCTTATTGCTGTAAGTTTTTTGTCTTTTCTATTTTATAACATTTAATAACTCTATATTGTGAATTGTTCTGTTATTAACGCTCTGCAATGATTTTTGATCTTTGTGATACATACAATCTCATTTATGCGGTGGAATTCTTGGACTATTGATTACTTGTCACCTAATTTTAAAAGGAATCGTCTTTTATCAGATTAATATCGATTTTGTTTGTATATTTAGGCAGTATTTATATAATGAATCATCAAATATGATTTCCAGATGATGGGTCTTTCACCAAGTCTGTTTATATTCTTGATGAAGGAAACACCAATCATCGAAAAACAGTTTATCATCAATTATCCCAGCTGTCATTACGCTTTACTTTATATTGTCAAAACGCATAGTGAAAAGTAAGTTCATAGTGCTTTGCAGCTTGTTTTGCAATACTAGCATCAAATTGATCAGTTTCAATTATTGCTTAAAACGTTCCATATATTTCCTGAACAATTTTTATAATTATACTAATTTCATAAATATTTTTTTATGTGTAAAATATTTGAAAAATTCCTCTGCAGTTCGTATCGCTAAACTGAATCATTTTTATAAAATGTCTCAATGAATACCTATTAGTTGTTGTGATAGTCACCTTTTAACATTTTGAATTTGAAAATTATGTGCTGCATTCCAGAAGTGTATCGATACAAAATATTTTAGACATGAAAATTTTGTTGCAAATAGCAATTTGCTGATTGATAAGAATAGTTTATCTCTCGTTGCCGAGTCAGCAACAGCCAAACATACTTCTATGATATTAAATGTAGTAACGAAACTACTTGATCTCGATGATTTATTATGGATAGATACGAGGTGAAGTTTATTCGAAGTTTGGAGATTTCAATAATTTGTTCTAATTATCTCTTATAAGGGTTGTTGCTCCATTATCAATAATTCATTGGTACACAATTATTCAATATAACTATTTTTATGATGACATTGTTGCGAGATATATATCTATTCATTAAGTTTTTTGAAAAAAGCTGGACGATTAGTTATTAAATATAATTTATTGATTTCGAAGATTTTATTTAAAATTTTAGAACTTTTCAATTTATTTAGGAATTTACTTATTGATTGGATTCATGGCTTGGTTTTTGCGCTAACAGTGGATGTTCTGCAGCATATACTTGATAAGCCAGAAACAGTCGAAATGAGGAGAGCACTGCTGGATTCATTTATGAGGCATTCACTTCCAAAAAACGCAATTGGATAACAAAATTTTTGTAATCCCGAGATTTTTATTAATCACTGGTGTACAGGTATTTTTGATCTTCATATTGTGCTATTAGTATATTTACAGTAAGTTTAATTTCCTGTAATAATAATGTTCAAATAGAGAAAAATGATGGTTTTGGTAGTTTTTACATTTCATCGTTTTTAAAAATTATTACATGAAAACTTTCTAGAAAAATCTGGAACTTCACTGAGTAGATTAGATGCAAAAATAAAGTATATTATTAAAGAATTTCAAAAACTAAAAAGAAGGTGACTAAAATCACTGGCTGATCTGCTTAAAATAATGGCTAAATTGCCATCATTTTAAGCAGATAATGATTATCCAAAGAAAGCAAAATTTAAATCTTGTTCGTAAGCATTCCTGAGATAGCTCAAGTATGATTTGTTCAATTGAGACACCAAAGAAAATCAGATTAAGGAATCATCTCAGTGATTATAGATATATAAATCTAATAACCTTTTTTATCGAAACGCTTGAATTTCAGCAGCAACAAGTCATCGAGTTAGGCATTTTACTTTGCTTCGACGACTGGCCGTTTTCAATTTAATAAAAAATGGAAACGCTGAAATGACATCAAAATTCGTTAGACGCATCTTTGAGCAATGTCATTCGGATTATCAGAATAAAATAACTGGTATTTGGCAAGCTACACCTCCGGTGCTCTTCATTAGGTAAACTTACATTAGTTATATTTGCTGTCGTTTTGTTTGTATAAATTACACCAGTTTTTATTGGTTAATAAAAAGTACATAGATTTGAACGAAATTGAAGCACCCATAATTTTGATAAGTTCAGATAATTTCAAAGTTTATAAATTATTCTTTTCTGAAAAGTTTCATGTGAGTTCGAATAATTTTTTTAAATTGATTTGAATTATTGGCATTATTTACAATAATAAAATACATTTAATATTTTTGAATGAAAACTAAATTCTTTTAAACTAATCAGTAGTAATCTTCCTTGCAATACTTATTTTATTTGTTAGAAGATTGTTGGCTTTCTTTGGTATAATTACTCCTTATTAATTGATTTTATTCAAACTTTCAACTTCTTTATTCATTTCGTTTTCTTCCTTTCCCTTTCTTTTCCGCTGATCTACTATCTAAAAATGTAGTAATGAGAAATGGTGAATAGCAATTATTGTGTTGTTATGTTCTTAGTTTTCTGCTTAATCAGTTAAACATATGGGCATTGATAAATTAGTGTGATATTTCGTCTGGACAATGTTCAAGTCCCCATCAACACATTTATGCTATTCATTATTTATAATATGAAATAAGAAACTTTTCTATATTGTAACTTCCACATTTTCTATAAAGCAATGGACAAAAAAATACTTTTAATTCTGTTCTTGATTAGATTTGAACTTTAATCAAGACTGCTTAATAAAATTAGAATGTAAGACTTTTAAAATTAGTATAAATCAAAAATCGAAAGCTTAGAATATTATTTATAATATGGAATGAGAAAACGGATAAATATGTTGATTTTGTAATTAACAATTGAACAATTCATGTAATATGGGAGTATTAAGAGAGGAAAAGAGAAAAAACATAAATAAAAGGAAAGAACTGGTGCAAATCATGCAGATTACTTCGCGTCCAATAGATCACTGACTTTATGTGGAAGATGTTATTGAAATTTTTGAACTGGAAAATGGGGAATTCATTTTTATTCTCTAATTCAAATAAATACTATATATATAAATAATATATATTTTTCGTATATCTGATAATTGAATATAGTATTCTATCAATAAATTACTCTGACCTCTGTTGGATAACGTTTATTTTATGAACACCTAACGATCCTTACAATTTTTGCAATGTATCCAGTATAATTGCAGTTAGTATCATTTAAATTTTCACGATAATTTAGATTTGCTTTCAGGATAATCAGAGAAAATTCAGATGAAATTTCATTCAGCATTAAACAATGTTATTTTTTTGCAAACATTTTGAAAATGAATGGATATGATTTCAGTAATGGGCTAACTGAACGTACGCAAGATTTGATGGAATTTGGACAAGAAAAAATATGCGAAAGTTTGTTTACAGCAGAGCATTTCAAGATTGTTGCTGATTTCCTGCTTAATTCAGTTCTTCCCACATACTGCTTTAACAAGTTTATCTTTTTAGAACTTTCTTTTAGTTTTTCAGGAATTTCGATCACTATAGCTTTTTCACTTTTCTTTCGTAAATTATATGTTTATTTTCGTCAATATCATTATTTGTTATAATTAATGATTTAGTGTTATTGTCACTATCATTTTTATCCATTCATTATCTTTGATAATCGCTAAATTTATACAAAAAAAAATTCATAATCCAGTTTATTCCATCGTATTGTTAAAATGTTAGCGAATAGGATTATTTGATTTTAACAATTGCCAAATTGCCATGTTTTGTTTAAACCGAGTTTTTGAGGAGAATTGTCTCAGTGCATATCTAGTTATTTATTTTTAATCTGTTAGCTGCCAAATAATCGAAATGAAAAAATGAAATTTGAAACAAATCATAAAAATAAAGTACCATCAACTATGAATATTTAGCACTGATAATGGATACTGGATATCAGATACGGCAGCAATGATTTATACAGATGCGATGGGTTACTCCAATACAAATAATGACTGTTTATTCAAATGGCGATGGATTATTGCACAAATGGCCCAATTTTGTGTAAATAATCGTTTGAAAACACCGCTTGGGAAACCATTGGATACTTTTCTCGCTTTCGAAAGTAATGTTTTTGATATTTTTTTTTAAATATTAGTCGTGATTATCAAAATGAATAATTAGTCACATATTTGTCTAAATAAATTACGATGCTGCTTATCTATTTTATTAGTCAATAAATTCTCTTTGGAATTGTCAAATTTCAGTTTTAATTTGATGTTTTGGATTTAAATTTTATTGCAGACATTCATCGATATTTTAGATGAAATACGGCGATTAGCAAGTAATGCCCTTTCACGAAAAGCATTATCTATCCCCAAAAGCGTTGAAAATGAAGTAATGCAGAAAACAGTTGCAATAAACAGACGAGGTATTGTTGAAGATGAGGATGAAGCAGATGTGGAAATAGAATGTGAAACACGTCAGCTAACAATTTCGGAACAGTGGTGGCGTGTTTGTGCCTTATTGAATATGATTGAAATGTTGGATAAACTTATGGTTTATGCATGTCACGGAGCCATATTTCAGTTATTTACGGCTTCACAGGTTAGTAATAAATTTGGTGTGAAGAGAAATATCTCTATTGAAATTGACCGCAGTCGAGAAATCAACTTTATCTAAGCAACTATTGAAACTTTTATGCGCATTATTTGTACTGGCGTTTACTGTTTTACTGTAATATGTTTCCTTTGAGCGCTGTACTAGTGTTGATATTTCTTTCCAATATTCTGTAGTTCTATAGAGAATTGATGAATCGTCGAATCTTTCTTAGGTAAAGCAAAGCATTGCTTTTCGAACGAATGAATGTTGATCACAAAATAATTATATATTTTCGAAATAAGTTTGCAGTTGATTAATTGTAGGGTAATTATGATCGATATGTGATTATATTGCAATAGAGTATTATTTTAAAAAAATCTCATAATTCTTTGATGGTATGAACAGAATTTTTGATTTCAGTTATCGCAACAATTTCTTCTGACAAACCAAGCAAGTTGTACGAATTGGCTTTCCCGCTTATATCTACCGATGATGGCTGTTGCATATACGAGCAACAACTTTGCCCAAGTAGTACGTTTAGGAAGCTGTTCGCTGAGAGACATCGGAAAACGGATTGAAGAGAAAGGAAACAAGAATGTCGGGGATGAAAAAGGTTTCTTTAATTCTCGGGCTAGCTAAGTTTTGATATTTCTTTTGCAATATTAATCTTTTCGCTGCTTATTATTATTAAATTATTATTATTATTAAATGCCTGTATTAGAGAATACAGTCAGTTTGTTTCACCGGATACTTGTGTCAATAAATTAACATTTGAAGGATTACATGCGGCAGAGTTAACTTAGATAATTAATTGAGTGAATTCTTTTATAGCTGAAATAGATTCGGTTGCTCACACGTGTATTACGTGGATGGTGAAAGCACTGATCGATTTGAGTCGTCCACAAGCAATATTAGGTTTGTACGCATGGATTAAGAAGATTTACGGTAAACAGTATATCTGGATAAAATGTGCAGCTCAAATGGCTGCTGGAAGGTAAATTCTGGCATGTACTAAATCATCGAATTGCTTCCGCATATCAGAAATATTTTGCTTTGGTTTCACGGATTTCATTTTTTAAATTATTTTTAGGATCGAGCCTGCTTTGATTGGTTTGCAGGAATGTCTACTTAATGAGAATTTGCTCAAAAATGTACAGAAAACTATACGAGAGCTAGTAAGATCATTTTCACTTTTCGTTTGTATATTTTCTGTTTTTTTCTTTTTGATTTGTTAATTTTATTTCTTAAAATTTTTTAACTTTTAAAGATCACGTTTGGTCTGGAAATGCTTCGAAATTCGGAAGAAATTGATGTATTTTGGCGAACACTCTATGGTGTTTTGGATCCCAAACCGGATGAGATACCTGATGGTTTTGAAGAATTTACATGGAAGAGGTAATCGTATTAGTAGATAAGCTTTTACTTGATATTTGAATTAATTTTTTAATTTTGCTGTTTGGATTGCTCAACTCCGTTCATTTATGATCATAAATATCCAGTACTGAATCAGTGGAAGGATCACTATGACAGATATATCACGTTTTCATATCGTATAATAGACTGTTGAAAGGAAGAAATAACTCATGATCTGCAATTAAGTTCTACATCATAGAAATTTTGATTCTGAAGGTTAACACAGGATAATTCTTCGTACTATTTCTTTTGAACTATATAATATACAGCAAAGTAGTCTGCATTATCTTCATATTCTTGTTATGAATCTGATTTTTGGATTTTTTCAGGATGAAGTCACTGACAACATTTAATAATTGTTTAAAAATGAATCAATAATGTCAGTTCCATGGGATATTCGAAATAGTTTCATTCATACTGAGCTGAAATTGATGGACATAGCGCATGATCGTTCCAAAGATTGCAAAGATAACAAGTATATTTATAGTTAATTCCAAGTTAAAATTATTTTCAATAAACTTTAAACTATTATTCATAGTTAATTTTCATAGGGCTGATATTGTTGAATTGACGCGGCAATTAAGTGAGGATGCGAGGATTTTGATGCTAGCAGATACTGGTTTACAAATTTTACACGCGCCAGCACATTACATTTATTAGCTACTGCAATAAAAGATAGTCGAAAAGCTTATCATAAACAGTCAGTAAGTTTAATATTTTTTTGAAGTGTGGATTTGGACTGAATGCTAATGACCTTATATTCTACAGTCACAGGAAATAATTTATTGCTGCTGTTGTAATTTCTGTTTTTGTTTCAAAAGTTTCAAATCAAGATAGATATCCAATACTTTCGAAATCAACAATAAAAATTCATTCGAATTCTTAGAAATACTCAAATTTTAGGTTACCGCTAATGTAATCGATCCTTCGTTCCTTTTCGACTGGAACAATGGTCCATCATTGCAGCGTCTTATTATCGGTCAACAGTTAAGTTCCTGGTTACAATTTACACAAACTAGAGAAAATGGTGGATCTTCATCACTGCGAATAATTTCCAATGAAGCAGCTTATCACCTCGAAATGGCACGATTAGCTCGGAAAACCAGAAATTACCGATTGGCTGAAAAGCATATCAAAATACATTACAATAAACGTCTTCCAACACTTGATAACTTTCAATTAAATATTTTGCGTGTAAGTCTTGTTTTTCGATAGTCCACTTTTTTGTTATAGAGCGCTCCAGAAATTCAATTCGGAATCTATTTCATTATTAAACAGTTTCACCAGAGTAATTAATAACACAGTAATATCCATATAGGGAATGCAAGGAAACTGGATCAATGGACTAATTGATAAGGAAAACAAGCTAACAAATAATGTAGCTGTGCAGCTTCCTATGCAACAGAGATTATACAATTTCGAAAATCTTACATCGAGTTATGGTTTTTCTAAAATGGTATGTGGAATGTTCGCTAGCGGTATTTTAAAAGTATTATCTACTCACATTATTTCAATGAGTACAAAAAACGAATTCGTATTGTTCAGAGAAACGATTTGCTCGCTGAAATACAACGTGGTAATTCATTTTTATCAATTTAATTATGAGAGTTCTGAAAAAATTATTTAGATATGGGCAATATCGGAAACGGCTGATACTGATTGTACTCGTACTTTTTACAAGGAAAAGCATTCTCCTTGTTGATGAATGCTGTAGCTGATGAAATTGACCGATTGATTTATAAGAGTAATTTGATGTTCAATGGTACACCAACTGTAGCTCCAGATGCTCTCATTGCTGTTCTTACACAGCAACTTAACCGTACTACCGTTGAAGTACTTTTATTTTTTAAAATCACTGTGATGTAATTTATACCAGAATGATAGTTTCACAGAATCATCAATGTGAATAGTTTGTCCATAAAATCCATTGATTTCTAATCACTGAGCATCATTCATGTTTGAATAAATATGAAAAAAATATATGATCTTTGGTATAAACAGCTAATCATCGTAAATAGTATAAAAATATACACACACTGCAGTTTATTTTTTTACTATTATATTAATTAAATATTGATTATAATGCAATTATTTCTGATTTGCTGTGCAGATTAATGCATTGTGTGAATGTACCCTTGAAATGTTTTAGGATTCAGCACCATTATCACTTGGACCGAATATCGCAGCAAATAATCAGCAGCAGTTAGAACAAAATAAGATTTCGGCAAAAGCAATCATTCAGCTTGCACGTTGGTTACAGATTGAATCCAGTCTATTGCCGGTAGCTATGAGTAATTCAATGCGTATCGCGTTTCATATGTTTGGAATTGAACAATCCCAACTACCTCCAGTTGGTCCCTCTGGTAATATTTCAAAATTCGTACTTAAATGATTCAGTTTCATTATGACGATCAAGGTCTGTAATTCCCAAATTTATCATCTTAAATGAATTCGTGAGCCTTCAGTCATTTCAAAAATTTCCAACTAATTCTCTTTCTCTCTCTCTCTCTCCTCTCTCTATCTCTCTTTAGTGGTCTTTTAAGTATATCGTGTACATCGGCTTATTTCTTCTTTTATCGAGGAATGTTTTATAAGATTATTTTCATTCAGGTATCATCGACTCACTTGCTGGTGCTCTCTTAAGTACAGCTTGTAAGCTATCACCAAGTTTGGCGAAAGCTCATTTGGAACTGGGTAATTGGGCATTCAGAAGAGCTACTGATGTTCACAATGAAATTAGATTATCATTCATCAGTGAAGAATATGACACAGTGAAATGGCAAATTAAGGTATTTGCACAGGTTGTTAACGAAACGATGATTATTAACGAAATATGTCGATTTAATGTTGTAATATATATATTTCTTAGAGAATTTTTTCTTTTTTTTTCTAGTTAATCGTTAACACCACTTTGTAATAGATGGTTTTGGTCCTTAAATTTAATTTTGCTAAATCTGATTTGGATATTTCAGATAACTATTATACAATTGCAATTAAAATTGTTTTTTCAGAATGCGTGCGTGTCAGTGGAAGATTCAGTAGTAGAAAATCTGTTACAGACAATGCAGAAGTCTTCTAGTTTAGCTACATTTTTACCGGACTGCAAGGCTGTTGTCGGAAATGCAATTAACGAACAGACATGCGATATGTTAGTGTGAAATGTTATAACTCATCATAAGAAGTGTTGTATTTTTTATTAATATTCTATTAATTATTATTCTATAGTGAAACTGTTCAAGCACAATTTTCAGTGTTCACTCGGAAATTTTTAAAGTTGAGATTACAGGAAATGATTACTCTTTAATTTGATGATCAAAAAACTTCAATAAATAGAATTTTTTCAAATTGTAAATTAATTTCGCAACAATTTCCAGATTGTTTGGTCCCAGAAGTATTATTCAGGGAATTTGGAAAGGAGCAAATTCACGTCATTTAGCTTTCTGCAAATGTGCAGCACATTCTTACTTTGCTTATATTGCTGTAAATGGACGTGAAACAAGTGAAGTTGGTATTCGTAAATTTGGAGAAACTGGTGAATTTCTTATAATAAACTGAATATATTTTTTTCTAATTTTTTATTGCAGGGAACAATTGGAGTAGTGATGGCAACGTTACGAATTTTGCAATTATTAGTGACACAATACGATGCATTACATCATTTGATTCTTAATGAAATGCTTCAAGTAAATGAACTGATGTGGAAAGGTTCTTTTTTTGTTAAAATGCTGTACTTGTTAAATCTTAATGTTTCAAGCTGTACTAAGTTTAATAGTTACTAATTCTCTGAAAAAGAATTGGTGTCTGTCGAGTGGTTAGCAATTATATTTCACTCAAATAGAACCAAATGTTGTATTATTCATTTATTTGTTTTGGTATCCAAAATATTAACGCTGCTCAATCATTATCCTTATCAGGATTATGAGATCTCTTTTTCGGATTTCTAAGAGAGTAAGAATTATACTTCTTTTTTAGAAAAAATAGTTCATCTCGTCAAAAATATTCGATTTTCTTTTAGTATTCAAGTAATTGGTCTTTTCAGATATTCTTCCGCAGTTGTTTGCACGACTCAATCATCCAATGCGTGCTGTGCGTGACACGATTTGCACCATACTGGAAAGAATTGCAGCTACATCGCCACATGCACTTTGTTATCCGGCAATAGTTGGTGCCACTCAGCCCATTGTTATTCATAACGAATATGCAGATAACGGTGAAGTGGAGAAAAATGATTTCGTCGATGTTATCGATGAAGAGAAAATGAAACGTGCTGACCAGGTTTGTTATGATCTAATATATTAATCATAAATTATGACATGAAATATTTAACAGATACTGAAAAGTACGAATAAAAGTTGACTATGAAACAAAATTTTTGCAGTATTGTTAAATTGATTTCTTGATGTTGTTCTATTTGAACTTTATCTTCGGCTTTTACATAAATTAAACAAGAAATTGAAATGAAAAAAGAGTTTCAATATTTTTCAGGATCGTTCACTAATGTTTGAATGTTGTCAGCGTATTGTAACACGAATGCAGGCATTGTTTCCTAATCTTGTCAAGGATGTCACTGAATTCGTTAAGGTACTAATCGAAATGTGTAGGAAATGAATTGCCAAGAGAGACTAAATTAAATCATAATTGGATTATAGGAATTACAAAGGATCGATATGCTGCACGAAGAGCGTTGGACTTTTGTTTTGACGAATTTGGACCTCGAAATGAATCGTCGAATCTTACAAATTGAGGCAGAAATGAAGAAAACTTTGCTGAATATACATTTAAATGATGACGAAAAGAAGGAGATTATTCACGAGAAGACAGTTATATTTACATCTTTGGTAATATGTTCGTTTGTTTATTTTTAGATCGGTAGTTTTATATTAAATGTTTAGGTTAAATAAAAAATTAAAACTTGGATTTCAGTTAGAAAACTTTCATGCAATGTAGACGAAAACCTCTAAGTAGACAAATTAATAACGGAACGATAAAGAAAATGCTAAATATGGATCACAAATTCGTAGAATCTTTTTTCATTTCTCTCTTTAGTAATTCCTTGATATATGTTGTAAACATTCTTTAGTGGTCTATAAAAGGATCCTTGTGGTCATTGTATTTGTGAATGTGATCTAACTTTGTTATTATTAATTATCTAGAAATTTATTTCGGGATAAATGGAAGTAAAATTTGCATACTCTTTAAAAGTTGTTTTTCACCACTAAAAGAATTTTTTTTTTTCAGATATATCGTATTGTTGAAGATTTACATGAAAAAACATGTAATAGTGTAGCTATGACTGTAAATGAAAAGCAGTTTCAAGACACATATCTTACGACTATTGAAGAAGCTATGAAAACTCTTCAACTGAATAGATCAGAACCGCGTCAAGCCTGGGCTTCATTCAAACTTGTAACTTCTCGTTTTTTTTTCTTTTTATGCTTCTTGACAAATAGGTGTTATGAAGGTATGAAAATAACTAATATCAGAATCGGTGGGGCTCAATAATTGTTTCGTCATTGTTTGTTAATGGTTTTTCCATTTTGTTTTACATATCTTCTCACTTAGATTAGATTTTTAAGTTTTGAGTAATACTTAGATCTCTATTATTTTTGAATAGGAGAAGAGATGAATTACAAAATAAATAAAAATCTTTATTTACAAAATAAAATCTTTTTACTACTTTTTATTTGATCCTACTGAATTCATATGTTCGAATAATAGGTTTAGGCTACGTTTAATACAGCAATATACAACATTAATTTGCAGTTGTTGGCGCAATTAAATCAGCGAGCAAACAGACGGTCATTCGTTTGTCTTCAAATGACTGACATTTCGCCTCGTCTTACTTCATTAAATAAAACACATGTTGGTTTCATTTCAATGATTGTCACTTTTTAAAGTTCTCCTATCTGCTTTTTTAAAATTAGTCTTAATTCGATTCAGTTCGCTTTCTCCTATCACAATTATTGCATTAATCATTAATATGTAGGGCAGAATGAAATTATACCCAAATGACTAATGACATCTTATAGAACCGAAGTTTGTTAAAAGACGATTAAATTTTATTAATCGTTATCATTAGCATTAATTTTACTTGGCATAAGATGACTTAGTTGTGAATTTCTATCTTAATTTTAGGTACCACTTCCTGGACAGGAACACAAAAATTTTTCCGATGTTGTGATGATGGAACGAATTAGCAAGCAGACGGTAATATTACCGACTAAAACACGACCAAGAAAAATTGTATTTCATGGATCGGATGGAAAAGAGTCGGTTTTTGAATTTTTATCTTCTTTTAAAACACAAATATGTTTAATGAACAATTATGATCATTGCAGATATGAATTAAATACATTAAGATTGTTAATAAATCGCGAGGATTTTGTCCTAAAATTTTTAAGCAGCTGATATTGAAATAGTTTTTTTCTGTTTTGGATACACGCTTACTGAATTTTTGGCTTGGTTCCTTTAAGTGATGAAAATATCGGCGATTTCGAAAATCCGTAACTAAAAACTGGAAGTTTTTCAATTCAATTTTTTAAAGTTTTCGTCTTTGAAAAAAGAGTTTGTTTGCAGTTATCCTTTCCTTTTCAAAGGACAGGAAGATTTACATTTGGATGAACGCGTCATGCAGTTATTGCGCATTTGCAATTTGATGCTTTCGAGAAAGAAAACTGATTGGCCACCTTATATAGCCGAAAATTATTCGGTTATTCCTCTTGGTTCTCGCTCAGGCCTTATCGAGTGGGTTGAAGGGGCGACACCGATATTTCAAGTTTACCGAAAGTGGCAACTTCGTCAAGTAGCTGAGAATATCTCAAATCAGAGAATAAATGAGGTTGAAAGACCGAGTGCATTATTCTTCAAGAAACTTAGAGCAGCTTTTCAAACCAATGTAAGTTTATGAGATTTTCTTTCAAACTTTTTTAAGCAACCTTCATCAAGACACTCTTGATGTTTCGAGTTCTTTGGTTCTCTAGTTTCATTTAAGACTTTTTAATTCTAAAGATTTAAAAGTTACTTGCATCAGTACAACTTTATCAGTTTACTTTGTTGGAACGAATCTAGTTCTCTTTGCTAAGAACTTCTGGAACTTCTTTATCATTAGTCTTTTAATTTATAAAGCTGCGCTTTTTCTACTAACAATTTTTATATTATTATCATTTGTTATAATTTTGTGTTGTTGCTTGCAGAACTTATATTTTCAGAAAATCCCAAAAGAATCCATTAGTGATCGTCAAAATGGCCGTGTTCAATACTAAAAGGTGTTGTTGAAGAATTAATCGAGGAAACTCCGCGAGATCTTCTTTCACGGTATCATTTTTGAATCAAATCATTTTTTACTTGAAGCTTATTATATGCTGCGTTAATGCTTTGATTTATAAAACGTTCAATATTTTTTCACAATTTCTATCATATTTCAAGGGCATATACTAGCTTCAATTTAATAAACAAGTGACACAAATTTTAATAGATAGCATTATACGTAGTTAACAAATGAAATGTATGATATTCACATCATTTTTTTAAGTGAGTTGTGGCTTCGAGCTGGTAGTTCAGATACATGGTTTCGAGTCACCGAGAGATTTGCCCGGTCAACAGCAGTTATGTCAATGCTGGGCAGTATATTGGGTCTGGGTGATCGCCATCTAGACAATGTTTTGGTTAATTTTGAGTTTGGACATATGGTGCATATTGATTATAATGTCTGCTTTGACAAAGTATGTGATACTGTTTTTTTATTGGTTTTGTGCAATATTACTTTTATATAGATTTATGCGTTTTTATTTGTATTAATGGGGATATTTAATTTAAGGATTAATACACAAATATATTATCGGTTACTCTAAATAACTTGATGAAAACTGAAATTTTTAGGGTCGAAATCTGCGCGTACCAGAAACGGTACCGTTCCGTTTGACTGGAAATATTGTTCGGGCACTTGGTCCTACAGATGTTGAAGTATAAAATTTTCTATGTGTTTTCTTTTACATTTCGTAAGATACTGAGGATTTCATTATTCTTATCACATTGCTACTTAGCAAAAACAAACTTATAACTTTCATTTCTACCAAAAAAGTATTAATTTTAAGGGGACTTTTCGACTTTCCTCTGAAAACGTGTTAGAAAAACTCCGTGCTGGGAAGGAAATTTTACTGACGATGTTGGATGCATTTGTTTACGATCCATTAGTTGACTGGGCTGCTGCACAAGATGATCTTGGCTCCAAATCAATGATTGGGATTGCGACAATCATTGCCGTATATGGTTTGATGTTTAATTATTCTTGAAATCGTTTGCCATAATTATTTTTATTAAAGTTGTTAATGACTTTGAAAAAATCTTTATGCTTTGATATATTTCTTAAAAATTGAGATTTTGCTGTTTGCAATTATTTTTTCTTAGCTGATAAATTCAAGTTATTGCTAATTATTAAATAGTTATTTAGGAAGAGTAGATAGTCATTCTAATATTTTACGTGCAATGGCTCTGTCATTGTTTGCTCTTCGTATCAGAGAACTTTCTGCTACATGGCTTAATAACAGGTTAGTTAAGAATCTTCATATTATATGTTTATGACGACATTAAAATAATTGTCGATCGATTTATTTTCTGCCGAATGTATGCATTTTCTTGATCATTTTTGATATCAGTAGATGATTTATTCACTAAAAATATGTTCAACATTTTGCCAGGTATACTGTATTTTTCAATTATTTCACCTTTTAAAAATTCATTATGTGTCATGAAAATTTTAAGCATAACTAACAATCTATAAAATCGGTATGAACAATGTAAGCATTAGTCTTTTTTTTTTAACATAAACAATAATTAAAGAAGAAAATAAAATTCGGTTGTTCGTTATGGACTAGTTGATGTTTAATTGATTAATAGAATCTTTTTTGCAGAAATCATTTTAAACGTATTCTGGAGTCTGTAGTCACTATACTAGAAAAATCGTATGCAAATGCACAGAAAAGTGTGGAAAATCGGCTTCAGAATTGGGAAGAAGAGACAAATAAACTGGAACTGGAAAAATTATCAATTCAACGTGATTTGAAAACGCAATTACGGAACATCATTCTATAATGCATGATATTCGTCCCTTGCTTCGTTTCTTCTCTCATGCTAGTTTTAATTCAGCATTCTTAATGTATATCAAGTCCTAATCTGTTTTTCATTAGATCTGTTCGAATTATGAATTTTAATTAGAAAAATCAATGACTTAAATATTGATTGCTACATCTAGGAATTTCGGGAATGAAAAATTTGCTTGAAACAAAGAAAGGGTATTTTTCGCATGCATTGGGGAGACAGATGTGGCGAAAAACTGTTGAAAAGTTTATCTGTTTATTACTTGTTCTTATTGAAAATGTTTGTGAATTCGTTGCTGAATAATAATTACCTTCAAAACAGAGAAAAGTTTCGATAGAAAGCTATAATTTCTAATATTAGGAAATATGATTTCAATTAATTTTTATGTATTTGTACATTATGAAATTTTAACGTTTCAGAAAAATGAGGCGTTTGCCATTTACTTGCAACGATATAAAGAATTATTCAGTGATCCGCTGATTAAGGGACTTAAGTTATTAGATGATACATATACTGGTTCCGCTGCATGCATTGAACTTTTCAAGTCCATTATTAAGAATATATCAAGGTGCATTATTGTTTTTAAAGAAAGAGATTTAGAAATTTTAAATAGTTCTTTGACTAAATTTCCAATGATAAAAAGAATTGTAAACTTCCACAAATAGTTTTTTCTTTACTGCGCGTTACTTGAATGTCATTTTAGCATTTACGAAAATTTGTTATTATTGGAAAAAGTAAAAGAACGAATGGAATTGTCTTTCCGTAATGATAAGTCTTCATCAATGGAACGTCATGAAGGTAAATTATCATTTCGAGAACTTCACTACTAATCATGTAATTTTTTGTCATATTTAATAATTATCGATTTTCAGGACAGCAACAGCAGAATTTACACGGTAAACATGTTTCAAAGAGAGTACGAATGAAGCTGGAAGGATTGATCGTAACTGGCATCAGTAAGAATGAAAGTGAAAAAAGTGACGCAGGCAATATAAGCGGGCCATTGACACCATCAGAACAGGTATTCTAAATTCGAGGCTCTGATTTTTAAAGAATCCAAATTAAATTCATATAAATCAAGTCAGTACATAATTTATTGCTTCAGGTTGATTTATTAATTCAACAGGCGACAGATATAAGTAATTTGGCATTAATGTATGAAGGATGGACAGCATGGGTGTAATATATCTGTTTTTATCAAGCAGGTCTTGTTCTGATGAGGTTAAGTATAATTTGATTTAAAATTTTAATCATTCATGACGTTTCTTTTATTTTTCTAAAATTTCTTTCATTATCATAAAGTGATCTTTCTAACTTGAAGCACTATTTATTCTTGTTAATTCTCTCATAATTGATTTTTAACATCGGAAAGTGCAATAAAAATAGCGCAACACACTAAAGATGGCGTCCTTTGATAACCTAATATAAGTTTTTAAGAATGAATTGTATCTCATGGCTGCCTTATGACGACACATCTGAATTTGTATCATAGCAATCTATTTTGAAATGCAAACTCTAATCAAACAATTACTGATTGTGTGAAATATGTTACCTGAATCTTTCTTTGTTGCAGGAATAACTTCCTTGTTTACGTAATCGGCTTTGCCCACACGAACAGATAAAGAGGATGTTTCCAACATTTCGTAACAGCTCTCAAAATTAAAACATCCGGAAGTCATTTAAATACTTCCAAGGACGAGTTCGCTAACAAGCAGGTAAAATCCTGATTATAGACTGTAATGCTACTTAACATCATCGTGTTGCTCATTGCTTCTTCTCTGTCGATGCACGGATGATGGATTTTTATGCGAACTCGTGAAATAATGTGGGTTACGCGCGATACTTTTGCGACATATGGGGATTGTTTTGTTGCTATTGGTCCGTTGGGCCACTTTATTCTTCGGTTCTTCATGGAGCTATAGAGATGCAGGCGACTTTAAAAAAATTTTTTTATAATCAAATGTTTTGATTGTTTGAAGCTCATCACTAATTATAAAGCACATGTTTAATAAATTTCTGTCAATAATAAGATTTTCGAAAAGCTTGATGTGAATCCGACAAAAGTTTTCATGATTTAGTATAGTGTAAATTGTCTAGCTCGAATTCGTCACATAATTTATTTTTAGCTGTTAAACTTTGAAAAGTCAAATCAGTTGTTTGACACAAAGCGATGATTTCTATCGTAGGAATTGTTAATAAATAATTAATTGTCTGTTACTGAGTGATAACGAACACTTCATCTAATTTAAGACATAGTAAGCCAAATTGCTAAACGATTTATATTTATGTTCTATATTCTAGAATATTACGTAAACTTACATGAATTTTTACAAATTAAAAATATATGCTTCGAAATACTGATACAATTCTATATCAACAAATTTGTCGGCTTTAGAAAGTCTGCAAGCCTTAATTTTAAACACTACAGTTTATGTATTTGCATAATTCTCTTTTTACAACAGTCTATTTACTCTCCTTTCTAATCGACGCTCTATCAATTATTTTATTTCGAAGTCTCGTTATTTTAAAATCATAGCAAATTTATGGTGTTGGTAATGTGGTATTGTTTTCGAAAAAGATTGTTCTCTGCTAATTTCCAATTATCAATCATTTATTATGTTTTGTACTTTTGAATATCAGGATTGAAATAAAGCTTTGTCTGGAGCATGAATACCTGTATGTAAGAAAATCTTTCAGTTGGTTTCATACTATGCTGGTGCATGCCATGAGGTGTTCCAGCGGTTTCACTAAAGATTCATCGACTCCTCTTCTGTTATTCTCCATTTAAAATCTATAAGTATAGAAATGCCTATTTTTAGTTGGATTTTAAAACTTTGTCGTGTGTGAGTGAAATATGCTGATCATTCATTACAGCTAAATGTTTTTTTTAAATTAAAAACCAAGTGATAACATTTTTCTACTGTAAAAATTACAAGGCCAAAACTGTGTAATCAACAAACTTGCAATACGAATATTTACTTAAGGCAAAATGATTTTCAATTCTATCTTTATTTTTATTCATTCAAAAAGGAAAAAAAAAAGACGAATAAGCATTTGGAGGAATTTTAAAGATAATTGCTATGTGAAATAATTTGTTAATATCTGTGAAATATTGGATCTGAAATTTCTCAAGGGAATTCAATGTGTCTCAACTATTCGTATTGAGTTAATTCATTGAAAATTAAAACTCTGGATGATGTATTATGGAAAAAGAGTTTTTTTTTTAAAAAAAACATTTCAGTATGTTATGAAAAGATTAAAAAATGTAATTAATTTGGATAACACTGAAAATCCATTGGATAGGAAAATCACTTTTATAGCTTCCTTAAAGTTCTAAATTATATGATTGATTAATTCTAGAATCGTAATGTTCTTTGAATGATGTAGAAAACAATGGCAATAAAAATAAAAATTTTGCTTTAGAATTAAGATTGTTATCTTGAAGAGAAGTTCAATAGTCTATTTATATAGGTTTAATAAGCATTATGCTAATTATAATTTGAAGTGTGATTTAAAACGAAGATTGTTGTAATATGTATTGCTAATTTCAATGATTTAAGAATATCTTATCTAACAAATCAAATCAAATCAATAGCAAACTTTACTGTCTTTATCCGGACGGGATTCGTTCTTTTTTTTTTTTTTCAACAAAATAGTTAACGAATGAAGTTAGGAATTAGTGATTTATAAATAGAACAAAGATGATCGATTGAAAGTATCGAATGTTGTAATCATTTCAATCTAATAAACTTTTCATCTGAGAAATGAAAAAGGGAAAATAAGCAAGGAAAGATAAGCAGGCATATTTCTGGATGCATTTTTAATCAGATAGATAATAATGATAATATACGGTAGGTATGCTTTTAATCTTTATTCAATGTTTAATCGTGTTGAAAATTGTGTGCTGTGATATTTATGCTGCTTTTAAGAGGAAAAAAAAAGAAATGAAGCATGCTTCTAGACTAGTCATACTAGTCCAAATCCAGACTTGCCTATTAGACAAGGCCTATCCTATGGATCAATCAACTAATAACATCATGTTTGTTCGATGAATAATAGAGCATTTATGTGCCCATAAATAAAGGTCCACACACCCATTTCAAAGTCATTCTGTCTTCTCATTTCTTTGCTTTATTTCAGTCCTGAAATTGTCCTAGCCTATGCTTTCATTCTTCTCCTTGTCTTTACTAAGCGTATAGTTTTATCTCTTCAATTAAAAAAATGTTATCATCATCATCATCACTGATACTAACATTCTTATCACTGTGCATTGCGGTCATTTTATCATTACCATTGGTAAGTGATCTATTACAAATAATAATAATAATAATAATTTAAATTTAAATTAAAAAGAAAAAATTGAATGATTATTAAATTAAAAGTAAGTAAGGAAAATATAGGCAAAAAGAGTGAAATCTTTTAACTTCAAAACTGTCTCACAAAATTTCATTTTTTTAAAAGTTGCTGAATCTTCTAGATGTAGTTATCACTTAAATATTTTATCATGCAAATGAATCTTCTAGACGTAGTTATCACTTAAATATTTTATCATGCAAATCACAACATCCATTAAATAAAGTTTATTTATAAACATAACTTTATTTATCATCAACTCCAGAAGAATGAAGCTTTATTTATCATCAACTGCAGATGAATGAACTAGTAATAAATTTATCGCATAGCATTATCTTTCTAACAAAACAATTATCATTCTTTTTCTTGAAAAAGTTCTATCTAAAATTTGTGATAGGATTCCATGACAGCTGCTATTGATTTACAATAAGTTTTTGTTCAAAAAATTGTTTCATTAATTCAAAACTTTGTCTGTCTGTGTTTTGAGGGGAAGGAAAAGCGTGTAATGTCCAATTGCTTTGCTAACTTATATCGTGCTTTCTCCGGTTTACGGTATATATATGTTACATATATATTAGTACAAATTTGATTTATGGCATTCAGATCAAATCTTATTAACGTTTTTGATCTATTTGTTATGGGTGATGCACTCACTGATCAGCGGAATGTAATTTCCTACTTTTTCTATGATAAGATTCCATGACAGTTATTATTGATTTGCGATAAATTTTTCGGTCAAAAATTGCTTCCATTAATTCTTATAACTTTTTTTTAAGCATAGAATGGAAGTAAAGAAAAAAACATTGAAATATTTATTTGTATAAGTTGAGAAGAGATTATATCTTCTATAGCTCTTCCCTCTTTTTTAAATTATTTTTTAATTTAGAAGCAATGAAAAGTCAAAAATCATCAATCAAAAATCATCAACTACAAAATGATAATAAATTGAAATTATTAAATTTATTTTCTTCTTTAATTATTGTTTATGTTCAAAACAAAAAAAAAAAACAAAAACTAATGCTTATATTGTTGTTCATATTGATTTTATACATTATCAGTTATGCTTTAAAAAATTTCTATCACACATAAAGAATTTTTTTAAAAAAAATGAAATAATTGATAAATACCGTATACCTAACAAAATGCTAAATACATATTTTTTAATGAAATAGCAATAAAGGAAATAAAAATAAAAATAGAAGAAAGGAACTTGGATTTTTTTTTAGAAAAAAAAATATATTCAAATTGTTGATTTATGGTATTTATAGAGGGTGGAAGAGAGAGTAATTTGCTTTCTATATTGCTTTTTTAGTAGCATTAAAAGATTAAATAATTTGAACGGTTTTCTTTTTGATAAAAATTTTTTTTTTTTTTGGAAAACTTATCTGTTAAAATTTTATCTGAATGTATCTGTTTATCACAAGATCAATTTATTATCATTTGAATTTTACTGAATTTTACTAATGAAAAGTTATATTTCATTTAGACAACGATTTAGCTGGTGAGAAAAGATTATGAATCTTCAAGAGCATATTTGATAAATTTTATAAGCATAATAAATAATTTAAACCATACTAAATTTTAATTCTAATAATTTTAATGATTATTTCAGGGTACAAATTATGAATTATCGGCAAGAAGACATATTTTGCCATTTTACAGTAAGCTTTTTTTCCTTCAAATTGATAACTTTTTTTAGGCTTCATGAATTTTGTAAAATTTAATACGCATATAATAATGATATATAAATATATCGTAGAATTTATTAAAAAGTTCATTTAATTTTTAATAGATGGCTCGTAATAATATCAGAAATAACACACTGTTCAATTTAGGATAAAAAAAAAATATCACTTTTGCTTATATAGCATACTGATAATATATTTGATAAGAAATTTAAATTTGCAACAAATTCAATAATGTAAAAATGATGGCTTATCAATTTTATGCACTTTTCATTTCTCAAAAGGCAAAGCATGCTCAACTTTCAAGCATATAATTCAATATCCTATCACTAACTTTAATGATTAGATAATAAATTAGATATGCTAAGAGCTTACGAGATCGTTTAATTACTTCCTGATCATCTCTCCCTTCAGATACATTTTTCTTCACATTCTTCAAACTTTTTGCTCGATTCTTCTTTTAGTTATATGAAAATAAATACATATTAGTAGTCCTGAAATTTATTATTGCAGTTCTTTCTGTAACAGATGATAAAGAGCTGGAATGATAAGTAATTTTAGATGTTATATTATGTAAGATTCAGACGAAAGTTTTTTTACGACCCATTACTTCAAGATGGAGTTTCTGATGGATGAAATGATGTTAAATTTGATTGAGATAGAAAAGTTCAACAAGAAAACATAAACTTATCTTTTCTGAAGTATAATATAATAATGGAACTAATCAAATGATTACTTCACATAAAAAGGAAAATAAATCATTTAATTTTATTCCTTTCAAAATATTCCTATTTTATGTTTTTCTCACATTAAGTATATTCAAATTAGTAAGAATATTACTAATTGCATTTTACAATAGTATTATCACCATTTTGATGATGTTAATATCATTATCATTATTCTTATCATTCGCAACTTATTTAGCATTCTTTTATATTGATAAAATTGAAATTAGCAAAAGATTTTGTATGCAAAGAAGAAAGGATTAATTAATTTGATTACTATTAAATTAATTATAAATTATAAACTATAAATTATATGCATTGAATATATTATTCATTTATTGTATTAAACAAAATATTCTTTGCTTTTAATTAGCCATAATTATTTCTAAAATTTTAATTTTTTTATTCAAAAATTTTTTTGTATCATTGTAATATCATGATTTGGATATTATCATTAGTCGGATAACAACTAAAGATCAAAAGCCAAAACAAATATACATATTATATAATATGGAAGTTTGATATGATTAGGAACATTTCATAATTTATATATTCTTTTTGATTAAAATATTCTAATTAAAAATTTATTTATTGAGTTATTTTTTTAATCAAATGTTATTCATTCCATGAAAAATATAAAAACTTTAATTTAGATCAAAATGAATGAAATGCGAGAGAAGAGAAGAGGATTTATTAGTTTCATGTTGGAACTAAAAAACAAATATTAATTTTAAGCAGTATAGAGACGAAACTTTGCACTTATATAAGCGCATGTTTTATCTTTTTATCAATCGATAATTATTACATGCTAAAAACATTTCTATTTATCATTAAAACATTTCAATGAACTATTTGTTTTGATATAATTATGCATAGTAACTGATAAGAAAAGGTATAGTAATACAACTTTATAATTGAAATTTAAGCAAACTTTGCATTTGTATTTCGAAGAATTTCACAAAAAAAGAATCAAATTTTTGAATTTTAATTAAAAAGATAATTATTTTTAGGCGATAGAGTAAATCAAGAAAAACAAGCCAATCAATTAGATAATCGAATAAGGCTATCACCTGAACGAATGATTGCTGCTGAGATGCATAAAAATCAAGAATCAATTAAAGATGATAATGATAATGTTGATGATATTGGCACTAAAGATGATGGTGAACTGATAAATCAACTTGATGGTTTGAATTTCAAATAATATTCATCAAATCAGAATCAAAAACGAGAGAGAACAATATATATATAGAAATGAAAATAAATGAAGAAATTAAACTTTGAAGAAAAATATGAAAGCATGCGAAGGTATTTACATGATAATAATCCAAATAACCAATGCATATAAATGCATTTGTAATATATATTTACTGTTGTAATTATGTGTCCGTTACTTGATGGCTATTTATTGTAATAAATTGAAGCATAAATTTGAATTTTGAACTTTTAACTGTATTGATAAAAATAATATGAATAATTGATATATTATTGATTTCTGTTTGCGAAATATTCTCGAATGCACTAATATTTTTATCATTTAATTAACTTCAACAATTACTTCATCAAAAGCTTATTTATGAAAGTAAAAATTCGGAATGCATTAGTTTCTAAGAAGACATTTCATATGCTAATTATAGTGAATTTTTCTCTCAAGTACCTAGGAAATTAAATATACTTCGAGGAAATTTTGAAAAAAAATTTAGACATATTCAATGTACACTTAAATATACTTTAAATTGTCAATCAATCAAGTCCTTGCAAAAAGATCTTACATCATCAGATTCAGTAGGAATTATTAATGCTTAATTCCATCTCAAAATAAAAATTAATAATTAGTAAGAATTCTCGAAAAAAGAAAATGTATTATTCAATTTTGCAGATCTACAATTGGCAATTTTGGCAGAAATTGTGCGAGGTCAACCGAATCGATATGATCCCGTTCTACCTGTTGACGAATATCAAATTATCAAATTACCCCATAGTTCAGTTAGACAACCGGTATTACCATATACTGCAGAGAGAGGTAATAATGAGAATGATTTGATATTTGTCGATGATCAATCAAAAATTGCGCCATCAATTCTCGAGTTGCCCGAAGATGAACTTTATGAAAATAATAAACAAACTGAAGAGGCATCTAAGGTAAACTTTCAGTATAGATTTTACATAGTTATATGCAATACAGATTGACAATAACGGAATACATTTGTCTTATCTCTCTGATAGATGCAATTAGATTATTATCATTCCCAAAAAGTGATTAAAATTATCAACTAGAAATTTATTTTTTTAAGATTTTTTTGAAAATGAAAAGGAAAATTTTATTAATTAAAATTTTAATTTTATTTTATAGTATATTTTGATCCCAGCAGAAGAAATGGTAACACTACCTACCGATATGTTAGAAAAGAATCTTGCATCGATTGATAAAGATGCATTGAATGACCTGGAATTACGAAGCAGGATAGCTATACTAGCTAATGCATTGAATGAGCGTGCTACTCGAGGTTTATAAAAACGAATGGAAGATTTAATTATGAACTGTTCTGAAAAAACTTAAAAAAGTTTTTATTATCTTCAAGAAGATATAAACAAGAACTATTATTGCCCATATTTATACTATCTAAAAATGTAAATTTAAATACAATTATTTATTATTCGTATGTATTTGGAAATATTTTCTCAATTTTTCATTAATAATTTATCCTGAAATGGTTATCGTTTTAAGGTAATCGCCCACTTTATAAAAGTAAAGTAATTAATTTCTTGGAATAATGATAAACATATTCATCTAGATAATCATGTCTTATTTTAAGTAAACTAAAATTATGCAAATTTCACTGGAAATTAAATTGTACTATTGATGAAGTAAAGAATGAATGAGATTCTAACTGTAGTGTTATCCGGAAGATCAGTACAATATGTAATCTGTTTTTGTATATTGATTAAAACTACATATATCTTTCAAGATTGACCTTCAATAAACTTAGTAATCTGTATAAGAGTGATCTAATTTAACCCTCTAATTAATCAATAGTAATTATAATCGATAAAAATCATTCCTATTATTACTATCTATATTACATTCGTGATTTACTATACATATCTTGAAACATTATTTGATCCATATTAGTACTATTCATGTTTCAAATTGCAGAAGTATTAATTATTTAATTTATTATACTATTTTTTTTACTTACCATATGCTACTATTTATTGCTTATCGATATGATTAATAAAATAAAACAATCATAAAAAAGTAATTAGTATAAATAAAATATGAAAGATGCAAAATATGAATTTTAAGCAGAAATCAAAAGGAATTCTTCGAAATGATGAATTTAATGAAGAATCTTTTTTTATTAATAAGAACAAATCATTGCTGATACTAGACGTTTGATAATGCTGATAATTTCGATATATTAGGACAATAACCTAAAGATGAGTGATAAATAATGTTATCGACTTCATTTCATCTTCTATCATTTGTGTTTACATTAATATACATTTAATGAAAAGTTTTTTCATTGATTATTTGTTGAATAATGTTTGAAAAGCTTATACATGCTTGGATTGAGATTTTTTCACGATCTTTCTTCTTGATTAATTTATTCTAAATATAATAGGACAAATATTTTGATTCAAAAATGGAAGAATTAAGCAACGCCAAAGAGGAATGAGATAAATAAACGAAGGAAAATGATGTTAAATGTTACAATATTTACATATATTTACAGATGCTTTATAATACAGCTCAAGCTCCGATTCATAGATTAAAATTTAAAGCGGAATCCGATATTATAATTCCACCACTAATTGTTTATTTGCTCTTCTGTGTAGAAAACACTTCAGTAGATACTTCATCTGATACCAGATTGACAATTTTTCTAATTTTAATGAGAAGGATTGTCGAAAAATCAATTCTCATTTTGGAAAATCTTGATCAAAGAATAAAAACGAAGCCAAAAACCAAAATAACTGCAATCGTAACATTTAGTTTAGTAAAGAGCACTCCTTCTTATCATCGAATCTATGAATAATAGAAATTACTTATATCATTTCTTCTTTCATCCCATTGCCAAATACATTTTCTATCTTTTATTTTCTCTTGCAGATTAGGTTAGATTATTTAGTTGTGAAATTCCTAAATAAGTTGTCCTTCCTGAAGAAATTAATAACTAATACTGAAATGTTATAGAGAAGATTCTTCTGCATTAAAACAGCAAATCCAATAGTAACTTTCTAAATCTATATCTTTTTCAAGGAAAAGAAATGATATAAAGAGCGAGTAAACAGCATTTTTAATTAAAATTTATTGAATGCATGCATATATACAAAATTAAACAAATATTTATAATCCAAAATGCAAATTTTAAATAAAAGTAAAAACATGAAATTCAAAAGACACAAATATTAGAAAACGATATTAACATTTGATGTCATGCTACAAATGTGGTAAGATCAATCTAATAATATAAACAATGGAGAAATAATAAATTTTAGAATTATGTCCTCTCCATTAATAATTATAAGTTATTATTATTTTTGAGCAAAATCTCGATTTTACATATCCATTTATCATGAATTTATTAAAATGAGATTAATCTTAAACAACGCAATCATTCTTATGAAAACAAAGAAACTTGAAATATAGTATCGACAATGTACATATCATAAAAGGTTCTATACAAACTAATTCCATTTCATATACAAATAATCCAATATATGTATAACTATATAACAATAACTACTCAAATAAATCCTATGGTATTAAAATGAATAATTCGATATTCGATACCTAGAAAAGATCGATATTTCATGAGTCATTCAGTAACAAGAGGAATAATCCATCCAATCCTTTAAATTCGACGTCTTAAAATCGACATTTGGAATCTAGCAAAATAAAAATAAAATTCCTTAGCAAATAAGACTATTTGTATTACCAAAATGGACACCATCCGATGTAGCATTGACACAAATTTTCCGCTAAAATTGCTTGATCAATAAGTCGACCAACCTGTTCCGGCACACTGAATTCCACATTTGGATTAAAGTCACGGCCTAGAATTTTTGAAATTTAAAGAGTGAAAAGACTTATTTTAGGCTCTTCCTACTGCTAACATAAGTCAAAATCATACAGCCATATTTCGAAAAAATATTTTTTCATCCTTTCCTTAACTGCAAAAACTTGCAGTAAAACACAATAAGAATAATAAACAGCAAAAGTGCAGTAGAGTGAAGCAAAAAAACATAAGGATTATAAAAGTAAAATACAATTAGGCAAAACTCTCAAACAATTTAGTGTTAAGCAAAGTTAAATAAAATAAAATAATTAAGAAAATGGCTATGCAGTAAGTAAATGGAATTTCAAAAAAATCTGATAATAAAAAATTCTTATCATATTTTAAGAAAATTATTTAGGCGTATGGTTATATATAATAAATGTTTTAATGTCAGTCATTGCTCTTTAGCTTGAGTTTAATTGTTTTAATTCTTGTGCATAATACTGAATAACTTTTTGAAAATATACATGTTATCTGGAATTTAAAATCAGACATAAACTCATGTTTCTTAAAACTATGCTTCAAAATTATGTCTCACATCATACAGCAATCATTTTCAGCTAATGCAACAGCAAATTCGTTACCTGCTAATTTCTGCTTGATACGCCTTAATGATGATTCAGCTTTAGAATCAGTCTGACCATCTTTGTGCAATGTTTCGGGTGGCGGCCGCTTTCCACCAGCTAGAAAAAATGTAAAAAGCACAAAAAATCGTTTATTATATACCATTAAACAAAAAATTTCGATGAGAATTAATGAAATATATTATAAGCATAAAATGGAGAATACCTTCCATTAACCTCCAGTTGATAAGAGGGTCATATACAAATGCTTCAAGTACGGCGAGAAGACTTTCTTTATTTGAACGAAGCACTCGCAAAACACGCTCACAAGTTATTCGATAATTACCCTCAATTCCTGTGGCTTCCATTGCCTACAAATTATTAACAGTATATTTGGATAAAAGAATTTTACATAAGTAATAAATTTGGAAAATGCGATTCGATACCATACCAAAACTTGAAATTAATTTAAAAATTCTAATAGCTTCAATAAATAAAGTTTCATTTTTGTCAAAATACTTTATGAAAAAATCCTAGAAGTATATTGAATTTTTCTCGTAATAATTTTTGACAATCAAAGCTTGAAATTTTTAAAAATTTCCACCTGAATGAGCATCCTTGTTAATCGGAATGGAATTTTCTCTGGAAACTTTTCTCTGGTCATTGCAACTTCGAAACAATCTCCGAAATCAATATGCACAATTTTGCCACTAATACGGTCAAGCATTAGATTTGATGGATGTCTACAATATCCATGAATCATTTTGCTTCAAACCCTCTCGAAACAGCAAAACTATGAAAATTATAAATTTACCGATCTCCGAGTCCTAAAATATAGCCCACCATAGACATACATGCCATTGAGCGAGTATAATTGGTACGCCGATCAAACCAAATTTCCGAACTGAAAATCACGAAAACGATATTAAACAATGTGCACGACAAGATATTTTTTTGATTTACAGCAACTACGAAGCTGAATGAAAAAATACTGTCAAGGATAAAGGATATCAAGTTCAAAGACTGGATAAAAATACAGTTCATCTTGATGGAAGAAATTATATGCTTATTTTATTATTCTATGTTTCCATCAAAGAGAAACTTACTTTGGAGATTTAAGCCATAAAATCTGCTGCAAATCATTTCCACTCGTCATTTCAAGTGCATGTTCGAATACCTAGAGAAAATTTATAAAAAATTAAAAACAAATGGATGCTACTAATACGATTACAAGTGACAAAAGCTTATTGAATATTTCAAATAGAAAATCATGCCTGAACTTTCTGCAGCAATGTCATTTGATCTAAATCATTAGCGAAATTTTGCATAATTTTATGTTCCATCGATAATAGAATTCCTTTTTTCCCGATAATCACGAATCAGAGAATGCAAAGTATCACAGTTTGGGACCCATCCAATCAAACCGCTATTCTGATCTAAGGCAATAATTGAATAACGCTGAAAAAATGAAAACTAATTAAGGAAAAATCTGAATGTATGCAGAGTAAGACAAAAGTAAAAAGCTGAGAATTTCGATAACTTCTAAGATAACTGACCTAATTTCTGTTTTCAAATTCAAGTAGAAATTAAATATTTAAATCTCATATAGCAACAACTCCTATATAATGTTTCACAATTTCTAACTCTCAAAAAATGAGAAGAAAAAAACAACCTGAATTGTCAGATTTCGGCGAGATGTATCACCTTGATGCAAAAGCAGAGTATTGACTAAACCAAACAGTTGCATTACTCTTTCATCTTGCCGAGGATCCTCATGACCTTTCAGTAGGAATATGTAATCCTTTCCATCACTTCCTAAATATTTGCAAAGATTTTCTTAATTTAAAATGTTATAATATCAAACAAGAACTAGAGAAAACTATTTTATAAATCAATGAAATGTGTGTCTCTCACAAAAGTATTGAATAAACTACATAAAAATTAAAAATTTGCTTGAGACCTTTCATAACTACTTTTCTCGGTCGTTGTTTCGAATTAATTACTTGTAGAGTGTTGTTTATTGAAGATATGGTAACCAATGGAGCATTTGGATCATATGTTCCAGGGACCGCCAATTCCAAATCTCTGGCTTTCACCAGTCTAGAATCAATAATGTACTAATGGTATATTTTTAAACATGCTAATTCTTAATCTGGCTATATTTTGAACAGCTTCATTGCTCACAATATCACTACCCCTACTGATAAAATTAATCGTATGTTATTCTAGAATTTAATTGGCCTTGTTTGGAAATTTCCTACGACTTTCATCTATAATTTTATTTCTCGATGCATTTTTTTCAATTTCTCCGAAAGGCTATCACGCACATAAATAGCGTTAAAGAAATGTTGTCACCCTAACCATGTTCATCTTGTAAACAGAAATCTTTTGAATTTTTTAAAAAGCAGAGCAAAGAAAAACTAGGATACTAAATACTCGTTCTAATTAGTACCTAAGCTGCCATTATTTTACAGAAGCAAAATATTGCACCTTGGTGAAACATAATTTAGATCCAGTGATGTAAGTTGACGAAGCTGACTTGAGATCTTCCTGAATACAATGTAATAGAGGTCCCATGCTTGATTGAGTTCTTTAGCGTTCTGTGAACGTAAATAGCAACGACAAGCGTTCCAAGCCTCCTTCAGCTCATTCTCATATGTCTAAGAAAAATTTTATTGTAATAATTGAATGCTCAACTCATTTATTCTTATTTTTAAAATGCTATTAAAGTCGATGCGCTATATCGGAACCACTTTTAACAATCAAAAAATTCTTATATCATCAAAATTACAATTCTAAGATTACAGCAGCGATATAACGATACACTTACTTGACTCATATTAAGAATATCCTACTTCTAGAGTAATCATTTAGAATTACCATTTACTGGTGGGAATAGCTTATGACATTTCCTTCAAATAAAGTAACTAAAACACGAAGTAACATTTTTACGTTATTTCAAGATTTAGCCCTATTTCATTTTCTCTTTGAATACTTATTTCCAGTTTCGAAGAAGATTTGATTTTATTCAAAAATTTTGACATTACTTGTTTGAAAGATTGTTCTTTTAGAGTAGTTGCACCGCGCTCTATCATTTCATGTAATGGATCCAGCAACTCGAACATGGCTTTTACATTCTTGTCCTGAAAGTTAGTCTCACGCATAATCAGTACATTGTTTGATGCTTATGTGATACCAATATAAAGTTATGGAAAGCAATTAGTAATCAAATTTTTTTATAATGACACAAGTATTATGAAAATTCATGCAAATCAAGCTATTACATTGCAAACAATAATCTTAAGAAAGACTAGTACTGTGCACTAAATATTTACTAATCTGTGTAATAAGATTGTGCATTATATATTTCTCGTCATAATATTACAGAATTGTCGTCAACTAATATGTAGATTTGTTCGCTAAAGTGAACATACTGAATGGCAGAGTGCATATGCATTAATATGTGAATGTAGATATACTTATTGCTAAAAGTATATTCTTTATTTTTAACCTGAAAATAGAGCCTCGATGCATCATCGAGTGCTTCATGCCACTGTTCATGCCAAAGTATGGCGCAACGGATCAGCTCATCACTGACAAGCTTGGCTTGCTCAACAAGTGTGGGCTGACTATCACTCATAATTGTCAATATTTCTGTTGCAACTGCTGAGCGTCGTAAATTTGCCGATTTCGCAGCCACTGTAAGAGCATAAACCAAAGACTGAAAAAAATTTAAGAAAAACATCAAATATCATTTGACTTCAATCTCGAAACAAGCAAAGGTTCTATATATTTCTCAAAAAATTCATTACAAAGATTCGATTTCTAAACGGTTACCAATCAGATCTGCATTTATATACTGAACATAATTATTCTAAAAATTGAAACTTACTTGCGGGTGAACTTTAGACAAGTCGATGACAACTTGTTTGATCAACTGAGCAACATTCTGTTTTGAATCTAAACGTGCCATCAGCTGTGGAATAACCTAAAATCTAGTAAGAATACATGAAAGATGAAGAATACAATTAATTCAGTTCATAATCACAACTAATATTTCAAACCAAATTTTTCATGGAATTAAGAAATTTTTTTTTAAATGGAATCCCAGAACAATGTGCTAAAACCTCGAGCCACATTTCGACGGGCAGCAATTTCAACGATTCTTTGATGGTTTCGAAAACTTCTATTTGATCACCGTGTTTGAACCATAAGGTCAAAAATCGCAATGTATCTTCAAGTCGTGATCCTAAAAGTTGAGAATTCTTATTTAGACCATTCAACGTCATTGAATAATGAACAAGTGTAATATACTCTAAATCACAAGAAAATTTCATCACATAAAATGATTATAAAGTATCTTAAAGTTTCTTCCTCGCCGTTATTATACTGTTTAGACCTTATATGCCGTATACCATTACTTCAGATTTCGATACCGCAATCAGAAAATAACTTCTATTTAGATACCACTATCAAATCCATTATGTATTTTCTTTTCAGATTTGATGGTGGTATTCGAATTCATGATACACAAAAAACCTTTTTCTGAGATGCTGATACCACAAAGCAAAAGTTAATTCGCTTGTGTAGAGTCACAAGTCATCAGAAAATAGAAACAATTTAAAAAATCCAAACCTTCGGCTAGAGTGACAGCTTTAATAAAGCTTGAAACAGCTTGTTTTGCGAGAAAGATCATCGTCTGATTAGGTGCTGGAGAAGGCGGATTTACAATTACCGCAGCAGAATGTGGTGGCGGTGGGTGGGGTTGTGGAATCAGAATTTCTGACGAAGTTTCTCGATCAATGATACTTCCAAAAGGCCCATAACTGGGAGCGCTTGGCATCGCACCAATAAAAGGCGGTGGTGGCGGTACTGGTGAAAACTAAAAAAAAGGAAAATCGGTCAATAAAAAATAATTCATCGCTCAAATAACTTCTGTTGACAAATGTACTTATTCACGACTAATCAGATTAATTTCTGCAGTAATTTAGCTTTTCCTATAATTTTTGGACATTTAAAAAAATATTACATAAATAGCATCCCGAATAGATTAAGTAAATCTGATTTTGGATAAAAGATTTTAAAACACCATGACATCATCAACAAAAAGAAACAAAACCGGATAATGCCTGCCGACTATTAAGTCAAATACTAACTTCGAATGCCAGACTAATTAAAAAAACCCAATTTTTAATCATAATTCTTCTACTGAATCTATATCACATGCAAAAGTTATTATTTATGTCAAAAAGCATCATTATGAGAAAATCAAAAATCTTTCATAATAATTGCAATGCTGAAATCAATTTTGAGCAAAATATGAAATTGAAAAAAAAATAATTTACATTACTGTGGAGCTCACCGAATTTTGTGTTTGATACATCGCAGCATTGAAGTATGCAGACGCAAGTTTATGCCATGCTTTATACCAAGTTGGATCATACGCTGTTGCATTTGCATAAAATTTCATTGTTTGCGTCAAAGAGGGTTGTGATGGACTGGATAGCGGGGACATTACATGTGAATTTGGTGGAAACACTGATGTATGAGGAATTTGAGCATGATTCTCGGATAGAAGTAATGATGGTACACTGGTCATAATAGATGGATTAGCTGGAGATTGTTGAAGGATGCTAACAGATGATACATTATTCATGTTTATAGTCTTCGCATCTTTGACTGATTGCGGTAGGGTATCGTACCAGTCACCAAGTTTCAGACAACATTTTGCCACTAGTCGGCACATTTCCGAGTTTTTTGATTTCTCTCTGAAATATGAATAACCGTGTTCAAATTACTTTCACCTTTTGTTTTGTGTCAATCTGTATTGATTATTCTGCCCATTTAAAAACATAATTTGCACTGCTGAAAAATGTTAAAAATAACTTAAATAAAAAGTCGAAAAATACAATCTCTGCAAACAATCATACTGTTAATTTGATCGAAGAAATGCTCAAACCTTACAAAGGCGTGTAAATGATCTACATAACTACAACATATCATGCAACAGATCTACATACTTTTCTTAATTCTAACAAGTCGTAGAAGTTTAAATTTTCGGGACCTTATCATTCTCAAATTGATTGATTAGCGCTTCCAATGTATTGCAAGCCAGTTCAGTGAGGTTTTCTGCCCAATATTGCTTACATACTGCTAGCACCAATGAAGGTTTATCCATTGGTAAATTTAATACTTTGTGCAATTCTTCATTCCGTTTTAATCCTAATAAATCTGCCAAAACTCGACGTGACATTGACAACCTCCCATACTGTCGACAAAGTGAAGAAAATTTAATCCATAATGGGCGCATTTCGCTTCGGGAAAGCACCAGTGATCTGAAAATATAAGTATATTCATTTGGTTAAAATTAATTTCATTTTCCTTTTAAAAATTAGACAACTGAAAACATGTTACAAAAATATTATAAAATAAATTTTTAAATCAAATCATATTTTCCACGGTAACTTACTTCACCAGTAGGAGTCTTTGCCATTGTTCAATATTTGGTCGGCATCCCTGTAAACGCCGACTCCATACAACAGCAATTCGAATTCTTCGCTCAGGCCAAATTTTGTATTCAATAGCTTCTTCCAGTTCGGTTAGCTGTTGTACAAGAATCATTGCACCATAAGCTCTTTCATAACTTTCCGATGCCATCACTGTCAGTTCCGTATCGCACATGTCACGTACCTAAAAATAAAATAAGCATGTATTAATACGCTAATTATAATAGTAATATTTTTAAAAACTTTGCACAATTAAATTAAAGTTGCTAATGCATTTAAAATCCGATTCAATTTAGTAAAGACCATCAATGAAACTGATGAACATTTGATATAAGTCTGCCGCATTTTAAAGCATGATAAAATGCAACTTATATAGGATATATCACAATCATGTTAATACAATGTCTAGATAATGTGATCGTAATGAAAGAGGCTATTACATCAGAAATTTCAATAATAATACGCTATGTATCTGTTCAAGACGAATTAAAAAGCATGTCATTTAGATTTGTACAAGCGGATCTCTATGAACAATTAAAGCTTATATCAGACACAATAATCACGAATAACCTTTTCAATGTAAGCCATTGCATCATGATATTGCTCATTTCGAATAGCCAACACGGCTCGAAGGAAAGATCCATCCTGATTATTTTCATTAATTTGCTTAACATAATAATCCATTGTTTCCCAGTCTTCTAAATACTCATCGATATTTTTTCATTATTATAAATAAAAGATTAAAGCTACAAAAAAATATTTCCATAACTCCAAGCCTCAGTAAACGCTTACCGACTGCCCAACTACCCCGTGCTGCAGTAATTGCCATATTTTGCCTTCTAATTGCATTTGTTGTTGCACTCACTTCAGTGAATGCTTTTTTCCTAAGTCATTTAATTCATCCCATTGTCCCAATGCCTCCAAGCATCGCATCTGATGTTCATACAGCTATAATCAGAAAAAAATTTCATACGAATACATTGAATTTCAAAAACTTTACCGCACATGATATTATGTAATCAAATAATTAAAATGCAAATTGATTATACTAGCAACAAAATCCCTTAAAACTAAGCCTCAAATTGATAATTAAAATAATTCAAACTTCGTCGGTAATAAATGTTTCATTGTTATATATCTCCAGTGCCTTCTCCCACTCATTCAACTTTTCATACCAACGTCCCTGTCTCTATAATGTGAAAAAATTATTCAGCTTGAAAGGATTAAAGCTAAGCAACAGCTTGAATAGTCAAAGTATAATTTGTTCATCTATACAAATCTTCAATTAATTAATGAAATAGTTAATGTCAAACTAGATAACTTAAATATAATGCATTATACTCCATCATTCTATCATTTATAGAAATTTACGCCTTCTCGACGCGCATATAAGCCTGCAATTTGCCTCATTCGTTTTTTTTCCACCATCTTACAAATACACCTCTGTATACATTCATGTATATAAATTAATTTACTCCAATTTCCATATTATGCTGTCGAGCAAATGCCACAATTCCAGCGGCTTCCTCTTGGAGATTCAGTTTGTTTGCATAACTGCAAATGAATTAATTCTTTATAGAGTAATAGTAATTGAGTATATAACGAGAAAGAAACGAGTGAATGGTAGATTTACGTAATAAGAGAGCGGCAATGTTCTGGATCTGGATTTCTGTTAAATTTCTCGCGAATATTCAGTTCCGTATATCGTAACGCTTTGGCATATGCTCGTGTTTGTTCAGCACATTTACATAATCTTTCACTACCAACTGGTAAGGGACCCTGAAAGCGGTAGGAATCTAAAGAAAGGTAAAGATTTTTAAAAACAGAACAAAGTAAGAGCAAATGATTGCTTCAACAGCTGAAATTTGCAGACAGTTGTTCTTACTTTTTCCGAGTGATCCATAAATTCCGCAAGATTCAATATTGTTTGTGTGATATCAGTATGATTACTGAAATCAAGAGCATATTTAAGGTTGGTTTCCAAGTCTCTTTGTTGCATTTCGTCCAGATCTGTCCAAACTGACATAAAAGCTGCATTGAACAGATCTCTAAAATAAAGTGTCAGGAGAAAGACTAAAAGAATTTTTGAAAGATGGTAAATGAAAACTATTTCCAAAAATTCGTTATTGGTAAAACTTTGAATAATCGACAAAAGTCTTTCTTTAATTTTATTCCATTTTAGGTATTAAAGACGATTAAAGCTTAGCCAAACAGCATTCACAAGCTCCATATATGAGAAAAATATGCAAAATAAATAAATTACTTCGCAAGCGATATATGCACGTCCGCTAGAGGAGCACATGCACGAAGAGCTGCAGAAGGACTCTGCCGAATAAACTGAATTCGCAATAAAACAAGCCACTGATCCCAATCCTGGAACGATATGCTACCATTATTAAATCTGTATTAGAACTGCAAAATCAGAAGAAAACTCATTAGATATTTGAATCTATCACACTCAAAAAAAGAAAAAATCAAATTGAGATTCAATAAAGAGAAATTGAAATTTGTGAGAAAATGCTAGAAATAAGTAATATGAATTTATGAATTAAAGCAAGCTTACTCATACATAATGAAAACTGCTTCGTATTAAAAAAATAATATGCATAAAACAACTAACATAAAAATAAACATTTCTCCTAAGCTTTATTTAGTATAATTATTTATATCTGAAAATACTTGAAGTTTTGTGCACTTTTGATAACAAAGTCAAGCTTATAAACAATATATTTAATCTAATGCGTCATTTCTGTCACTATATTAAATTAAAATGAAACTACTAAAATGTATTTTAACTTTCCAATGCAAGAAAAAATAAAACCAAACGAACTTCTTTGGACACAAGTTGCGTGGTAACCCAAGTTTTTTTAAAACATCAAAATTAATTCGTTGTCCTTTTTCATGACGAACGGATGTAATAAACTGTTTTACTTGACCAGACGAAGTTTTAACCGCTGGAGAATATGAAAGAGATGCAGCACTTCCCTCATCGAGCTGTACGGTAAGTCTATAATGGTTATTCATTTCATTATTCATTTTAATACAGTTAAGAATAGATTTCTTCAAAAGGTTTTTGTTTCTTCCTGAAAATAAAATTCGGCTTTAACAAACTGAATCCAACTTGATATTATCTAATAAGTGATTAATCATTAGAACATTTCGTTCAATATATAAATAGTTAAATTATAGATTTAACAATACAATGAAGTCAGATTGACTTAAATTTTAAATACTCTGAAAAGTTAGATAAATAAGAGAGAGGTTTATTAAGTATCATGTTGAACGGTAAACTTACTTTAAATATTCATCACAATGCAGGCCATGTCGAGCGAGAGCACAGTCAACACTTTTACGAAAAACCAAAACTGTCTCCACATCTGCAATGATTGTCTGAGAAGCAATGCGGAAAATTAATAAATAAGATAAATAGAACATTTTAAACAAAAGTGACGATTAAATATTAGCATAGTTTACAACAAATTTATATATATGAAATGTCGAGAAACATTATGAGAATTAATGGAAATTTTCAAATTTATCAATAGTCGAAAAACGAAATGCTAACTTGTCGGACAATAACGACTAATAAAAGCAGCAGTTTCGGTTGTAGTGCATGAACAGAAATAACTCGTAACCAGACTTGCATTATTCTTGGTGCATGATCACGAATACAAATGGTTCCAGCCATTTGATAAACTGTGTCCAAGGCTATCCTTCGCACCTCTACCTTGACAGTCTGATCATCGAGTACAAACAAAATGGGTGGCAGAACAAGATGAATATGTGGTGCTAAGCACATTGATATTGATTGAACGCACGTGAATACCTAGGAAAAAAACAGTATTTGCATGATAAAAGTTTTGAGTTTGCATGAGATTTTATATATTTTTCCAACATATTACAATTTTGTAACAATATTAGTGTGAGAGAGTTTGACAAAGAAGTTCAATCTTGTTTCCACTATGATATCTATTAGATCTTAAGAGAAGGAATCAATGGATATACTGCCCTAGATAATCCTTTATAGAAATCAAAAAAATCAAGAATAGTCAACAAGCTTTACTTTTATTTCCTAGCAATATGCTGTTTTAATTTCAGAGAAATTTCTGACACCTCAGTTTCTCTAAAAGTGTGAATGAAAGTACGGCAAGAAAATAGTTATGAGGGGGAGCATTTGCCATTAAAGAGAAACGGTTCAGCTTCATCTCTTCAGTATTTTTAGAAAATTAAAATGTCTCATTATCTGACAGTATAGATAAACCTACTTCTCTCTCTACTTTTACTATTTCCCCACAAATATCACCATACTGGTAAAGACAGCGTCAAAATATGATCTAATAAAGGAGTTAGATGGAATGTCTACGAAGAACGAATCAGTATCATAAATCTCAGTGAGAGGATATTAATGACGACGAACTTTTAACTTCGATATTTATTTTTATATTTTTAGGATAAAATGTGAAAATTGGATAACAATGATTATTTTGAAGCTAGCTGTTATATAGATAAGTAATCGCTGCTATATAGATATGAGGAAATTAAAATAAATTAAAAATATCATTGATAACTCACATCAAAACTTACAGCGCAAGTGATGGCTCTATCCTTAGTACGATCTGAATGAACAATGTTCAGAAGATATGGACATAATTCTGGAATATAAGGCATGAACGATGCACCAAATGCTGTACCAATTTGCTGCATAACATTAACAACAGTAAGTCGCATGCTTACATCTTCTGACCATGATTCCTTTAATATTTCGTTAAATTTCAATTTTCATTAACGAATTTTTAAATACTATTAAATTCTGACCCAATAATAAATTCATTGTACTTACCCTGACTAAACTAAATAATTTCGACATGAAAGGTTTCATACTACTGCCAATTATTGCTATAAAATTAGCCAATTGTTGCAAATAAAATTGTTTCAAATCCTGTCGAGCAGCTGTTTGAGTTATTTCAATCAGACGAGGTATAACCTAGAAGATTATTTAAACTTTTTTTTAGGGAACTATTTCTTGATAGAAAAGAAATATAAGAATGGGACGATTTGAGACCTGTATTACCACATGATACTACAGTTTTGAAAAATTTCATGAAAAAAACAGCATTAAAAAAATAGCATAAGCTTTCATACTTTGTTAACGTAGAGAGTGCAACTTGGACCAAGACTGCCAAATATAGTTAGTAGTGCCTGAGTGATATCACGATGCAAATGACTGAGTGCATCATCTCTCAGCATCTGCATCAAGCTTGCTATTGAAAATGCGGGATAAAGCTCACCCAGTGTACATTTTTCATAGTGAAACCATTGAATGGTATCTGAAAACCGAGAAAGCTTTGAAGCTTTGAGAGATCCAGAAAGTTTGAGCAGCTTTAGTTCCAAATTACTAGGGTTTTTCAAGAATTCAATGCAGCACATATTCGGGCGATATGATGATTGCCTTATAACCAAAGCAATGCAAACTTTGCAGAATCTATCGACCCGGTAAATGAAATAAACAAAAAACACCATTCTGTATATCTGAAGATGGTGATGTGGCTGGCAATGATAGAGCTAACGAATTCGACTTCTGCGAAGAAACCTTGCCAGTGAAAACTTTATGTGTATAGGGATCTAAGGCTCCAATAATACCCAGAACCTGAAAATGATAAAAAGAATGGTTTAAGTAAAAACTCTCAATTTGTAAAAACCATAAATTCAAAAAAATTCCGAGTAAAACGTCACCCTCATGGTCATTCGACGCATTGAAGCACTCATTTCCGTTCGTAACAGTCTCAGCAGCACGTCAAGTAATTCAGGATGCTCCTTATATGGGTCAACAACATATGCCGTATTCTGACAGAGCTGTCCCATAGTGCGCAAAGCAGCCTATGAAAAAAGTTAATGAAAACACTAAAAATATACAGTCGAATAAACACAATGAGTAATGCTTAAAAAATTAAGCACCTCTCTGCGGCTCAAACTGCTCGAGTCTTGCAAAAACTGTACCAATGATGGAAATAGCGTCTCTACTGAAAATACTAAATCAGCACCACCTGCAACTGCCAGCTCACTTATAGCATTCAATACCTGTAAAATATATTTGCATGTTATTTCATTAATCAAAATTCCAAATTCATCTATAAGCTTCAAAGTATATACAACAAATAAAATATCAAACTTGCACAGTCACATCCACATGACTAATTTCAGAGGTTAGTTTTGGTACTAAAGCTGCCAATATCGGACTCATATATGGTTTTGCAAATTTCGGAGACTGTTTAGCCACCTGTGCAATTAGGCGAGCACTATGTTCTTCGAGTCTGAAATTTTTATAGTTTCCGTTTATTTCAATAAAATGTATGAAATTATATTTTCTTAGTCTACTATTTAAATCATACTTTTATCTAGTATAAGAACACTATAAAAAAATATTAAACTTATTAAGTTCTAACTTGTTTTGATACAGGTATAATAGTAATAAATTCGTTTTGCAGAGTAAAAACCTATATATATCTCATAAACTTCAGAAATTCAGATCGTGAATAGGTGCAATAAGCTAACCTTGGCACACCACTGTTCGTCAATTGGGTAAGCGTTTCCAACAGAACATTCCGTAAACTTGGCAAAACATATGCAGGATTTAAACTACCCAATTTTCCAAGTAACGCTACTGCATGTTCCTGCATTTCCAGCTTTTCATCATGCAAAGTCATGAAAATAGAATCAAGCATATCGGCCTGAGCTAAATGTGATAAGAGAAGTGGATCTCCATCTTTGAAACACTGTAGAACTCTTAAGCGTACTTCCACTGCTGAAAAACGAGAGATTATTAAGATAAAAATTAAGGAAATTCAACATTCAGACATTAAATTTCGTCACTTATATTTTTAATTTAAATTTGAATAGGACTTTCACTAAGAAGTATACAATAGTAGCTATAAATCATCATTAAAAGCTGGCAATCGTCAATGATATATATATAACTATCCGTAACGTATTTTTACACAAAGAGTCTCCTTGAGCGAGGCTATATATATATTTGTTTTTTCAGATTATATACAAAACATCGCACGTACAACTCCAGAAATTTTTTTGCATATATTACTTACATCAAACCACCAAATTATTATACAATTTCCTAGAAGTTTCAGAAACCATAATTCTAAAAAAGTTTTACTAAAAAAGTCAGGAAAATTTACATAGATCAACAACAGCAACCATAACAAGTTGTCGGAGTACGGATTGGATCAAATTTAATACATCGAAACGTTGTTTTTATTGGCACATTCGAATGATTCAAATACACGAACAAACGGTGTCAACATTTTAGCACAGCAATCCACTGCAGCCAAACGTATTTCGGCGCAGTCAGAAGACAAGTAACCCTGAGAATTTATAAAAATTTAAATTTCGCTTATTTGTTATTTTTTTATTCGTTGCTATTGTTTCTCTAGCTATCTTTAGTGAATGAATATTTACTTAAATCACAACTCTTAAACTTAGTCATTAATCGAGAAATGATTTCGTTGCTTTAACCGTTGTTGAAAATTAAAAACTGCATGAGGAACTAAAAATTTTGAACTAATAAAATTACTCTTACATGGGCTATATAATTGATAAACATTTGCAGCGCATGCCGCTGAAATTCGAAACGACCAAGTGTAGCTAATGCAAGATTTGTAAGCGCTACGTTAGCAACATTTACGAGGCCATTTGGCATGGGTGGTTCTGTTGGTGGATCAAGTTTACTAGGCAACTTGCGGTTCATCAAAAGTTGGCAAAGTTCCTTCAATAAACCATCCTGTGCTTCGGTTTTCAATCCAGGTATGGATTGCATTATTTCGTAGGCGACGTCTGTTAATCCTGAAACGAAAGCTACAAAATGATTTTTTCAGAAAACAATTAGAAGAATGAAGAAATCGCAATTTTTTTGGGTTGGAAATATTATGCCACATCCTCAACTTTGAATTCACAGGTTTCCTTTCTTTTCTCTCTTCTTTTTCAAAAGAAAATCATATGGTTCTACCAAAATTTATTTTTTCCGCACATTCTCCTAGTCAGCTATAGATGCCCAAATCTCATTACCATGACGTACATTAAATCTCATCTGCCGTGAAATTTTCTCTAAATTTAAATGATTAGACAAGACAAGATTGAAAGCACAGTGATTAAAATTAGACTCACATTAATTTAAAATAAAGTTGGGTAATACCTTTCGATAAACCTGTCGATAGTAGAATCGGTAGCAGCGTTTTAATTTCGGATTCTACCTTTTCTTTCAATGCGCGAATGATTAATGTAAGACACAAGAAGACGTATTCATCCACTGGTTTATGTCTAAAAACAACAATTAGCTTTTGAGAAAAATACAATAAACTTAGTACCAATTACTCTTTCATATAAAAAGTTTTAGTTATTTTAAAACCTTTATAAGAGTCAATGTGAATGAAAAAATTTTTTAAAAAGCTGAGACGTTGATGAAGTGAAAAAGGTCTAATGAAAATGAAAGGTCTCAAGAAAAGTTAAACAATCAAAAGTTTTAATTCATTCAGTCATATTTTATTGTATTTTGATATTTTCGAAGGTAAGCGCATTATTATTGTATGTTGATAAAAATACAAATAATAAAAATAAATAACGAGTAAAACTAACTTATATGTTGCTGTCTGCAACTGCATTTGTATGACAGTAAAAAGACGAGGCAGTTTGGGAAGCAGTTCTGTTGGCCGATCAAGCACCAACAAACCAAGAGTAAAAAAGCAGGTGAATGCTTTGTTGTCAAATTTAATGCATGATTGAACATTAAATCTATATCAACATTGAAAACATTTGTCTCATTTGAAGCATCCGTTTGGGTTTTCCCAAATGATGAAAGACGTGGGAAAATTTCAAGCAATGTCGTTTGGCAACAAACATAACGTGAAGTACATGCGAGATTACATGCTCGATATATCTGAAAAAGTGAGCAAATTAAAATAAAAGGAAAACAATATATCAATTATTACAATTATCCTTCAAAATCTTAAGATTTTCTTGAATTATGTATAGAAAATCAAAGTTTCATTGCCAAAAATTTTCTTTATTTTTCGATGATACATAGAAATTTTAAGGAAATTAATTCTCATCCCGCATTTCATTCATATATACATTCTTAATAACTACTCAATCCAAAAAATAAAATATTTAAGGTATTTGCAGAAAAATCATTATTACAATAAACCCGAATAAATCAATTGAGCGCAATCAATAATTCTTGGGAATATTTTTCCAATTTCGTTCCAGAAATTATTAATAGGCACAAAACCGAGATAGCTATAATGCTAACATCATTGAATTTTTCAGCAACAAGTTGATTAGCAGTTCGACTATCAACAGTTACTGAATATGTACGTTCAGTCAACCAATCTATTGCATTTGATCCAATTACTGTTCGAACATTTTGTTGTGGTTGACGACCAAGCGCCAGGATACGTTGACGCTCAGCCGGTGCATTACCAATTCGAAGCAATTCATTCAAGATTAAAAGCATTGGATGCTGCCTTTCGTCTCGATTCAAACCATCAAATTTCAAAGAATTCATTGCTTCATCATAACAGCGCTTAAAATAATAGTCTTCAAAATCAACTCACTAAAATTACAGAATAATTCCAAAAATTTGATAACAATTTTTCTCTTTTTTCTTGCATCCTTCGCTCTTTTTCCTTTCTTTTTTTTATCCTTTTTTCGAAAAAATCTCTCTTTTCTAGATTGAGGAACAGAAAAAATCTCCTTCCTATCAGACCAGTTATTAAATATTGAAATCAATCACAATTTATTGATTAGCCATAGCCACATCTAACTCTAAATAGAATTAAAGAAGTTTGTAATTCTAAGAAAAATCCCTTAATTTAGTAAATACAATCACAAATCCAATTCACTCAGTCTAATAGCAGGAGTCAGAGCCCTGAGTGGTACCCAACATTACCCAAAAGAAAATGAGAAGTATTGGAATAAGGGCTTTTAATCTTCCAATTTTTAAGGGCGATGTCAATGGCTAGAGCTAGAAAAATAAAAATTTAAATTAACAGCAATTAAGCATTATGTTTTGGTCTATTTTTTATTCATATCTTTCTTTTTCTTCATTTTTGTATATACTTTTGTTATAACAATGTAACAAAAATGTATACGTTTCTTTTCCAATTTTTAAAATCTTGTGAAATATGTATTTTTGTCGAACAACTAAATATGCAAAATTGTGATAAAAGTGATAAAAATGATAAAGGAAAAATGGTCCGTCCAATTGGTGATTAGAGAATGCAAATTATAATTTGAAATAACTTACCCAATACCATTCCGATTTCTGACGTGTTTCACGCTGCGACGTGACTGTAAGAGCAGCATGCAAGGCTTTAGTAGCTGCTATTCGTACAGTGATCTAAAAACACGCCCAATAACCTAATATTGAAGAGAAAGTACTAATCGAAAGAATGAAAAGAGAAATCATCATACTGTACAATTAATAATTAACTTAAAAGAGAAGGTATTGATGTCAATAAAATGCTGTTAAAACCGTTACTCGAACTAAGCATACTATTTTAGCACAGTGCGTTCAAATAACATGAAGCAAAAAAAATCTTAAAAACTTTTTCGAACCTTAGGATCTCTGACAACTTTGAAAATGTTGGAAAAGAAATTAGATGCACGTAGGAAAAATGATGTTGATGTGTACAAAGCCAATTGCCTCGCCAGAAAAACTGCAGCAAGACGACGAGATTCATGTCGCTCAGATTCTTCAAGCCATTCACATACCTATTCAAGTCTTAATGTTTTAATACTATTGATATGATACTATCTAGTGTAAAAACATCTTGATAAGATGAATTGAAAAAAAACAAAACATTACATCATCACAGACATTTTTAATTATAATAATATATATACATTAAAACCTTTAAAACACAACAAGTGACATATCACCCAACCATTTAAAAGTGAAATCGATAGTACAAGAATTGAGCCAGGAGAAAGAAAAATTTTAACCTGATTGATGGATTTTTCCACCAGTTCAGCAGCGAATGTCTTTGATGTCTGAATCAAATAAGCAATTGCCCTGGCAACAAGTTTCATACCTGCTTCATCGCCTTGCACTAGCGCTTTCAAAAGATACTTTGCAAAACGTGGAACACGTTTTGTTTCATCACCGGCATTTTCTACTAAACAAGCTGAAATCTTTCCATGGATAAAGTAAACTAGTTAAAATCAATTAAGAATTTATGTATATATCAAATTATAAATACCTATCAAAATTATTCCCGCCTTCCTTTCGTCATTATCCAAACTCGTCATTAACGTATGTATAGCACTCTGAAAAATGGAAAAACTTTATTGACTTATGTTTCATATATATTTATTTTTTAAAACACGAGGATGCATAATTAAAAATATATGCATTCGATCAAATATACAAAGAAAACAAAAGCATTTTTCTTTTTTAAATAACACTATACTCTTGATATAATTCAGACATAAAATCTCATTTAGTTCTAAGTTCTTACTATAAGTAAAATAAAAACGCAAAATAAAAATTTAGTTCAGTATTAGCTAATGTGCTAGAACAAATGTAGTTGCAGAAAAGAAAAAATTTGAAAAATTCACTATCAAATCAACCAAATATTAAAATTTGACTAAATAAAAGTGAATGAGCTTCTCGGTACAAAAAATCGTTTAGAAAAGAAAAACCTGATCAACTTTTGCATCGAACGTTGCAAAAATTCTGCCATAAACTGTTCACTGTTATCACGTAGTTCGCCATTTATGTAACTTAAAAATTTTGATTTAATAAACAATTAAGGAATTATTTTATTACCTCCGTTAAAAATTGTACTTGATATGTAAAATTGTATTCGAATTATTTGCTTGTTTCAATGTTTTCTTTTCGATTTCCCTATCAGCAATTTAATAGATACCTAGAATAAGATCTTTTGAAACATATTTCGTAATAAAAATTTCAAGATAGAAGGATAACTTATTACTCATAAAGTTGTCTCGCAACTTTCAACCGATTTTCATCCCCTCCTTTTTTTCTTAAACGCATAAGAAAATCGGCTGCTACAGCCCGTGCAGATGTCTCTCGAATATTCGAATCCATCCTGCAAATAATTTCCATTAACAAATGCTTATTTGTGTCTGATTACAGATCTTTTGTTAAAAATAAATAATTTGCCTATGATTTTAAATGTTGCGATAACCATAACAATGGAAAAAACAAATAAGTAGTCACTGTTTAAATTACCGATAAACAAATAAAATAAATTATTTGCAGTTGATGAAACAGAAGAATTAAGATTATTAACAAAAGATATAAAGTAGCGTACAAGTTATACCAAAATAAAAATCAGAACTGATCAAAATAACTAATCATTTTTCAACAGAAATCTCGTATAACGAAAACAAACGTAATCATGCTACAGTATGAGACGATATTAGGAAGTGAAAACGAATTCAGAGAATCTAAACATTGTAAAACAAGAAATAAAAAATTGAGTGACGAATTTTTTTGGCTGATAACGTCAAATAATCAAAATAAAGGAAAACGGGAAAATTAAAAGGAACAAGACCTAGATCAAGAGCAGTTGTTACAACAGTAAAGAGCTGCAAAAAAATTTAGACACGATCGGATAGACAGAATAATAATGGCAGAACTTCAGAATTCCCTTTATTATTACGAACCAAAAGTATATGAAGTAAAGGACAATGAACATATCTGATCGATTCGGAAGATTCAAAACTCTAATTGAAGACATCAAGACGTTCACCGACAAATAATGGCGATAGTTATAATAATGATACTAATGATGAAAGAAGTGATTATGATAATGAAAGCAGTATTAATAAGGATAAGAACAGTAATAGAAGAAGAACATCTCCTACGCTTAATCCTTGATGATTCATAATATATGTCAATATTAACCTATGAAGAAAATCGATTAACCAATTCAACTATCAGAGCTGAAGCTCAAATACTTTTCCATTAGCTAACGAACGATCGAATTCAAAGTCTGCAATAAGAATTAATTGAAATTAACAAATATAGACCATCACCCATCTTCATCATTAACCTTCATCTATCGACACGACACCATAGTAACCGGGTAAATTGAACCAAACACTTCCATTTGCGGTTCGTTAAATGTTTGCAAATGATGTGCAAATATGCTCTCTATTCTCGTTTTACTTTACAGGATAAATTTTCGAAGGCGACAACGTAGATCTTTTTACCATACGACGGGGCTGTTATACGATATGTTAATCAACTAATCAAGTTTGATTCAATATGATTAGCAATTAAGACAAAGTCTGAAATTATTATCTTCAAGTTTTTACCCTCAATCATGAATTAGCAAGCTCGAACTTATGCAGATACTGGGGAATGTATATACATTATGCAACATCTAAATCATATTGATCATCAATCTTCTCAATGATATTTAACCATTTTAACATCTAGGAGATCTGAACTTAAATTAATTTTCGTTCAGTTTGGTTTCTATTATTAGTTATTAGTTATTACATTCTCTCCTTTTAGGCAGCCTAATTAATTATCTATATGACATTCATTCTTTTTATTTAATATGAAGTTGTTCGATTTAATAACTTAATTACCAGATATTAATACTGCTGATATTCAGAGAGCTACAAAAATCTATTAATTCGTAGATTCTAATTTTGAATTTATGGCATCGCATCAATAAGATTCAAAATTCAATCCAAAATATTTGTTGAAGCCATGAAAATGATTCTTTCAATAATAACGATAACGACATTGTAATAAAAATGGCGATGACGATAATGATATGAAATGAGATGCCGATAAAAACAGCATAATAACAATACATAATTTTCTAGAGCTTACTTCATCGAATTCAAGCTATGAAGATATGCTGTTGGATGTAAAAGGTAATATTTGTTATATTTCAATAATTTGAAGACATCTTATTCAGCTTATATTACTTAAAAATCTGCATAACAGTTTTGATTATCACTGTTGTCTTTTTTTTTTATTTTTATGGTTATTTCATTAGATATATATAAAATGAAGTGGAAAAGATGCTTATAAACGAATAGCTAGGCGAATTACAAAACTTTTATGATTTAATAAATATTATATATGATATAAATTTTGGATTTATAATAAGATGGCTTTGTTGAAAATTCATTTCAGAAGGAATGTTTTAATCAGATTCATTTTTAGATATAATTTTTATAAATATAAATTTTGCTGAATACTAATGTCAATGATAAGATACACAGATTTAATGTATTATAATTTTTAGGTTATCTTTATAGCAAGTGCAGCTAGAAACCGAAAAATAACGAAATGTATTCAGGACATAATGGACAAAGACGCGGAATTTTGAGGTGAAGAGATTTTGATTTCATATGCATAATTATTGACATCTTTGCAAATGTTCCATGAATTCAGGGCTATATAATATCATTTTGTTACTGATATTTCCTATACCGTTTTTTTTCCCAGACAGTTGTTTACCACAAATAAAAAATTATGGCACTACCCCAAACTAAAATATCGAATATGAAATGAGGTCTAATTGTTATCTACAGTATTCTGTCATCGTAATGATTATAATTAGCTTAAGAAGTATCTGTGTTTCAATAAAGTTTTCAGACCAATTACAGCGACTGGTGGTGGACCGATATTTCGGAATCTACCACTGTTCGGTTTCTTAACGGGTCTTCTGCTTTTATTTTTCGTTTTTTACATTTATCAAGCTCAGAACGCAGAGCTATACAATATACGTAATCAGATTGAACTTGAAAGGAATCGACATATTAAAATTAAATCCGAGAATATTGGTTCGTAATTAATATGTCGCATATTTTATTAAACTAACATACTTCTGTTAGCTATGCATTTTCAGTAGAGTAATTAAATAAATTATTTTGATGAATCGGATCCTGTGCAAATCATTTTGAATTTTGAAATTCGAATTTTTCCGTTTAAATTAGGAAGAAGATTTCATATTCATCAATGTTTGACATTTCCAGATTTTAAAGCTCAACTGGAAAAATACAAAAGTTCCGAGGCTAGGTTGGAAAATGAATTGAAATCTGTGCATTTGAATCAGAAAGGTTCATTCCAAATCTTTTTTTGTCGATTTTTTTAGAGGCTAAAAATTTTTCTTTTTGATTGGTGGCAGAAAAAGTAAGTGCAGATTTGATAAATAATTTCTTTGATTGGAATATTTCAAGATAAGAGGTATATGAAACCAAATAATAATTTCAAGACTCATTATGTTTTTTGAAATTCTCTCCAAAAAGTATGTGTTATTATTTTTACATATATTGTAATTTGATTTTTATAGAATGCAATGAAAAATTGGCAAAACAAGGCAATATTCTGTTGTCCTATACAGAGAATTTAAAACAGCTCCAGAATGACAAAAAGTTTGTTTCCTTTTTAATTTCTTTTTTCGACTATAAAAGCGCTTCTATTGCAGCAATTGCATATCAGATAAGTCATAAATAGACTGTCTGAAGTGCTTAGTATGCCAATTGTTAATAATTGTTAATTCTTTATTCTTAATGCATACACTATTGTTTATTAAATGTGCTTCTTGTTTTTTTTTAAAGATTTTCTAATTTATCTAAACTGTACAAAAGTATCGTGCTATGCTTACTGTTGTTTTTATCCTCAATTGAATAGCTAATTGGACATGTTTTTCATGTTGTTAAATACGAAACTCCCTTGTTAAATTTATAATTTGTCAACCTTTAATTTATTTAAAAATTCTTCAGTACGTGTTTTGCTGCGATGGCCTCAATGAAAGCTGAATTGGTATGTTATAATTCGTTAAATAATACTCCCAGTAATGGTACGGCTGCACGCTAGATGTGATGCAAGATTCTAAGAAGAGAAATTGCCAATTTCGAACCATTATATTTATTACGTAATTTAACAGCATTCATTAAAAACATATAAAATTATAAGGTGTTTTTATTAAAATAAACTTACCAAAACTTAGGCGCTTGCAAAACTCACAATCACTACTATGCAAACAAAGTTTACTTCGATGAGAAGTGTGTTGGAAACACCAGAAAAAAATGACGAAAGGTTGTTTTTTCTTTCTTTCAAATTAAATTCATTTAAAATTGTGATTTTGAGTGTTTCCAAACGAATCGTAACAGATTTTTTTCAAACATTGAGCAATTAGCAATGAATAACGAATCTATCGATTACAATGATTTAAGTACATAAATGTGCCATTCTTAATGAGTTATATTGAGTCTGTAAAATGGTCCAATATTGATAAGCATAGAATAAAAACTTTTTGTTTTACTTTTATTTCATTTCTGTGAATTTGTCCCTCAGTTTAATTCAGTTTGAAAACGCAGTTGCAAGGAGGAAATGTTCAAGAAATTATTCGCCAGGAAGCCAATTTAACTATTTCACCATTGGCGATAACTAAAAGTGCTAATGAATCAGAGAATCGCAAAGATATCTCAGCTCAAGATAAAAAAATGGTAGCTAAAATTGAGTGTAATCCATCTCCCTATGTAACTGTCGAAATATGATTTTTTTCGCTCTTTTTTAAAGAATTTCTAGGAAAATTTACAACGTATGTTTCAATTTTAAGTGATATATTTCGAAGATTGATAATAAGATTCATAAAAACATTCGTATCTCTTTCCATGATTTTGATTAATAAAGAATTTCAGTTGTTCCAACAAGGAGTCATCTTGCCAAAGCCCGTTGTTCCGGAGCATATTATTGTTCCGATAACGAAACCAAGTAACTTTCATGGTGATGCAATCGTTTCAGTCCCGCGTACGTTACGATTTTCTTTTTATCTATCTTTGTTACGAGCTCCATCGGTGTGGTTACTAGCAAGAATTAGATGGTATTTCATTTATTCCATTTTCTAAAGTTTGGGAATCATGAAGCAGATTATACTGAACTTGCTGTTTTGAAATTATATTAAAGAAGAACTAGCATATTATTTTTTGATTTGCTGATTTACCTTTTCAGAAATTTTCATATTGGGTTTTAAAGTTCATAAAGATTGGTTTTTAGAAGACAAAGCTTGGGACAACCAATTTAATTTTCTTGCCCTACCACTACAGTTGGAAAAACAATCAAATGGGGCCAAAAATGAAGTGGAGCCAAAGTTCCCGAATTCTCGCCGTTCGTTTTTCGAAGTTCATTTTTAGAAATGTACTAGGAGAAGTTACGTCCTCATGTTCTGGTTCATTATTATGCTTTCGATCCGAAAATTTGTCATTTTACCTTTACAGTATTTTGTGGAACTGATGAAATTTGTGGTAATTAAAAAGCATTGTTTCAGAGGCTGAATTGAATCTTGATAATGTTTTGGATATGAATGGACAATTTCCCTTTGTTCAGAAGAAAAACCAAATGGAGAAAAACACGGAGAATAATAATGATAGTAATGAAAAACAAGAAATTCCTGGTGATTATGGTGATAATGCGTTAGAAGATGGGTAGAATACTACTGAAAGTTTCGTTGTAAGGTGTTTTGAAAATTTTCAATTTTCTCTTTTCTCCAAAGATTTTATTCCCCAATTTGAAATATTGTCCATTAATATCCAAAGATCTCAGTTTTAGCATTTTTGCCCTCTTTAGAAACTTTGGTAAAGTCGGATTCATTAATTGACTCTCAGTCTATTAGGAAATCTGAAATTACATATAAACAGACGTAGAAAGAAATTAATTAAATGGGATGAATCTTTTTATAAAAATGCAATGTATTAGGTTTCAGACAATTGTACCTTTTTTTTATAATTTATATATTTATAATTTGTATGAACTTTTCTGATTGCAGTTTACTTACTTCAAACAAAATATTGTCATTTTTAGAAATGGTTTTGGTAAAATTTAATCTGTAGGTGATCAAAATCAAATTCTATTCTCGCTGCTATTTGCCATCCTATATCTGAAGGTAGAAGTTTCTTTACAGCTAAAGGAACAATTTTCTATAATGAAACTTTGTGTAAAAGGTATATATATATGTATATATATATATATATATTTATCGATTATTTTAACTCGTTAATTATGCTAATTTTTTTACAATACTTTATTTGAATTTTTATCAGTTTCAAAATGTTCGCATTATTTTCTTTAAGTGAACAAATCTTTTATCTCCATCTTTGCTTGCTTTTATTGATACTTCTTTATTAGTAATAAACCCAATCTGTCCAAGTATCCGGCCGTTTTTGTGCATCTTATTTTTAGCCAGTACTTTAGATTTTTGCAATGAAACATAATTATTTCTGGCATGGAATTATTCAGATTATAAATTGTTACAATCTGTCTTCCGTTCAGACGATTATTTACATGCATTTGTGCATAAATAAATCTTTTTCAAACCATTTCGTTCTGTGATATTTCTACTGAATTTCGGTATGGTATCCGATGTACTGAAAAATATCGTGTGCTTGATGAATCGTATACCTTGATTCTCTTCCAATCTTCCTAACTATTGATTTTACGCTTACTGTTTATCCAATAAAAGAAAACATAGATGACTGTCCAAGTTTTGAACATAACACTTTTTTAAAGCAAAGCTAACGATGATTTTGTAATTCCCGCATTAGTTCCAATACTTCTCAGTTGTTGATTTTCATGATTTTTGCTATTCTAACAATTGTCAGTATGTTCAGATGGATTCGAATTTTTTCTTTAATACAGCGGATTCGGATTGGGAAATCTTACTCCTTCAAGATGCGAATATGGAAGGTTGGTGTATTTCATCATAATTTCATTAATTAGGTTAAGACATTTTCTTTTAACTTATTCATGACATCAAAATTATATGCGTCTTTACTATTGCTTTAATCGTCGATCGAAGTTTTAAGCAGGAACATAAATTAAGAATGCTGCATTTTTCAATTTCTTATTCAAGCCTCACTTTCTCTGCTTGAAATTTTAATCTCACACTGCTGGCAACATCTTAAAATTGTGATTCCATCACTAAGCTGAACATTTCTAGCGTAAAAACAAGAACACTTTTTACTAAGCTTTCCTAAACTTATCGCTTGAACCACTCATATTTATTTAGAAGCTTTTCACTGTCACCTGCGACAAGATTATCGAACTATAAAACTTATAGAAAAGCTTTATACAAACAGAACTACAGAAACAATAGAGATATATGTATGTAGTGCGATAATCTTATCTCTATAATGCGTAGCTGCCAATTTTATTAACCTATTATATCTGAACAGAAAAACTGCCGTCCGCTTAAACGACATAAAAAGATGACAAACTATACGCATGTGAAAAGAAATTGAATCAAAGATACATTTACGTATATTTTTGCTTATCTAAGATTTTACTTCCGTCTTTAAGAAACTGCGACAGTTTTCGAATGCATCAATAATGAAATGATAGAATAACTAATTCTAAACATCTGCAAAAGAGCATTTTTACATGCATTAAGAAAAGAAAACGTTTTCGTATTTTTGGAATTCTTCTTTAATCAAAAAGATAATAAATTGTCATCTATTAAGTCCGGAAAAAAAGCGTGATTGCCCGGATATACCTTAAAACGAGAGAATTGGAAAATCGAAAGGAATAAGTTTAGATTTTGTTATAAATCAGAACTTTGAATCTTGTATTTTATGGATGTTTTGTTGTTAAATTTTAATGTGAAATTTGAGATTTTTCAGTAAATTATTCATTTTGCCGTATCTTTATATATCTTATATATTCTTTCTTTGCAGAGTTATTCGAGAATTTCGATATGAGCATGGAGCAGTTGAGGGTACGATATAAGAAACTAACGGTATTTGTTTCAAAGGATAAACAGATTGGTCGGTCATCTGCTCTATTTTTATTTTAACTTTCACTTTGTTTCGATATTTACAAATTTTTTATTCGCTTAATTCTTTATTGCATTGTTTTGGAGTGACATCCATTCGTTGTCTGCCACAAAGCATCATTAATGTTTTGCATTTAAATGTGGAACTATGTATGCTCTCAGATACTGGAATCGTTGCAGTTGTAGCAACAAGTAAAATGCTTCGTGAACTGCTTGAAAATAAAATCTAGAAAAAATTGAGAGGTTAAATAATCTTGATTTTAAAATGATTGCTTATATGCCATTTTCTGATTTGAATTATTTCAATTCAAATAAAATTTCGAAATTAAAACTAATCAAGTATAGCTTTTCGCCTAAAAATTTAGATCAGATTTCACCAAAAATTTTTCACTGAAATTAATCTCAACTAGATTATATAGTTAAAATGAATTCAGATTTTTTTATTGATACATTAATTTTTTTAGAGACAGATATCAAAAAGAAGTATATGATGGTATTATTATTTTTACATTTGGTGTTGAACTTGAGCGCTTACTTCGATTAGCTTTTCTAGCAGTGAAACCTAATTCTGCAGTGAAAGTAATTGTACGAAGTAAGTTTTATGCTACCGAATTTTGACTGCAGTTCAGTAGGTCCATTTCACTTATTTTTTAGTTCATTGGTACACTTCTTTGGGAAGTATTCTTAGTCATGGAGGATGTTTTCAGATATTGACGAAGCAAAAATTTTGCGGGAGATAAAACTAGCTGGGTTTGTGGATCCAGTGAAAGTTAGTAATGGCTTATGGAAATTATATAATTGCAGAAAGGTTCCTTTTTAAAAATGAAATTTAATTAATTTATAAAACTCTGTTTTTAAAAACACATTCATCATTGATGCTTTTATTTTCTAATCTCTTTCTACTACCATAAGAACTTTTCCGGTTTGGTTTTTCCGTGCTGCTAGAAGTGCTCGAATTATGTTATTTGTCACTACTTTGAAACATATTAGTCATTTAATTATCGACGCAGCTAAAGGGATCTTTTTTAATTGTTATTACCTACATCAACAATACTTTTTACTTTTTTTCCAAAAGATAGCCAGCTATTCTTAATTTGACTGATATTGATATCTTCTAGCCAAATATCAGTGTGGGTGCTGCAGTACCTCTGACATTACCACATTCAAGTAAAAACCGAATGTTTGGAACATGAATGTGGCGGATGATGACTTGATTGATGAAGACACGCTGTTACAGGAAGAAGATTATGTCAAACCTACTGTGACGATAATAAAAGGTAAAATGATTCTGTAGATATTTGCTGGCTATAATGTAAAGTCTCTATCAGAATGCGGCGAGAAAAACGTCAATATAGAAAGTATAAGCACCAAAGCTTTTCATGAAGCCATAAGAAATCTAACTGCGTAGAACCAACTCATAAGCCAAAAGCACGGAAAATGTAGATTGCATGATACTATATAACCATATCTATGAATCCAATAAACATCTATATTTTAGTTCTGAATCTTACCTTGAATACGGTGCTTTATCAAAAAAAAATTGATGAATTAGATCATGGCAACAGGATCAAAGTTGGTAAAACAAAAAGCAGCCAGGAGATTTTGTGCTTTGGAAACTTGCATAATGTTGAATTTTTAGAAAATTTCGATGGGAATTCTGATTGTTCGAGTGAAATGAAAAACGAAGGCCATGTAAAAATTGTACTTGTGGCTTGGCTGAGATGATAGAATCTGAAGAAATAACAACACAAGCGAAATCTGGCAAATCATCATGTGGGAATGTTAGCTTTTAATTATTCACATTGTGCTATATTTTCTTGTATAGCTTATTTTTACAGATAAATTTGATGACTCAAATAAAAATTTTTTTATCCTTAGTGTGGTCTTGGAGATGCCTTTCGATGTTCAACTTGTCCATATTGGGGCTTGCCGCCCTTCAAAGATGGAGAACAAGGCAAAATCATGCTAGAAACAGTGAATGACATTTGAATAATTTTATGTGGTATGTTTATAACAATTTTTGTGCAATATGAATTATGTATTCTTTTTAATTTTGCAACTATATTATGGAATCACGTACTGAAATTTGAGAACTTCCCAATTTTACATGTTAGATTTCAAGGGAACTGTTGCGAAAAATGAAAAAACAGAATAAATTTTTCAGTTCGAATCTTTATAAGGTTTTTGAAATACCGTCGGAAACTCGGAATCATATCAATTGAGTAGATCATAGAATCAAAATTGTTAATTTAGGATATCGATTGATTTCTCGTGAACTTGATCGAATGTAAGCTGTAATATGGAATTTTTAAGGTTTCTTGATCGCTAAATTTGTGAACTGTTGAAATTGGAAAAAAATTAACGTTATTTACTCTAGTTTTAGTTTTTATTTCTTATAAATTTCGCTTCCAGTAATATACCTCATCTAAGACATACGTTAGTTACAAACAACTTTAACAAACATTTAATGTCTTTGATCAAAGTAATATGAAGTGATTCATGACTGATTTTACAACGAAAATTTTCGCAAGCGAAATTTGTTTTTGAGTTTTGCCTATTTTTAATCAGTAAAAATAAGTAAGATAACTATATGTCATATATCTTATGAAAATCATCATTATGAACTTATGATTTTTATCATTGCTCATACCCTTATTTTATAATATAAATTGTTTTCAATAAATTTCTTTGTAAAGTTCTGTTGTTTTTACGGTTTTCTTTTCCATAATACATCTTGAAAAATATTTTGACTTATTAATGTGATCTTTTCAATGGTAAGATTTCAGAAGTGTAATTAATTCTGATTTTAATTTGTTATCCTTACTCCTTCTAATTTTTGAAGTCTTCCAGAAAATCTATCTTGAACTGCTATTGTAAGTTGAAGAAGCATTCAAATGGGTAAGATAATGAAAAAGTTCATTTCATTTACTCTATTGTATTTATTTGTGATTTACATCTTAAAGATGAAGGTCTTTCTTACTTTTAGGAAAATCAATCATCACCTTAGGACAAACGCGGTTTTGGTACTTATGGTCGATAAATTTACTATTGTATATTGATATATGGATCGTGTCAATCACAGGAATACTTTTTTAATGCTTTGGTTGCGCATTCGATTTTACTCAGAAACGATCGAAGTGATTTTCATTGTTGCAATTATTGAGCTTCTGATTTTCAGGGAATGTCCACTGCTGATTTCCTGAAAGATTTGCCATCGCGCAACAAAGCTAATTTTTCATCTTTCTTAAAACAAGTAATTAAATCATTTTTTATTGACTAATTGATATGAAGAAGGTGATTTATGCTGCAACATAACTTGTTTCAGCTGAAGTCTACTAAGGCATCACATAGTGATTATGGTGTTATGATATTTCCTGAGAAAGTGCGAAGGGAATCTAATTTTGATGCTTTAATCCATTTCCTTATTCTCGCCAAATTTCAGAACTTCTGCTGTTTTTTCCCTTTCAAAAAAAAAGCTAGTTACTAGGGCTTTAATTTCTGTGATTGTTTTAGTCAAATATTTTTTTGCTTTTGTTGGGATTGTATTTAATTAATGAAAGTTATGTTAATGTTTTCTTGATCTGTCTAGGGATGCAAGCATTGCACGGGAATATAGTTAGTAGAAATTAGAAGTTAGGATTTGCAATGCTAATAATTTTTTTTAGAATGGAAAACCAGTGGTGGCTCGCATCACTCAACAAACAGACGATGAAAAACGGATAATTTTTGATATGAAACCACTTTTGTTAAGATATTTACAGTCAAATTGGGAAACAGTTCGAATTGTTCAACATCGGTAAAGTTTACATATTTTCACCATGGAATTTTTGATTAGTTAAAATAAAATATAAAGTTTTTTTCTACTGGGCTCACCATATTCGTAAAATTATCTATGAGAAGTGCAGTCATAATAAGCTAGCTTATATAAGCTAACGAGATTATATGTTCTTCTATCTTTACCATTTATTGCTGAAATTTAAAATACTCTGAATTCTTATTCCTTCTTTATGTTACATAATATATTCTAAGATAATGGAAATAATTTCTGACTTATCATTAAGCAATCGTAACAGAGAAGCTGAAATTGAATAAGTTAAGTCCGAAACTTTGATTTCTTTTCACAGATTCTTTTCGATGACGTTTTTTAAACTTTCAAAATCTAATCATAAATTTTTTTCAGAGTATCCGATCAGCACGTTCAGAACGAAAACGTACATCCGATCTAAGTAGCAACACAACCGATGAAAGTGAAAATAGCAATGGAGCACGTATAAAAACGAGAAGGAGAGAATGACTCTTATATCATTTTGAAAATTCATTTTATATATTTTCGGTCAATGTTGTGATATTTAACCTTTCCATTGTTCTTATGATCTGATATTTTTCGATCCTAGATATGGTTCTATGCTTAAGCGTATTTAAATCTAAACTTCAAATTCCTTTTCCTTAATTTTTAAATAAGCTTGTGAGTATTTTATGCCTCTCTTCTTTGCTCTTTGATTATCGATTTTTCTTTAATTTCCTTCTTTTTTAAAATAAAGAATTCTCTCATTTTGCAGTACATATACTATTTTGGTAATGATAGAAATATCAGATCGTTATGTATAATTCGCGTATTTTTTTTAGATCTATTGAAAACCAACAAACAATCTTGATGTATATTAGTGTATGTCATTTGAAAAGTTTATTGCCAAAATCTTCTTTAGACAAGTTTCTTGGTGTATGGTTTATTTATCTACTTTTTCACTTTCGATGTTATTAGTGGTGTATATTACAGTTATGATGCATTTTTTTTATTAAGTACTGAAATGAATAGAGTGACACTGGTTTGCATAAAATATAATATGATGGAAAAAACAGAAAAAATATTTTTCCATTATCTTTCTTCTTTGTTAACATTCTGCAATTAATAGAATCGTATAATAGTCGATATTGATTAAACATTAGCATTCGACCTGTCGGTAGAGAGAGAGACGATTAGAATTTCTGGATATTTATATCCGGAATATCAAAATGCAAAATATTATGATATTTCTCATTCTTGATTATCTGTACTACCTCAAGGGACCAAATTATTTTTTTAGAATCTATCCTTAATATATACATTGTAATTTTACTTTTTGTCAATTTTGCTCGCATAAGCTTAGTCCTAAATTGATGAAAAAAAAGATTTCCTTTTTGTTCGTCGACTATCAATTAGTACTTATGATTAGGATCATAATTTTATTCTTTATTAAAGATCTTATGATAAGATTGAAGAGAATGATGTAGTATTTGCAGATCGACATTGAATTTATAATTCATAGTATTGAAAGAAAAAAGCAATTATTTTTTTAAAAACTTAGAAATATATATCATCAGCATGATAACTGAAGATGAATATCTATAACAAACTTGATTCGATTACAAGTGATAGGAAGTAGAAATGACAGTCTTTAGAAATTGTCAATACAATTTAGGAAACTATAGACCTTCAGTCATCAGCGATCCCGATATAGTGGTTTGAAATTCCGGGATTGTAAATTCTGTATATTCAGAGTTCTCTTCTGTTGGATTTCTTGAAATTTTAATATTAATTCCAATGTTGGAATGATTTTTCTAATGTTGAAAAAGAAAAAGTACTGATAATTCATGTTTTTAACATCAGTTGTCCCAGTACGTTTATCGATAATTACTCTTATCCATTTTTGGATATTGTTATATATCATTGCACTTTATCATGAACACTATTGCTGATATTATTAAAATATCCGCTCATTAAATATTTCGATTATAATTAATCTTATTACTTAATTCTTTCATATATATTTATTGTAATAATATTAAGTAGTATTTTTGATTTTATCCTTGTTGGATATAGCATTAATTAGGATACTGTTGAATTATTTAAAATAAACTTTTGAAATAATTCATAAACTATTGTTTAGACAATGGGAGAAGCGAATAACTATTGAAATAAGAAAAACTAAAAGGACTGAATAATTTTTAATGATAAAAAGATAAAAATACTGACTATTGTTAGATAAGAAAATTGAACAATGCTCCTTGATATCATATTTGGGATAGATTATGTAAAATTATACTGATTAAATAGTGATAGCAATAATAATAATAATAATAATAATAAAGTATGAATAAAGATAAATTTGATAATATAAATAAATCAAACTTTGTCGACTGTAGAAAGTTATATGCTGTTGTCATCGGATAAGATGGCGAAACCATCAATTTACAGGAGAAATTGTTAACAATTTCTTGATCACTTTTCTTGTCCGTTAATGCTGAATTTTTAGTGACTGATGTTGAACTGTAATAATAATTGATAATATTGCTAAAACAACATGTAATATAGTTGACAAATTATATTGAAATTGAAACAGATAATGAAGACGACAGGTGGATCGATTAAATTAGCTCAAGTTTAATAATCCAAAATTCTTAAATAATATACTTAATTGGATATGATGATTGTTTTCCATTTCTATCATCTATCATTTGTTCTTCTTGCATTACAATTATTGATGAGGTTTTTGGATTAGTTTGATATGTTGGAGAATATAAACTTTGTAATTGCATTTTATTTCGATTGCCAATAATTCTCTCATTTCCATTCTACAATAGCATAATTAATATTAATTGAATATAAATGAATAATAGAAATTAAAATCTTAATGGAAATAATAATAATTGCTATGAAATAATTCATAAAAATATTAAAACTTTTTCCAAAAATTCCATCCATTTTATTTCATCTTACCGTAATAATATACGTTTAATGATATAATTTATTTTTCTATTAACGCTATTTCATTTTAAATTTTAAAAGTTATAAATTTTAATAAAAAAATGCTTACTTCTTCTAAAGGACTATTTAAGAATTGGAATGGTAATTCTTTCGGAATAATATATTCAGAAATCATGTTTTGCCTTCCATTTATAACTGAAATTACCTCATCTCATATGTGATGATGATGATGATGATGATGATAGTCTCGTTATCATAAAGGTTACTTTGATGATTAATTAATCCATGTAATTTGAAATGCGAAATATATTCATCTATTTAATTTCATTTATCACTACTACTTTTATCATCACATATCAATCATTTCATGTATTTTAGATATATTTGAGATAAAAAACTTTGTTTGAATCAGAAGTAAATCAGAAACTTTGTTCTCTTTTTTTAAAGAAAAAAATTTTTTATTTCTAAAATAATACATTATTATTATGTTTGCTACGTTCGTTTTTTTTTATTTTGTCATTGGAAGTTTAAAAGAAAGTAAATAAAATTTTGGAATATAATAAGTAATTCAATGTGCCATTTATATAAACTAAACAATTTTATCAAATCATTGATTATTAAAAAGAATAGAACTTATAATTCGAATCTATCAAATAGATATTTGCAAAAATACCATTAATATCAGTTTGAGTATTACAGTCTTTCATTACGCTTATCGGTGTTATATGATTGATAGATTTTTGTACTGATTGTATACTATCCACCAAACTTTCCTCTTTCTTATCATCCGTTAATTTTCGGGTCTAAGAGAATTTCCCTTCTTTGATATTTTTGATTGTAAAATTATCATAATTACAATAGTATTAAATAAGCAATCTTTTTTATCAATTTTTTTCCTTTTTTAAATTTCAATCTTTCAAATTTACAATCGATTATGTACACACATTCTTGAATTTTTATTATTTAAAAAATGAGGAATTGCAATATGCAGAATGAAAAAGAGATGTATTAGTTATTCTCGAGAAGATGATGAAAATTTCTAGAGATTATTAAAGCCTAATATGATCAATGGATATGATATAGTCTGAAAGATGTAAAAGTAAACATTACCTGTTGATCAGATGATGCAATATCATTCTGTTTCTCCATTCTTTGGACTCGTCTGGTCTTGCCAAAACATATAACAACAAAAAGGATAATGTGGCGAATGGTATAAGGCCTAGGAATGATAGTGTAAACACGACAAACCACCTGAAGGAAATTTTTAATGAAATTAACTGAAAAGATATATAGTTTATTTATGGGATGAAGAAGCGTAAGTGTTATTATCCTTCTTCTTCTATCAATGATTTATTTCAGTTCTAAGATTTCTCGAGACCGATACGATTCCTTCATAACTTCTATCAATTTTGTTAGTTTTTAGAAATTAAAAACTTGGCCTAAAAATAAATTTTTGAAGTTTTTAAAATTTCATAATCCAACGCTTCATTAGTAACAGCCATATGTTTTGTTAAAGATACGAAGAATGGAGTTTTCGTGTTAATTAAACCGTTGCTTCAGGTAATAAGAGGGTACAAATGAAAAGAATTTACCTTCAATCATTCATATTTTCATTTTTCATGTAAATTTATCACTTCTGATAAATATATTATAGCTAATTCAATTGTAGAATTATCCATAAGAATTTATAATTACTTTCATCGACTATGTAAATTTGATAAGCAATTGAAATTAAAATCAATAAATATGTTGATTTGCATATCTGCTAATATTTAATACTTTGTCTTAATGAAATATTAAATATTTCATTTGCATATATTACCATGATAATCTTCATTGCATAGCCTAAAAATTTACAAATTGAATATAAATCGAATTTATCATTAAAAGTATGATAATTGGCCAATTTTTTTGCAAGAAAATTAATTTCAAAATATTTGGAATTAGCCAAGCAATCTTAATCATTTCTCGTAACTTCTATGATAAATATTTTTGCTACCTATCAGCAATCTATCAAATATTTGCAAATGATTTATGTTAAACAATTGCATTTAGTAATTGATAATTAGTAATTGATAATTTTCCTATGATTATTTCTAAGCTAATTTATTAATATTGTTAGGTTTGTGGGAAGTGAAAACCTTTAAAATAAAGATAGAAATTAATAGAAAAATTAATTTTTAAAGAATTATTTCTAATTCGTTTTACAGCTCTATGAAGAGTAATTTATCAGTACAGTTGAATTATCACCTACCGATTCATCTGATAAGATAATTAAGCAGCATTCGATTTGTAGGTTTCATTTTACTTCCAACAAGTTTTCGAGCTATATTCGGTACTCCCACTTGCTTAACAAGGCTTATCTTGTGGTATCATTCGTCCTCACTTAATAGGCTAAGTCCAATTAAAATATGCCAACAAGTGCCAGAACAGATGCTAGACAATCCAAGTAATTTTTATTATTCGATTAGTTTTAGCTACTAGCCGAGCAGCATCTTGGGGTTTGTCCGATATTGAGGTAGGATATAAAGGTGCTCTTAGGAGTATCAGTTATGGAAATGTGGGACATATTATCTGACTTCTCCTTAATACATAGAAGATAATACAGTATACGTTTATAGCTCCTTCTGTATTATATTCTTGCCGTAGCTAATGTTTACCCTTTTTTTTTAGATAGAGAAAATGGCTATGATAATTCCGAAATCTGGTTATGCTCGTTTCCTGAAAGATGGTGTACAGGTATTTATAATAATAAAACTTATCAATCATTTTGTAAATTCACCTCCTTAGATAACATTATTTCTCGTTATTGATTTTTCTCATTTTATTTTCTTTTTAGATGTATCAGTGTATTTCAAGATGATTTTCAGCATTTCAAAGGTACCGAGGAAGCTGTGCAACGTAATATTGAAGCATGCATCGAACTATCTTCTCAAATCCAATCAGCATTTGGACCAAGTGGTAATAATCTTGTGATAATCCAGTCATTGTTTTCAAATTGGTGATAAGGAATTTTTGGTCGGAATTGAAGTTATGCATAATTTATGTAGCGATGAATATTTAGGTATGAACAAAATGATGATTAATCATATCGAGAAATTGTTTGTAACGAATGATGCTGGAACGATCTTGAAAGAACTTGAAGTGCAACATCCAGCAGCGAAAATGCTTGTTATGGCAACTCAAATGCAGGAGAAGCAAATTGGTGATGGCACAAACACAGTGGTCATTTTCGGTGCTGCATTACTGGAACATGCATCTCAATTGTTAAACATGGTGATTTTTTGAATCCAATACACGGTAACGAATTGTTCACTTAGCGGATTATGAGATTGATTTTGACCAGACCGCTAATTAAATATTTTGAACTGGTAATACAAATTTGATACATAGCTGAAGTAAATGAAAACCAGGGCAGACTTGTTCATAATATATTCTCTTCAGCAAGCTTGAAAAGTTCGAAATTTATTGAAAACAAACCATATTTTAGTGTTTTTGTAATCATTTTTTTAACAATAAAGGAGATAACAATAGATTATCCTTTTAAATTGAAAAAATTTATAGGGTTTGAGTCCTTCTGAGATTGCTAATGGATATGAAAATGCGGTAGATAAAACACTGGAAATATTGCCATCATTAGTCGTTAAGAAAGCTGATGATTTGCGGGATATTGGATTGGTGCAGAAATACCTAAAATCTACAATTATGTCAAAGCAATACGATAATGTTGATTTTATCACGGAGCTAGTTGCAAAAGCATGTGGTAGGTTCTCTTTTTGTATTATTTATAGAGAAATAAAGTGGAAATGTAATATCAATTTAATTTACATGATCTATTAAATATTGTATATTAGGATAATGTTAAGAAGCTGATTATTGAAATGATAATAAGCGTAGATGATAGACCACACAAAAATCAAAAATATATCAGCCATTAAAAAGTGCATTTTTTTCACAGTTGAATAAACTCGGGTAGTAACTTTATCAAATGAATCACTTCATGTAATATAAAAGATCAATTTCAGTTCAAATTGTACCAAAAAACACATATAATTTCAACGTTGACAATATTCGCGTGTGCAAAATCCTTGGTTCCTCTGTTCAGTCTTCAAAAACCATGAACGGAATGGTTTTCCTACGTGGAGCTGAAGGTGAAATCAAAAAAATGGATAAAGCTCGAATTGTTGTATACACTTGTCCATTTGATCTAACACAAACAGAAACAAAGGTATTAATCATGACTATTATGTGATTCATGAATGATCAGTCAGAGTTTTCCGAAAATTTTCTAGAAAAGAAATAACGGTATTATCTGATTACGGGATTATCCATTAATTTGCTGCGAATATATCTATATATATGCACAGGTTTAGCTCTGACTTCATCAAGCGAAAGATTTATGCTACAGTTATCATCTTATTGAAAACTGAAAATTTGATTCACTAATCGTAAGTATTAGTGTCATATGACACGTTTTATGCTTCTATATGGATAGATTGTGTGATTCTCCTAAGTTTTAATTTCCAGGGCACAGTTTTATTAGAGAGTGCTGACGAATTACTGAAATTCAGTGCTGGTGAAGAAACTGAAGTAGAAGCTGTCATAAAAGCTCTGGCTGAGAATGGTGTTAATGTGGTTGTATCAGGAGGAAAATTTGGTGATCTTTACGTGCACTTTTGAACAAATACAAAATTATGGGTGTTAGACTGAACTCGAAGTTCGATATCAGAAGATTGTGTCGAACTACTGGAGCTCAAGCTCAGGCACGAGTAGTAAGTTTTTGTGTTATATCGAACATTTAAATTCGAATAGTTTTTGAAAATATGATTTCTCTGATGGTTTTGTTCTGATATATACGTTTCATTCCTAATCAAATTTCAATTGCATTTTATTTAAATGAATATTAAAACGCTATCGGTCATTGTGTTTATGTTTGATGAAAAAAATTAATCTGAATTAGAAGGTCTAATTTTGTATGTTATTGCGCCGTAGCCTACATTGTACATCGCGATGAATGAGGAATAATTAAAGCAGGAAAGCGGAAATGTTGAAATTAAAATTGCAATAAATATATTAGATGACACGTAAAATCATTAAAATTCATGGATTTCTTGCAAATATCAAAAATTATTAAGTTTTATTTTTAGGCAAAATATTTTCGTGACTAAGCAGTTTTTATTATTTTTGTTATTGTCATAAAATTACTACAGTTTCTGAAAATCTCAGACTTCATGTCTTCAGTGTGTTCCACCGCGTACTTCTTATGGTGAATGTGATCGAGTGTATACAGACGAAATAGGTGACACGGAAGTTACAATATTCGATAAATTGAGTGAACGAGGACATGTCGCAACAATTGTTGTCAGAGGTTCGAGTCAGTCCCGAATGGATGATATTGAGAGAGCTATTGACGACGCAATTAATACTTACAAAGCACTTACAAGGGATTGTCAAGTTTGTACTTTTTTAGATGAATGAGATATCTTTTAGAGTCCTAAACTATTAAATAAATTTATTTTTTTGTATTATATTTTCATAATAATTGAACAAGCTTAAGCTTAGACGATAATGATGCATATTGGCTAATAACTGGTTGAGCAATAAAAACCAAAAAAGTATGTAATGCGTGTATCACAGAAACGAACTTTTTACATTGAAGTTGCTTCCTGGTGCTGGAGCTGTTGAGGTTGAATTAGCTCGACAGATAGAATCATTTGGTGAGAAATGTGCTGGACTTGAACAATATTCGATCAAAAAATTTGCACATGCTCTGGAATCTTTACCGAAACAAATTGCTGAAAATGCTGGATTAGATGTAAGTAAAATGATTAGTGAAGTATCTTTTGTAAGTTACTCACTTTCAGCTGAAGTTCTAATCATTTATTAGTGTAAATTTACAAATTACAAAGAAGTTTGTCTATCTGCTATATTTGCTACAAAATTTCAGCCAACTGAAATACTTTCTAAAATTTATGCTGCTCATCAAGAAGGTCAACGAAATGCTGGAATTGATCTCCTCTCTGGAGAAATAATAGATGCTGTGGAGGCTAATATATACGATCTATATAGTGGTAAAAATCTGCCATCAAATTAGCTGCAGATGCTGCAATTACCATTCTGAAAATAGACCAGGTCTGTATCTATATATTTCTGACGATAGAGATTTTTGAAACTGAATATGTTCATCAGTTTTTTTATTCTCTCTTAATTGCTACTTGTAATGTCGTTTAAATTAATTTCTTCCATTATATTTTTTTCGTTTCTTTTTCCCTGTTTTGTTTTTAATACCTATGGTGACAATAAAGCATTCAGTAAAATGGCCGCGAAGGGAATGTTTTGAATTCAAATCAAAAATTATTTTAACTTTTAAACTTTAGTTAAATTTACTAGCTATTGAGATCTTTCAACTTGTGAACTTTAATTCGATATAATTTTATGAAATTTTTAGATTATTATGTCCAAACAAGCGAGCGGAGGACCAGCACCACGACCGCCGAAGCCAGCTGATGAAGGAGATGAGGAATGACCTGGAATATAATTTAATTCATTTATGAACATTGTCTGGTTATTTGAACTTGTTAAAGAACAGAGATCTGACGATGAAAGATTGTTATCTCTTATTCGCTTCATTTTTTCTTCGAAAGTGAAATAATTTCGTTCAATAAAAATTTTTTAAATGAAAAATCATTTGTTAAGTGACTGTGCAGTTCTCCACTCTGCTTCTCTTAGTGTCCATTCATATGTCAACAATTAAAACGACATCGAAAGACAAAATATATTTGATATCTTTTTTAAATTTCATTTAAAAAATTTTACTTTGGAATTGTTAGAATTGTTGGCATACTACTTCTGCATCTCATATGCAATGACAAAGTCCTATCATTCATATGTCATTAACAAACTCAACGAAAAATTATTGAATATTTTACTGCGTGAATGTAATGCGGATATTTCATTTAGATGGGATGTGGAAATTACTGTGCTTTTCCTTGAATCGATCACCATTATAGGTGTAATTTATGTCTCAAACTTATAATTTGGAAATGCCATCATTACTATTTAACGAATCATGTTGTAATTGATTTTCTTTAGATTGATATTACCGAAAATCCATTCCCGATGTCTTCTAAGCCTCCATATAAAGTTGGTGAGTTGTTTTGTCCCATTTGATTTACAAGTTTTACTGTAACAATTTTATCACTTTTATAACTAAAGTGTTAAAAATAATAATGTGTTATTTGCTGTTAGATTTTGCATCGTGGATTTATAGAATTTCAGAGCAAAGGAAAAAGCTTTAGTCAGAAAACTATTTAAAACATCCATCTTAAAAAAACATTTAGGAGAATGAAAAGTACAACAAACATTAGTATTAGACTTATTCTTAATAAAACATAATTATTATTAACATTAAGGGAACGAAATTTCCTGCAGCCAAACATCTAGAGATTTTTTTGTGAAAGAGAGAAAAAAGAAACAGTCAAAACACAACTTACTATTATCATCATATTCATACTTCATCATTTCTGATGCCCAATAATTTTCGAAATCCAGATTATCAACGACTTTGATACCGAATCAGCCTTAAATTAAGATCTGCGGTTATAATTGAAAAATTAATAATTAAAACTTGTAAAAGTAGCTCAGTGATACGTTTATTCTTATGTTAGATTAAATTTAAAGCAGTATCACAGGAATAAACATCTATACCAATCCAAAAATAACTATGAGAATAAAGCTTTATAATAAGTCAATAATTACAAATAAATTGATTATCTGTTAATTTTGATTCCTTAACCTAATTTAAATGATCGATCATATATTTAGCTGATATAAGCTTGGCTGAATTTGGACGCAAGGAAATATTAATAGCAGAAAATGAAATGCCTGGTTTAATGGCAATGCGTACTAAATATGGAGAGCAGAAGCCGTTGAAAGGAGCTCGTATCGCTGGTTGCTTACATATGACCATTCAAACTGCTGTGTTGATCGAAACGTTAATAGAACTTGGCGCCGAAGTACGTGTTTTCTCAAAAGAAATTGAATTCGTAAAATTTATACATTTCATTTGTGAATATGCTATGTCAATTTTATTTTGAAATTAATAGATTTTTGCTAATAGTGGTACATTAGTAAAATTGATTGGTTAAAATTTGTTTTTTTTGCGTTTTACACTGAAACATTTCGATAGTTAGTGAATTTTACTTTTAGGTGCAGTGGTCATCGTGTAACATATTTTCAACGCAGGATCATGCAGCTGCTGCTATTGCAAAACAAGGCATTCCTGTGTATGCATGGAAGGGAGAAACGGAAGAAGAGTATGAATGGTGTATTTTGCAGGTGAATTTCATGACAATTCATATTCTCATCATTAACAGTAGTTTATTTTTTTCATTAAAGATGATTTATTTAAAAAATTTCCTTTCATGGTTAATAGAAAATTAACTATGACATTTTATAAATGAATTCTATACATGTATGTAGTATAACACGTTTGCAATATTTAAAAAATTTTTGTGTTGTATTTAAAACTTAAGTTAACACGAAACATTACATTTTTGAGATTACATTCTTGAAAAGGACATGTGTACTGAAAAGATTTTTGTCAATAATCATGAGTAGTGAATATTTTTGCTATTTAAATTAACTTAAAAATCCTATTTTCAGACGTTAGTGTTTAAAGATAATCAATCTTTGAATATGATTTTGGATGATGGCGGCGATTTAACCAGTATTGTGCATGAGAAATTTCCTCAATATTTGCCTGGAATTTTTGGCCTCAGTGAAGAAACTACAACAGGCGTACATAATCTGTTCAAAATGTTCGCTGCTGGGAAATTAAAGGTTGATTTTTTCTTAGAAAATATTTGTATTCGAAAAAGTTAAGTTAATAGTCTGTGTCTCGATTCACCTAAGTATAATGATTATTTGGCTCAAGCTTCATTTACAGCAATGTCTGTTTTCCTAATAAATACTTTGCTTGTTGCGTTCATATTCTTACGTTTTGAATATTCTAATTTTATGCACTTTGAGTAGTATAATTATTGGCTCATGGCTTTCAACATGTCGCATGTCTTTTATATAAAATTTTCGTAGTTTCTTTTTCGTGCTTAGATCCCAGCAATCAATGTGAATGATAGTGTCACTAAATCGAAATTTGATAATCTATATGGAATTCGAGAATCATTACCAGATGGTATCAAGCGGGCAACGGATGTAATGGTTGCTGGAAAGGTTGCCGTTGTAGCAGGTTACGGAGATGTTGGAAAGGGGCAGCTGCTTCATTAAGAGCATTTGGTGCACGAGTGATTGTCACTGAGATTGATCCAATCGTTGCATTGCAAGCTGCTATGGAAGGTATTATATGCACTAATTAATTGTAATATATATTTGTTATAGTGAATGACACAAAACTTCACTTAGTTTTTTTTTATATTTATTTGAATATACGCTCAAGCGTAGATAGAATTACTACCCTAACAGTTGATAATAATATAAAGAAGAATAAATCGCTAACAAGCAATAATTACTATCGATAGATTTCAAACAGATAAAATTGCTTTCATTTTATTCATTCTCTAAGTACTTTTGGAAAAATAGTGATTATTTTAAATTCAGGATATGAAGTTAAGACTTTGGAGCATGTAGCTTCAATAGCAAATATCGTAGTTACTACAACTGGTTGTAATTGTGTTGTTCGAGGGGAACATATGATTGAAATGCCTGAAGACGCCATTGTTTGCAATATTGGACATTTCGATATTGAGATTGATGTAAACTGGTTAAATACAAATGCGATTAGTCGAGATACAGTAAAACCTCAGGTATTCGATCCATTTTCTATTTCAATTAGTAATAACGAGCAGTGAAGTCTATTAGCGAAGGCAACTATAAGCTCTTCAATTTTTAAACTTTTTTGAAGCATTTTCAGAAAGAAAAAGAATTTGAATAAACCAAGTGGATGTTATTTTATACATGTCCTGAATTCTTCTGAGTTAATACTATAGAAAATATACTATATATTTTACGTTGTTTTTTCGACTTCGAGTTTCATTTGTTTTTCGAATAATAAGTGGCCGTTGAAGGTCGATAGATATTTATTGAAAAATGGAAGGCATATCATACTATTAGCAGAAGGACGACTATGCAATTTAGGTTGCGCTACGGGACATCCATCATTTGTTATGAGCACGTCATTTACAAATCAGGTTGTTTTATAGATAAATGTCACTACTAACTTGATATAAATTGCGATTCTAAACCATATTCCAGTATCTTTGAACACATTTTAATGCAATGAGAAATAACGGATAAGTGAATTAAATCAATTCAAGTTAAATGGTATTTTTGATATGATTTTACGATATTAATTCTAGGATGTTAGTTTATTAGGCCCTTACAACTCTTTCTTTTTCTCTCTAATATTCTTTGGACTCAGGTTTTGGCTCAAATTGAATTATTTACAAAGCATGGAACTTCGCAACAGTACAACATTGGCGTTCATATGTTGCCAAAATATTGGACGAGGAAGTTGCTCGACTCCATTTAAACAAACTTGGCGTAGAACTGACAAAATTAACACCAGAACAAGCTGAATATCTTGGCATATCCATCGAAGGACCATACAAACCGGATCATTATCGCTATTGATTGGTCTCGCATTTTCTTTTGCTTCGCGAATTCACGGGAATTTTTATTTTAAATAGATCGTTGGCAATTAGCTCACTTTCTTATTTGCATTTGTTGAATTTCAGTCTTGCATAATCAGTGAATAAAATATGTTCCGCTTCAGACGTCAATTTTCATTGGAATAGTATATAATACTATTTTTCACTTCGTATGTGATGTGTAATAAAATTCATTCAATATATGATATACATTGTACAACGGATTTTATAAAATTTCTGGAAATCTAAACAACAATTTTCCAAATTTCGGTACGTATCCTAACACATGTAACAAGAACAGCAAAAAACCAACAAAAAAATTATTTACAACAGATCTTTGGTAACATTTCAATAACCTTATGTACAAAATAACTTTATGAAAAGAGAAACGAGATATCAATCAACGAAGCGGAATCGATCACTTAGTATTTTATATTTTTCATCCTCTAATGTTAGCACTAATGTCTGAGTAAAAGCATGTGTCATTTGACCGAGGACGACTTTTCCGACGGCAAGGACTACCAAAGGACGTGCTTGATCAGAACTATCGATGTACTGGCAATCTAATGACTCCAATCTGAAGCTGTTAAGAATAGTTCAATGAAATCACTGATCTTGAAGTGCACCTTAGTGCGCAATAGATATTTTGACAAACAAGGAATTAATGCACTGGTCCGTCCCATCCTAATATTACTCAGACGAATATCTTATCTAATAAATTGCTTCTCTCTTATTTAAATGAAATGACTGCTCTTATTTATAAAAGTCTCTCTTTTCATTATGTTTTTTTTTGCTGAATATTTTATTCAATTCTGCGAGAAACTAAAGCAAGAGAGGGAAAATAGGCTAAAATATGTTGCATAATGGTAAATTTTGCTAAACAATTTTTTTGCATGTGAATTAGGTAAAAAAAATAAGCTGGAAGAAACTCACGTGTGAGTAGAATTTGGCAAGCTATCATAGAACTTGGCGATGACTTCTACTCCGCGTATGGCATTACCATTCCAGACAAGTATGGCTCCATCAGCATATAAGAAATTCATTTTATTTCGCTTTCGGTCAACGGCATCATAGAATAAATCCGTAAATTTCTTGGCAGCTATACAAGCCGTTTCATCTTCTACTGCCAATTTTGACATCGTAGTTCTTAGAAAAAAATATTCTATCAGCTCCTTAATGATAGATAATATCTTGTCAATCATGCCATTTCTTATGACAGGGTTATCAAATCTAACATGAGCATAATAGTTCAAAAAAATTATTTCATTCTAACTGAAAATTCTCAGATAAACATTGGAGAATGTGAATCTAAAAAAAAAGAATTTTAATTAACAGAAAACGCATTATCATACTTAGAGATAGGTCAGAGCTAGAAAAAAAGGCGAGGAAATGCTGCATTATATCTATGTCACCGCGGTGTGCTATACCAGTTCGTAGAATAGATTACATAAGTAGATTTCGCAGTAACAAAGTAAATGGTATTAACAAAGTTCCATATTTATTCCAAACCGATTAGATGACGAACTAATGATACGAAAGATTCCTAATTTTAAATCTTTCCATCCCTTATTATTAGTAGCACTTTCTATTATTCCTGTTCTTGTTTTGTATGTGAGGATTAGTAAACTGTTTGTTGTTTTGTATGTGAGGATTAATAAACTATATACTGTTTTGTATGTGAGGATTAATAAACTGTCTACTGTTTTGTATGTGTGTATACTGTTTTGTATGTGAGGATTAATAAACTGTTTGTTGTTTTGTATGTGAGGATTAATAAACTGTCTACTATTTTGTATGTGAGGATTAATAAACTGTCTACTATTTTGTATGTGAGGATTAATAAACTGTAAAGTGTAGCTTTCATACTATCAAATTAGGATAAATTTAAATGACTAGATATGAAATACGAATTCAGTAATTGTTACTTCTTCATTATGAATAGAAATTTGAGCTTCCTATGCTGCTCTATGCCAGCTTATATTAATAAGGAATAAATGTGAGATACGTGTACGTATACCGTACACACTCCTAAATTACTTTTATACAACACAACACAAAAATAACCCAACAAAAACAATAACCATTTCGTATCCAAAATTTCCATTTAAAACTGATATTGACAGCAAGTATTCTTTCTAAGACCAATTTATCAGAATTTTTATTTGAAATTAGTAATTTATCATTAAGAAATTTCTCAAACGAATGAACAAACATTCAGTCTTATGAGCAAGTAAATCTTAAAGAAGATTGTTGAATTGATTTGTTAATATTTCCTAATATAGCTATGAGAGGATTCAGTTTATGCAATCCTAGCAAGTTTGGATGTTGTTGATGGGAGCAAAACATGAATCCAAAGCTCTCAACTTACTTATCGCTTTTGTCCTAAAGGTTCAGTTCCATCAAAAGGCAATGGCAAAACTTTCTTATCATTTGTTTCATTTTAGGAAACTGTTTGTTTATTTCAAAAAAAAAATTTTATTAGTAATTTGTATATGCAAATTAGTGAAAAAAAAGCCTATCTTTACAGCAGTATGAGTTTTTATTTCCTATACTAAAAAGAATGGTTTATTTATAATGTTTACAAGATCCTGTATACTTATTTGGAACAATAATGGTCGCATAATTGGCAATTATCGATTGAAAAATTCGAGACGAAATATTCGAGACTTCTTCTATCTTCCCCTATTGTTATTATTTTTCCTCATCGGTAATTTTATTTCTTTCTAATTACTATTTATGCGTTTTTTTCTATCTTTTATAGACAGAAATTTATGATATTCTGAAGAAGATTCAACTAAGAATTCTTGTTTTCTAATTAAATCATTATATTTAGTCGAGAAATCCTTAGTATTGATCTTTTTATCTTTTCGAAAATTTCCTATGTTAACTGTTTGTTAACATACTTATTACATAATCATCCAAACTTAACAATCTATTAAATTACTTCATGTATCTACGATGATTAAGCAAATACTTGAAATATTCATTTGAAATAATTGTTGAATATTTTAAATTATTTTAATCCTCAAATCTTATCATATCTATTTATTGTAAGTTACAGTTAATGGAGAATCAACCGTATCAATTAGAAAACTAATTGAAATAGAGAGAAGCATTGAACGATTAAATATCACTATTGATAATAATGCGACACTGAATGAAACAAGTGATAAGGCGAATGATATGGTAATTATTTGTTATACCATATTCATCTTTCTTTCTCACTTATGATAAAAATAAAAATGATAAGCTATTCAATTCTAAATGTATCAATCATTCTGAGAATTCAATTTTAATAATGAAACTGAATAGAAGTACATACTCCTCATTTTCACATATATAATTCTTAAAAAACAAACGATCATTATCGATTGAAATTGCAATACTTTATTAGTACGACATTTGCGCTTATTATTAGACATTTTTCCGCAATTTATGTGAAATTTACAAAATGACATAAATCTTTTCGAAATTGAAATTGAAAAAAAAACAAAATGAAAATGTGAACAAGTTTTTCACAACTTGCTAAATCAGTTATCATTATATTATATATTTTTCTCGAGAATGAAAAAAGAAGATTTGATTAGGATAAGAAATTAGTTCTGATAAATTTTTTTTTGATAGCAAGTAGGAGGAAACTTGCAGCTGATTATCATTTTCAAAATGAGAAAAATACAGATGATCATCGTGGCAAAAGATGGCAATACTCAAAAATTCTGCATTGGACGATTTTGTGTTTCACTTCTTCTTTTATTATTGTTAGTTTATTTCTCTCTCTTTTTTTTCTCTCTCTCTCTCTCAATTAATATTACTATTTATTTAATGACCGATGAAGCAGAAACTCTCGTAAAACTTTTTAATCGACAATTTTTTCAATAAAAGATTGATCATTCAAAGGATTATCAATTGGTATTGAGGAAATATATTCATTGCTAATTAGTTACCTTTTAAATATAATATATCGTAATCAATAATATGAAAGGATATTTAAAAAAGAAAAAAATTCAATCCAAATGTTTGTCTCAGGATTCTCGAAAATTTTATAATAGAGATGATAGTGTATAAACAATTATAGTTCAGAATTATCATATTTCCATTTAAACATATTTTCTAATAGTAATAGCTAACATTCATTTTTCATTTATTTTTTAAATAAACTTTTGAAATGTTATTACATTTAATTATTTATTTTACAGATAATTTCAATTCCAAGTATTATTATTCTAATATTATTTATCATATTTCTGAGCTATGTTTTACGACAAAAACAAAATTATCAAATAAAATCAAACAAATTATATGCGTCCCGAAGGTTGCATTATAATTTCTAATCAGTGGAAGAATCTTTGAAAATAATCAATAAATTCATTTATGAGCAAATGAGGAAGAAAAGAAAAAATGGTTTATAATTAGTTTAATTTGTTTTTATTTTCAGATTAATGCAACTACAATTAAATCAGCAAAATAGTTTGAAAGAGATAGAATCTGCAAAATTTATTAAATCAAATCGTGATACTGAAAGTAATGCAAGTGAAATAAAACCACTCAGGTATTTTAATTAATAATATAAGGTTACACTTTCATTTCAAACTTGTCTAATTCCTCTAAAATGTGCTATTTAGAATTTAGGCTTATAATATAATTCTAATAGTTGTCTAGATCTTCATTTATAAATAGGAAAAATAATATATTACAATGTTAATTACATAATATAATATAATGAGATGATATGCTAATATTGAAGGAATATGTCAGAAGAAAGTGAATTATCACGCTCCGTAATGGCATCAACATCATCGGAATGAGAAGATGAGAATAATTTTGATAGACAAAAATCATTGATCAAGATAGGAAAGTATTTATATTGATTTGTATTTGATGTGATCTTATTTTTGCTTTTGTAAAATTCTCTAATTAAATTTATTTCCTAATTTGATTCATTGAATTTCTCTCCTCTTATCAATAAATGATAAGCTTATGAGAAAATTCGTAGAGAATTTGGAGAAAAAAAAATGTCATTTTCTTACTAAAAACTATCATTGTTCTAATAGAAATGAAACTTTTGAAATTCTATTAAATTAGCAAAAATTTTTGATAAAAAAACCTTTAAGAATTTAATGCAAAAAAATATTGCACAAAAAAATAAAAATGGATAATAAATTATTTCTGAAAGATGGGTTAAAATGATCGATTGATTTAAGAAAAATATTCGAAACAAAAGGATCATTGACTTTTGTGAAAATTGATTATCAATAATATAAGAATGATATGATATCATCATGAGTGAAAAATGCTGCAATATTCATTGTAAATTGTTTTATGATAAGCTGTTTTATGATAATCTGAAGCTGTTGAATTGCTATCTAATGATTAATAAAATTCAAGAATTTTTAATTCAAATATTATCGATTACTTATGATATAATATGAATTCATTTTTGATAATATCAAAGAAAAAGTGCAAATATTAGCAAGAGGTTTTTGTTTATTCGATAATTTCTGGTATTTTTTTTTTCATTTGTATTAATAATTCTTTCACAAATATCCGATTCATTTATTAATAGATCGTAATCAATAATCAATGATAATAAATTATTTGCTCAATAATCAGTGATAATAAATTGTTTGCTTCTTGAGAATTGAACAAAGTAGTTAGAAATCTTCAATTCAATTCTATCTGGAAAAGGTTGAAATTTTGTAAAAAAAAAAATCTTAGAATAAATTGAAAGTTAGATGTTTGAATTGGCGATTATATAATAGAATTTTACGGAGCTTTTTTTTCCAATCAACAAAATCTAAGTTGATGATAAGATTTCGTTTTTTTTTCTTTCTTTTCGTTTTTGCGAAGAATAGAAAAGTTGATTTTCCACATTTTCCGTTGTATAGTATCGTTAATACTGAATAGATATTTTAAAATTACATCTCAACAGTGGCGATATGGTTGAACTTCTTTTTTTATGACTCTTTCGTGATAATAATTTCCGAATTCAAATTACAACAATTATTGGATAGATATTTGTTCACTGATATGTAATCAGATGTAGAATTACTTTTCATATTAGTATCATTATGATTATGAGTATCAGTATGCGAAAATGATGTAATATCATTTGATCTAAGCTTTGTTATCGAATATTTCGTCTTTATGTTTGTTTTGAAACTGGCATTTGTTGCAGTTTCGCTTTGTAGTATTAGATTATTATTTTCAACTGGTTCTATTTTATCATCTATTGATGTCATTGCTTCCATCAAATCGTTTAGTTCAATAACTGATATTGGGCTTAACGCAGTTGGAACTTCCGCAGTCATATCTGTCACAGTAATACCTGTTTCCAAAGATGATAAACTGATTATATTGGAAGAATTATCATCATCATCATCATCATCATCTTTTATAGATACTGCTGATGACCATTCATCTATCAATGAATTCTCTAAATTTTTGACATAACAATACATTCGAGAGGAGTCAAATAGCTTTCGCTAGGAATTTCAGCCGAGAAATATGTTGATTTATTTCTCGTATCTATTCTCGCCACTGGATCATTATTTTTTCCTGTAATTGTCGAATTCTCCATACTCTGTTGTTCCTGGATATCTGAACTATTTTCTACCATTGGACTATTTATACCCGAACTCTGAGCTGAAGCTGTATGCAAAAAGTTCGTCTTAGACGTAGATATCTGAGTATTGCTTATTAATGGATTCTCATTTTTCATATCTTCCATTTCATCTTTCTTTTTCTGAAATATAAATTTAAAACTTTGAAATAGATACAACTCTTTTAATTTCCAATATCTAAAATATTATATATATATTATTTCTGATTATGAATTCTGTTTTTCTATTTCCGCTCTTCTTGGCCCTAATTCTCTTCTTGTCCTGCTAACATATTATTGCTGTAAGCATCGTTGATACTTAAAATTTTTGGAAATATTTTAATCGAAAATTATTTACAAATAGAAGATTCCAATTTTTATCCATTCTTAATGTTTACGCATTATCCATTTCATTCCTATCGAGAAGCATTATTTATATCATTTCCAGTAAAAACACATCCATATCTCGTGACAAAAAGATAAAATCAATGTAAATTAATCATTAAATATCAATTACTCAATGAGAGAAATAAGTAATAAAAAGAGCCAAGTGATATTGAAAGAGCATATGAAGTAGGAGGACAAATTCGCATAGCCTACTTACATCAATAGAATCTTTCATACGAGTTTGACGTGAGCCAAATATAAACCATATAAAAGCAAGGAGTGTAGTAGCCAGTAGCGTACCTAATATAGTCATCAAATTAAAGCAGTTATCAAACCACTTTCCTTTCTTACAGTATAGAAAATAACAAATGATTGATTGAAAAGGAAAGTTAAATTTTCAATCTGAAATTTGCATATTCCATATATATAAATATATATGTACTCTTTTCACTCTGTTACGGAATAAGTGATTGAACAAAGCTATAATAATATCCTATTAGATGTGAAACATTTTATCTCTTTAAATTGAATCAATGTGTTATGCGAGGATGAGATAAGTTTCATGAAATTTCATTTTTTAAATTTTGTTTAGCTTAAATTTAAAGTCTTTCTAAGCGAGATAAATAATTAGCAACATGAGAACCATATCATGCCTTCCAAAAAAATTCAATTTATTTTGCAAATTTAAAAAGTAAAGCTTCAAATTTAATATCAGATCTCGAAATGAAATTTTGAAAATAACTTCAAATGATTGAAATACACCGTCAATCAATCAAAAACTGATACATTTCAATATATTTACATAATTTGTTAGCTTTTTAGCAAACAGGAAAATATCCATTCAAGTGGTTAGGATATCATTTATAAAATTTTGAAGGTAATTTAAAAGAATGATGATCAATAAAGATATGAGATATTCGAATGAAATTTGATAGCATTATAGTTGTAATTTTAATTAAATTAACTTTAATTCTCGTTTATATTTGCCAGGAACAAAAAAAAAGTAATTATTTGCAGGTTGTACAATATGCTGATAGCTATTGTGAAAGCATTGAAGCCGTTATTTTTCATTATTTCTCATATATATTTCACACTTGTTTCCTATTTCTTTACTCTCATCTATTATTTTTGTCGAAGGAAATGATCATTGCACCGCGAAATGAATTGCTTATGATTAGCGCAACACGAGCTGCTGAAATGATCCGAAATGGAGAAGTAAGTAATTATTAGATTGATTATTACTATCAGTTGCTATCAGTGACCCATGAAATACTGAACAGAAAATCAGCCTACATTGCGTATATCATTTAGCCTTAAACTCGCTATATTTGCTCACATCATTATCCAGGAATATTTCTAACTGAAGTCTTTATTTTGCTTTTTAAAAATTAAATGAATTCGAAACTACATTAGAAGTTGCTGGCTGCTATGAGCAAAATTGTATAATAAAAAATGGGATAGTGTGTTATACTCATTTGAGTTCATGATTATGTAAATTTCAGAATTCTGAAATATTTTTGCTCATATCGTTTGACAGAGATTGAGATGCTTGTGGAAATCGACACCATTCAATGTAATATGCAAAACACTTCGAATTTATGATTATATTACGATTTTGCAAGGCTGAATTAAATATTCGCATATTCAGATAACAAGTCTCAGCTTGGTTGAAGCTTATATTAAACGCATCAGGGAAGTGAACGGAACAATTAATGCGGTTGTTCAAATGAATTTTAAAGAAGCATTACTAAAGGCTCAAGAAACTGATGAAATGTTACAAAGCCTTAATCAGGATAGCGAAGAATTCAGAAGTGTGCGTCTTTATATCACTTCTTTTATTAGGTTTTTACTATTTATAAAGTTAAGGTTCTAATATGACTTATTATTAGAGCAGTTTTATACAGTACTCATCATGGTTTACGTTATGTGTTGCTAACATTCCCAAGGTTAATTTTATTTACTAAGATACCCAAGTCTTAAGTTAATAAAATATCTGAAGAGAAAAAAATTTTTACACTAAAGATATTCGCTCAATGAACGTTACAAAGGAACTATCCGGATAAAATAAAATTTAAATGACGAGTTAAACAATGAGATTGATTATTTCCAGCTCGGTTCAAGAAAGCCATTGCTCGGTGTTCCCTTTACATTAAAAGATTCCATTGAGGCGAATGGTTTATATTGCACAATTGGAATATCATATCGGAAAAAAATCTGTCAGTGACGAAGATGCGATTGTTGTGCAGAGGTTCTTCACTTTTATCATTAGTTTAAATTTTCAGTTTTTTAGTAAATTTTAAATAACCTAAACTTTTCAGATTCGACCTGTCTTTTATTATTTTCTATTTTCCTTGCATTATTTTCAATTAAACAACCATAACGAAAAGTGACTGCTTGAACAGATTTAATTATATTTTAAGCTTTTCCTACTTATCTTTGCAGGATGAAAAATGCGGGTGCAATCCTTCTTGCAGTGACTAATGTTCCAGAGGTATGTATGTGGTGGGAATCAATGAATGTCGTTTATGGTCGTACCAAAAATCCGTATGATAGTAGACGAATATCTGGTGGTAGTAGTGGCGGTGAAGCTGCATTGATTTCTGCCGCAGGCTCAGTAATCGGGATTGGTAGTGATATTGCCGGTTCGATTCGTATGCCTTGTTATTTTAACGGAATTTTCGGCCTCAAACCAACCCCAGGTATTTTCTGTTGCTGTATTTTAAGATATTGAAATATTTTATAAAATTAAACTGTCTAATAAATAGAACTATTTTGGTAAATAAAATTGAGTTATACAAAACTCAAGTTTTACAGTCTGCAGTCAGCTGCAAAACCATTAAGTAATAATTTCTAATATTGAATAATTCTCGAGGTCACGTTTAGGTATGATACCACTGAAAGGACATTTGCCACATATGGATGGATATCGTACTGAAAAAATGCTACTCATTGGTCCTATGTGTCGTTACGCAGAAGATTTGTCCCTTCTATTGAAGGTTTATTTCGTATTTTTAGTAACTTGTTTAATGGTTTTCGTTCCCAGTGTCGTAGAATTTATTCGTTGTTTTAATGATTTAACTTATAGATTTTTGCGGGATGTGAAGGCAGGAATTTATTACAATTGGACACTCCATGTAATATGAAGAAAATACGAATTTTCTATATGGAAGGTCTGAAAACACCTTTGGTGCAGGATATGAATAAAGAAAGTCTTCAAACACTGAAGAAAGAGAGTAATTTTGATAATTAACATTTACTTTTGAATGCGAATCATGTTTGCATATCTATGAAACTGATACGTGAATTGGACGTATTCCGGTAATGAAGGACGAACTGTGCGTGTAGTAATATAATATTATTATTAAATCAGTGTTTGTAAAATATAATTTCAGCAGCTACATAGTACAAGTTCTCTGAATTTCATTCGATTAGATGAAAATAACAGTGACAATTGCAGGTATTAATTATTTTCATTTAATTGCTTGCTGGAAGGTTATTTTTCCCTTTATTTTTAGCTTTCCTTTCCTTCCTGTTTTAATTGGAATGATAAGAAATGACGTTTTATCTTTTAAGGTTTAATGTGTCTTTTTTGTTTTTTCATGTGTAATTTAAAAAGATTTTAAAAGTCATAACACTTTATAGAATTTTGACCTTCGGAAGATGTAAAGGCTGCTTTACATTCCACGTGCCCATTATGAAAAATATATTAATGTAAAAAGAATAATGTAAGATTCGAATCTGAAATAAAAAGTGAGGTATTTTTCAGGTAGTTCGCTATTTTGAAATTAAATACGATCTATGTGCTATTCGAGTAGACCTACCATTTGTTCATTATGCGCTTGAATTTTTCCTAACAAGTATGGATGTTGCAAACGCTCCGAAATTTGCGATGCATATGACCGATTTAAAGGTATCTTATTTTCTCTCCTACTTATTTTCTCTCCTACCTTTTGAAGTCTTTTGTTATAATTATTTCACACATTTAAAATCATCAACCATGTTTTTATCCTTTTTTAGTCAGATATAAGCTGACATTTATATCTGACTAATATATTAGTCTTTGTTTTTCAAATGAAAAATAAAAAGATTTGAATTCCTTGATGTATTGTCTTTTTCGTTTGGATTTGTTGCATTTCTATTTTAGACCAATATAAATTGTTTGTTTGAATTATTCAAGTGGATAATGTGCAAGTCAGTACATACGCTACCAGCCATTATTACTGGAATTATCGACGAATATTTTGCACCATTTAATGAAGAACAAAAACAAAAGGTGTGACTTTAATGTAAATTTAACTGCAAGTTATTGCGAAAATCTTTTATTGTCTTAGAAAGCTTGCCGCAATTTATTAAAATAAGGTTCAATACTTTATTTATATTATTTTTGCCAAAAAATGCTGTGTATCATCTACGTCAATATTTGTTCTTGTTACTTTTCAGTTGAGGAGTCAGCGAGATCGATTAAGTCGAGAAGTTAAGGAACTTTTATCCGATGATGGTATCCTATTATTCCCATCTTTCCCAACTGAGGCACCTTATCATCTTCAACCACTCTTCACTCCATTAAATTTCGCTTATACGGCTATATGGAATACATTGGCTCTTCCAGTTGTACAGTGTCCATTGGGTTTGAACAACTATAATATTCCACTTGGTGTACAAGTTATCGGCGCGCCAGGATCTGATTCTTTATTGATAGAAGTAGCTCAGGATTTGGAGAAAGGGTTTGGTGGCTGGAGACCTATGAATACTTAATATATTCTACTATTTATTTTTATTTGTGAATCATTTATTAGGAAAAATTTTCAATGTATTTAAAAAATGAAATAATTAGCACCTAGTCATTAATTTCTTCAAGTGTCTTATCTTCTAGTTTGATGTTCATTGGGCTCATTTATTACTGTTTTAGAATCACTTTTACTCTAACTGAGTGATCGCTAGTTTTTCTGCCACACATAATCTAACAGTTTTTTTCATGAATAATGAATGTTGAATTAATTGAAAACCTGTTATTTTTTTGTGTCTTTGTTTTTGCATTACGGACAGTATTATGACTTCTTTTATTTTTTCTTATTCATCTTTATGGTAGTGTCTTCTTGAATATTTAGTTTCAACTGGAGAAAGAAATGTAGTAAATTAGATCTTAGGTTGTTATCATTTTATTGACCATTGTTTATGTCACCAGTGCAATTGTATTCATATACTTCAGTTATAAACTTGCAATATAACTTCTCCTACCGTTTTTGAAATATCTTTTTTTCTATTATTGCTATTTATAAATGTAACTGCATACGAAATTTTTTTCGCTTTTTACTGTCAAATTAATTTGTAATTATTGAAAGAATGGTATTGAACTATGGGAATATTTGTGATTATTTTACTTGAAAAAATTCACTTTTTACTTACTAAGATTTTACTTATTATTTTTCTTTGATTTGTTCTTCCTATCTTTATTTACATCATTTTGTTAGTCGTTAAAATATATTAGAATGTAGCAATATTGTGCGATGTGAATAAAGTAGTTTCGTTATATGCGTTCATTTTCATTTTGCTGTTTAAAGCTGTGCAGCAGTCATTTTCCTGTCTTCCTCATCAATTGAAGTTTAGAGTGAATGTGCAGCATATTTTTAAAAGCGTTTTTATATTGCTTAAATTAAAATTGATCTCTGGAACAAAATTGCTAGTTCAAATTTCATGCGCATCCCCCTAAAGGTGGGATGCTAGTTAATACAGAAGGATTATGTTTGGGTTACCGGAAATAAATTTACAACAAACTATTCCGTCCAGTGTTGATGCATCGATGCTTATTCTTTAACCATGGTGTCAAGTAACATTAGACTATCCTATTGCAATATATTTTGTTTCAGCAATTTTTTTTTGATTTTTGGTACTGCTACATTTTGATGAGAAGTGAATTTTGTGGGAATGGGGTAAAGTATTTCGTTTTTTTTTTTTTTTTTTATAAAGAAAATTATTTTTGACATTGCATATTTTTGCGTCGTAAATATTGCTGTGATAAAATTCTTCATGAAATTTTATGATTACTTTCAGGTAATTATTGGAATGGAAATACAATTTGCTGTAGCGTAATAATGACGGATCTCGTCGAATTCCTTCAAGCGGAGCATGTTAAGTTATTGCATAATTATGCCGATTTGCAAAAACGTTATGATATATTGGCTGCAGCTATAGTAAACAATAATGCTTCTATTGCTGATACTTCGAAACTTTCATTCGTACAAAACTTGTGACGAAAATTGCAGAAATATATAACAACGATTTGTATAGGTCTGATTTTGTCTTACAATTCATTTGTATGCTCTTTCTTTTCAAAATAACTGTTTTTTTTTCAAATAATTTTATAAATTAATTATTATCTATTTGTTGAAAAGTAACTTTTTGCAAATTGATAATAATTGAAATTATTTTATGTTTGACATAGCATAAATTTCTCTCTTATAGCGATATAACAATTCACTGCGATGGGCATCAGCTTCGAGGTCATCGCTTAGTGATTGCAACTAGAACAGATTATTGGAATGATCTTTCGGGAATTGATCGCATTGAATTTGAAGGTTATAATTATGATGCATTTCTTTATGTACATACTATATAAGTTAGTGCAGTATCTTTTTTATGTTACTACAGTTTAAAAACTTGGAATTTATCAGTTTATCTCAGAAATTCGATCTTTAGAAATTATTTTATTTTATTTACAGGTATTGCTTATAATATAGGCTGTACTGTTTTGAAATGGATGTACACGGATCACATAGACAATCTGCTGGGAAATCGTTATTTGATGGAAATATTCACAGCAGCTGCTAAGTATCGCCTTTTGGATTTGCAGAAAAGGTTATTTTTTATGAATTTCAAAGTCTTTATTTTTGTAACTTTAAAAGTTTTAGAAATGTTTTTGAAATGTTCTTTAACAGTTGCATTGTTATACAGTCTTCTTTTACCTGTTTCATCTCTTATTTGTGCTTGATTATTTTCAGATAATAGATCTGACATGACTATAAATTAATCAGAAAAAGAGACAGTTAGCAAATGCTAACTGATGTGGTGATTTTGCTAAAGCATGAATTTCAGGTGTGAATTGCTTTTATTAGGTCGTATTGATTATGGCAGTTGTTTGTTGCTGTATGAATTTGCAAACAAAAATGATCTGATGCGGTTAAAAGATAGCTGTGAGGAAATGATCAAATTAAAATGGAATCAATTCAGTGCTGATGATTTTGTTCAAACGTCTGCTTCATTATTATACAATCTTATCGAGAGGTTAGTAAAGGGGACTACTATTTGTACTTCTTTTCAACAGTTTATATGATTTTATATTTTGTTTTTTTTTTTTTAATTCTCATCTTGATCTTAATTAATAGTTGATGAGAAGTGATGCAGTTAAGTTTATCGAGCTCAACATATCTCATTGTACTGTAACGCAAATTAAGTTATTTTCACGCCCACTATTGAATAGCTCATTTCGTAAACTAGATGGTAATAAAAGAAAGTCGTATAACTACATATCTTGACTTAAACTGAATAATCATCATTAGGCCTATTTTAAGCTTTACATGAAAACTACAGAGAAAAAAATACTAATGTGAGACTTCAGTGAGACTTCTCTAGGTTTCATCATAACGAAATAATTGGTACAAATTTCAGTTATTCTGAACATGTGTTGCATTCAATTATTCGTTTGAAGCGTAGTGATTTATTATCGCTCTTCTTTCTTAAACATTTTGAGGAAGTAAGTTCATTATCTTTTCCTCTCTTTCTTCTTTCTTTTTCACTTTAAAATACCTGATTGTTTGACCATTGAATCAATCAAATTAAATAATTGCCTTGCAATCATTTATCGTTTATTTCTTAATAAATTGTATTATCAATAAAAGTAAATACTTCAAAAATGATTTTTAATTATTTATATTGCCACTAAAATTGAATTTGTTGACTTCCACTATTTAAATTTCTCGTAGATAATAAATTTTGATATTTCTATCTTACTTGTTTAGTCATCAGTTTCCTAATATTTGTTATTCATTTATTTTCACAAAATTCTTTTTCCTTTTCAAAATATGAGCTGTTCAAGTTGCCTAAATTGTGCAATGAAGAAATCGGCAGTATTTTTCCATTGGAATTGGCACTAGAATCTGATCAAATTGAAATTGCAACATCCTTAGTTAATCATCACGCGGATGTGAATATCATTGATAGTAATGGTAGAACGCTGTTGATGAGGATGCTAATGAAAAGTGAGTTCTTTTATTGAAAAATAAGATTTGCTTTCAATCTATTACGGAAATCCAATTCACATTAATTATTTATTAGTTGTAATTTTTGATAATCATAATCCGTAATTGGTCTACAAAAAAAGTAGTGCTCAAAACTGTTGTAAATTTGATGTTGTGTTTATTTTTTTCTAAATTATTTTTTTTCTGATTAAGGAAAGAAGAAAAATAATAGGATAGGCTAAATTTCGGATAGTGATTACATTAGCAGGATGATAGATGTGTTGAATTAACAGCAACAACGATATTTGATTTAAATAATAATAAAATTATTTTTTTACAATCATTCTCCAATAGAAAATTGAACATGCAAGATTTATTTTCAAAAAGTATTTTAATAAAAATTTGAAAATTAAGCCTGCTTTTCTATTTTAGTCATTACTTAATTTTTTTCAGATAATGTTGGTGCATTGGTATTTTTAGCTCAAAATGGAGCCAATTTTGATCATAAAGTTGGAATAACCGGTGAAAATTTATTACACATTGCCGCATCAACAAAATGTTCCTGCGATGTAGTTGAATGGCTTTCGTCTAACTTAAATCATTTGAATATCGGTGATGTCGACTGTGATTTAAAGTAAGATACATAAGGTCGAATAAGGATGATACTGAAAATAGATTATATCGAGTGAAATCATATAAGTAAAAAGTAGATAAAATATGATTTTGTTGATAGGCAGAGCAATCCTAATAGGTATTAAAGAATCATGTTATTATTAAAGATTCCAGAAAATATCTAATTGCTCTTTTTCGAGGACTCCACTTATGCGAGCCATTGAATTGGAAAATGTGACGATAATTGAATTACTTTTACAAAAACCTACTGGTAGCGTCAATAAAATGGATCGCAAGGGATGTTTTCCGATAGCATCCGCGCTCTTCGAAATTAGAAATATGGCGTTAGCGGAATTAATTGTAAAAGCAGGAGCTGATTTAAACGTTGTTTATAAAGGTTCACTATAAGTCATAATATTTTTTATATTATTTTCCTTGCATTCTTATTTAGCTTTAATTCATCATTCATAATCAGCATAATTTTATCATAAATGATATGTCACTAGTTTTACATTTGTTTTATTTTATTTTTGACATATCTAAAGGTTTCTCCTATATTGAAAAGGTAAACATCTAACAGATTTTCCATAATCTAAAAACTGAAATACAAGTAAAATTAATTTAGGATGGAAGACTAGGGCTTTTAATTTGCTTAGCAAACATCAGTTTCAAATGAAAAAAGTAAAAAAATCCGGTATATCATTGTTCTTTAAATTCTGAAATTTGTTTGAAATGTTTTTAAAGACTTGTTTATTTTAGGTGTTTATATGATTCATCATGCGATTTATACCAATAATTTGGATGCAGTACAGTTCTTATGCAGACATAGAGTAGATTTGGATAAAGAACTTCAGAAGTATCAATTTGTTTTGATTTATTCAGTCTGGAATTTTTATATTGGAATTCAGCGAGTTATAAATAAGACAGCACTTTTATTTTTCACCATTTATTGTTTAGTTTCAATTTTAGAGTTATATTATTTGTCTTCTTTAGATTAATGTTTAGGGCATGCTACCGCTACAAGTTGCGGTAGATTCTGAAAATATCAATATGGATCTTATTCGAATACTTATACGGTCCGGTGCAAATATTTCGATGAAAATTTCGAACTGTTCTGAAACTTTGCTTCATTATGTTATTGGTAAAGAAAATGGTGATGAAATCCTGAAAATATTCATCGAAAATGGCGTTTGCAATGGTTTGTTTTACTATTTTTAGATTTATTTTATCACATTTCACCTATTCTAATAATACTGGGATAGGTTATCATAAATTTCTTTTGCAATCCTGCTTGTCCTTATTTTTTTCGCAATCACTTTTCATCAGAAGATTCACGGAATGGAACAAAAAGACAGTCCTCGTCATTCTTGTGTTTTTCTAGATGATATTTTCGCAACTGTGGATGAAAATGGTCGGACTCCTATTGCAAAAGCCATCTTAATTGGTAAGTTTCGAAGTGCTGAACTTTTGGTAAAAGCTGGGGCTAATATAAATGAAAAGGATTCCAAAGGAGTATCTCTTTTGATGAGAGTCATCAATAATAAATTAGATGACGCTGCAGTATTTCTATTGGATCATGGTGCGGATATTTCAGCTTGGTAAGGATATTTCAGCATTCTTTGCTTTCGATAATTCGATAATCTTTTGTTCTTGGGTATTCAAATTTTGATTAGAAATTTAATATTTTTGAAACCATCGTCCTATGTATTATCCTCTTATTATTGTTTAAATTGAAGATTCTTTGAAAGTCCTATTTATTATCCTCTTATTATTGTTTAAATTGAAGATTCGAAGATTCTTTGAAAGCATCATTATTCATTTTCTTCACTTACCTTATTATTCCTTTCAAAATCTTTTGTAGTATTTCCGAGAAGGACTGTTTTTCTTTGGCAGTTGAATTTTCACTCCTAAAAACAGTTCGCCGTCTTTACACTTTACTGAAGAGAGCAAAAAGTATATGAATGCTTCATTACTATGGGAAGCTTTGCAGCAAGGTTAGCCGCAGAATATTATAAATACAGATAAATTTTTGCATTCCAAGTTTTTTAAGCAGCAAAGTTTTAATAAATATATGCTATATCTGCTTAATTTTGATTAATTAAATTCAGGATCATTTGAAGTTGCGAAAGTTTTTGTTGAGAATGGCTGCGATCTAAACGGTTGGTTTTATGATAAAAGTTGCAAATGCCGCCAAACATTGTTGCATAAAGCGATTGGCTTGGAATTGTGTGACGCGGCTATTTTCTTGATTTATGCGTGAGACAATAGTTTGGAATATTTTAATAAGCTTTTCTGACTTAATATTTTCTTCTTATTTTACTTTTACTTCTTATCGACTTTCTCATTCATCTATCTCTTCCACGTTGCAAGTTATTGTCCAGTTTAAAGATTGGGAATCAAACATTTTTCAAAATTAGTCACTATTACTGTTCATTGCAGATCGTCTATTGATATGGCGCAATTATATTGGGTATACGGTCTTATAAAATAAAAAATGTGCTGAATTTTTCAGTTTAACCTGCTAACTGATAAAACTGCTCAGGATTTGAACTGGATACTCTTGACCCGAATATTAGCAAATTTTCTCTGTTTTTTCAAACCTAAAATTTTTGGCATCTAGATCACTTTTGCAGGCATTTAAATCTGTAATAAAAGCTAAATTAAACTGTTGTAGAGGATGTGATATTAATGCTTTGGAAGAAAGACAGCTTAATGAGGAACAGTCCAGTACAGACACTCCGCTACTTGCTTGCATTCGTTTAGGCTTTGACGATATTGCTTTATGCTTAATTAAACGAGGAGCTAGGCTAGATAGGCAGGTAATAATGTTTTACTTGCATCCTGGTGTTTCCTATATTAAAATTTAGCAAATATTTTTCAAAAATTTAGGATGCTGAGAGACGTTCGGCTATCCATTTAGCTGTTTATAAGCAGAATATGACGATCCTCAATGAACTTTTGAGTAACTGTAATCCTGATTTGTTGCTGGATACGGATTGTTATGGCAGTACACCTTTGGATATAGCCATCGAAACACGTAATTATTTGGCTGCTGAGACTCTTATTAAAAAAGCACCAGACTTAATCACGCAGGTCTTTTTCGTTAACTATATAAACTCAGATTTAGCCGTAAAATTTATCACTGAGATTTAAATGTGTAAAATTAAAAATTTGATGGATATGAAAATCCAAATCTAGAAATTGAGATTTTTGATATATTTTTGGTTATAAATCTACAGGTGGATAAGAATGGAGAAACGTTATTGCATAAAACCGTGAGAGCAGTTGATTTGGAATGGGTACTTTTCTTGATAAGTACCAATTTCGATATTAATGCTTGCGCTCAGAATGAATCACGTGTTACTGCCCTGCATCTTAATGCTCAATATGGTAGCGAAATTATAATGCGAAATTTGGTAATTTAATAACTTTAGTGAAGTTTGTAATTAATTTTGGTTTTGTAACGAGTTTAGTCCAATTAAGATCCTTACAGTTCTTTTACTCAAATAATTCATTAAAATTTAAAGGGTAAATTTCATCACTAAGAGGACTAAATCATTGGATCAAAAAATTTTCTCCATAGCACACCACGAGAACGGAAATTATTCTATTGCTTCTTTGATATTCATTTTGCTAAAGGATAAAGTAGATATTTTTGTATGAATTAAGATGAAGTTTTGTATTGAATTTTATATTTTAATATTCATAAAAATCACGCGAATATTAAAATATTCTGTCTTCTCCCAATTAGATTTGTTGCCAGATAAATCAGCAGATGAATTGCAGATCTTGGCTGGAGCTGACGTAACCGCAACCAGTGCTGAAGGTTATACACCTCTGCATATTGCTGCTTATAATAATCACGAAGCATTATGTATGATTTTATTGGAAAACGGTGCGCAGCCTAACGTTCCAGACGCACTTGGGAACACGCGTAAGTCAATTTTAATGCAGTTATTTTGATCAATTAAATCAAATTTGAATTGAATTTCTGTATGACTTTTTTAAACTAATATTTTTTTAAAATTATTTATATAATGTATACAAGGTTTCGTAATTTGGTGAGTGATAATTCTTTTCGTGTAAAATGTTTATTGAATGTTTAAGCATTGCATAGAGCCGTATTAGGAGGAAGTGTAGCTTGTGTTAATGTTCTCATTAGCAACTCGCGAATTAATATACGCGCTGTGAATAAAAAGTAAGTTCTAGTGTTTGTTTTAGACTTCTTTGCACTTCCTTCTATACAAAGAAGGCACTTCTTTCTATCGATAGATGTGATTAGATTATTGATGCATACGATTGCACAATAAATATTATTTTAAAAACTCATGGTCCTAGCCGTTCACTTTATTTTTAAATCTAGTTGTTCAAAAGATGTTGATTATTCAGGCTATCTACTCAGACAGCAAGAATTTATTAAAAAAATACTCAATGATTCTCAGTTAGTCGTTAAAACAATACTACGAGATTAAAAATTTGTTTTTATTTTTCAGGCAACAAAATGCTCTATTCCTTGCTACTAGTAATTTATCAAGAACAAATTCGTTGGATATACTTCAGATGTTTCTGAATGCTGATCCACAGTTTCCTTTGGATGCAAAAGATATAGATGGATTCACAGGTTTTTTTATATATCTGAATCGAAAACAGATTCCAATATTTAGTATAAGCCGCAAAATCTTTGTATGATAACATATTGTTTTGTTCCAAAACATTACGCTGATTTTTTTTTATTCTCACAGTGATACTGCACAGATTCCGTCACTAAAATGCATTGTTTTTAAAATCAATCAAATATTTGGAATTCCAAATATAATTAGCTTTTAAATTTATAAAAATTTGGTAATGCACTTCAAATATCAATTCAAATTTTCCAATATGTTTTGGGTTTTGTCGAGTTTCGTGTTTTATCCAGAACTGAAATTGTAATTCAATTGAACTATTATGCTTATTAGCATATTTACTGTTTGCAGTGTTTTTGTTGTCATACTTGAAAGGAAATGAAAATATGTGCCATGCATTGTTACGCTATGGTGTTTGTTTGGGCATCGTCAGTCATGCAGGAATCTCAGTTTTCAAACATGTGACACCAACAAAACAGCTCCTGTTTTCATTGTTAGGTAATTTATACGTATTGATTTCGGAACTTTTGCATTACTTATAAAATTAAATTAGACTGCTTTTCTGTTTGTAGAAATAATTTATGAAAAATTAAGAATTCGATAAAGAGATTTTCAAGATCTCAAAGAAATGATTATCAGTGAAAAAGATTCCAGAGTTATATAATATTTAATGAACAGAAAGACTGAAAACTTTTAAGAAATGCAATTTCAGATAAACTAGAGCGCGAACCCTGTTGGGCTGATGGTCATTCATGTTCGGAATGTGAAACGAAATTTTCCTGACAATGCGAAAACATCATTGCAGGTAGTTTCCATTCTTATTTTATGTGAATAATTCGCAAATTCACTTATGTTCTTCGGATGTCTTTTGTAATATTCGTTTATTTTTGCTTTTTCATTTTGTTTGAAAATTAAATTTATATTCCATATTCTTTTCCCTGTAATATATCGCTAATTTATTTGCCTGCACCAATATATCCGATTCATTTCTCGCATAACATCTTATTATGAGTCCAGTGCTAAACGTAAGTTCTTGCGAGAACAGAAATTTCAATCTAATAGAGAAATAAAATTTTCTACTAAAATATTTGAAATAAGAGCTTTTAAATTATATTAATTTTACAGACTCTGTGCGAATCATAAGCCTTATGCCTCAAAACATTGTGAAATATTTTAGGCATTGCGGACGTTTAGTATGTGCACGTTGTTCGGAACAAGAAGTGCCAATATTTAAATACGGTATTGAAAAACCGACTCGAGTTTGTCAAATTTGTTGCGATATTCTCACAATGAGAAATGTATGGGCTTAAATAATGGAAGACAGTGAAGAATATGTTTTAAGGAGAGAATGAAAATTTTAGAAAAAATCTTATATATTGTAAATAAGTTATCAGGATCATTTGAGCATTTCGATGGTGACTTCAATACTACTGTGATTGTCTTTCTTTCATAATTGCTGATAATTGATGATATGTTGTAATTGAAGAAACTTGTCTGTTATTCATTAATGATGTTTATTTATTCTAATACTTGATCACATTTCCTAGATATCATGCTATGGTCTACATTTATATTTCGCTACTTTTAATTTCATTCCGTTGCTTACCTCTGTATACAGTTATATAGAGCTGGTTTTCAGCAGGATTGTTCATATTCCTTTCACAGATCCTAAAACAGAGTAATTTAATTTTGAATAACAATTTCACAGTTTCTTTCATCAGAAATGTAATTGTCATTTCTTTCTAGAAATGCTCACATTTTATTTCGCTTATCTATTACTCTGCATAAAATTCCATGATTTGATGGATTTTTAAAAGAGAGATAGAAATAAAGTGAAAAAGAAGATTTATAAAAAGTTCTAATGTGAAAATTATTTCCAGCACAAATATGATGCAGAATGTTGTCAAAATTCAAAAGATCCAGAATTGATAAATACTAAAAAGAGAAAGACTATATTTCCCTAGCTAGTTTGTATCACTGAAACGATATAAAATGATAAATTTTTTCTCATTCAGTGGTGAACTGAAATAAAGAGTGGTCGCAAATATGATTCATTCATTCCTTAATTATTGGGTCGGTCGTAGTCCTTGTTAGTTACAATTGTGATAAAGTAGCTAATACAATCGAGAAGTGCTACGACGACGAATTTAATTCTTGAGTTCTCACCAAGGCTTATATTCTACGTTAACTAATTACAGATCAAATTCTGTAAATAGCAGACAGTTCAACTAACAGATAATCAAACTGAATACTTAAGTAGTATCATCAATTTCCAGGGCTTGTTCTTTTGATCTATCTGATGAAATTTGAGTACGATCACATCAGTGTCAAAGCACTATGTTAAATAACTATACAATTAGAAATAAATTAGAATAATTTTATTTTCTAAAATAAAATAGAATTTTAAAAAATGATAAAAATTTAGATATGGTATGTGATATTAGTTTTCTTACCCATTTCAATCTTATTGATGGCTATTTTTATTGCTGCCTATATATATTTTTTACATCCTCTATCCCGATCGATTCTTATAATAAATTATCTGATTTCCCGGAAACTCAAGATATATTGGTGAGGAAGTCATTTCAACATATTTTTAATGTTGAAGCAAAATTTATGTAAATATTCATTAATAAAAAGAAATTATAGGATTCCTAAAATTTTTCAAAGTTTAAAAAGATAAAAAGAAATTTTGATTTTTGAATTTTTGAAAATGATTCGTCGTAATTTCTTGATAAATGCAACTATGAGCATATATATGATCTTAAAATTCCAATGATTAACCAATTTGAGGATTCACATAATAACGATAGACCACGATTAATGAGTCGATTTCTGACTCAAGCTGAGCTGCAAAAAGTATTCATGCTACCAGAATATATGCCGAGAAATTTGAATTTAACATCGAAAGATCGTGAATTCTTGAATAAAGCAAGCAAAGTTAGTTATATATTAATTTAATAAAATTGTAATGTTAGAATAGTATAAGACTTCAAATAAAAGCAGTCAGTCTTAATCTTAAATTTGTCTCAAATTTCGATCTTATTTTTAAACAAAATTTTTTCCATTACCTTTTATTTAGGTACAATGTCTTCGATCAGATCAAAAAGTTACTACAGAAGATTATTTAAATGTCGTTGATACTGCTAAATTTATTCATAATTAAATAAACTTGTTCATATATCTTATAAAATTAATTTTACAATAAAAGTTGCTTGTATATCGCTAACAAAATTTGAATGTACCTTAACCATTATATTATAGAAAAGAGAAATTAATATGGCAGGAGATATGGCTATGGCCAAATATACGATATGGCTAAATTGTATATCAATCATGATAGTCCAAAATACTATAGATTGACTAAGTGAACGATTACCTATTACTACTATAATAACAATGTTATCAAATCCAATTAATGTTTAGCGCTTACTTATAACGTTGATAGATTGTTTACGTTGATGAAATATCTACATACGTGAGTATGACTTACTTATAACGTTGATAGATTGTTTACGTTGATGAAATATCTACATACGTGAGTATGACTTATTGTTTACGTTGATGAAATATCTACATACGTGAGTATGACTTACTTATAACGTTGATAGATTTCTTACGTTGATGAAATATCTACATACGTGAATACGAAGAGATTTTCTTAAGCCATATCTCCTCCAAAAATCCATTCTCAGCAATGCAACGTGCAAACAATGAAAAATCGGTTGTTGCTTCTGCGAGTCTCATCAATTTTTATTTGTTCTTTTTTCCATTGTTCTTGTTATTACGATAGACTTGTGGCGTTACGTGACGTACGTAAGTCAGTGGATCATTGTTATCGTTTAACAAAGAATGTATAAAAGGATTCTCCTCCGTCTACATCGTAATCCTTTTTATACTACGTGTAAATGTGCAGATATAAGATATTAAATTGAAGATTACGAATAGCCTGAATGTGATCTTCCTGAATTTGTAGCTTCTTGAGTTTGTAGTTTTAAAAACATCTCCTTAAATTTTATGCAACAGGTGTATCTTATTTTAATTTTATGTAAATTCGCTGTAAAAATAAACTACGTAATTTTTGGTTTGTCGATAGATTTTCGTATTGACAAATACAAGTTTAGGCTCGGCTTATTTTAGCGTTGAATTTCAAAAAGGAAAATATTCAAGATGTTTTTATGGCCTGAACAAATAACAAGCAAATTTGTGCTTGCGCATTCGGATCCTACGGATGATTTCATAGATCGCCTGAATTATGTCTATACAGTGGGCCTTTTTATGTTTATGGCAACACTTACAGGCACGAAACAACATTTCGGTACTGCAATCCAATGTATGGTACCCGCATACTTCCCAGGTTAACCGTTCGTTTCACCGATATTTAAAATTTTCCAGATGTCGGAGAAACAAACATCACCAATATCTTAACTTATATTTCAAAGATTTTATGCAATGATTGAAATAGTTTTGTAGTTTTTAAATAAAAATTAAGATTTGAAGGATTACATAAAGATTTCGCAGTTTTTAAATTAAAACAGTTTAAACGAAATTAAAATTCCGAATGAAGTAGAAACGGAGAATTAAAATAAGAAATATATTCAGGAAAGAAGAGGCTTCATTATAAGTTCGCTAAATATTGCTTACTTATGATAAACTATACCAATATTATTTTTAATTATTATGCTTACCAATTCATTATGCATACCAGTGACTTTTTTTATATTTTAGGGCATGTTTTTGTGTTTTAGAACATAACGTAAATATATCTTTACTTAGATTGTCTTAGTTTTTTTAAAAAAATAGATTTTCGATTCCGTGATGATTTGTAGGTACATGGGCTAGTTATGTGCAGGACTATTGTTTTGTAAGTAACACATATTTGGTAAATGTAAGTAGAATTATTACAAAAGGTGAAACAGGGAATGTTTTGAAAGAAGAAATTGTCTATTACCAGGTAAGATATTCTATTTTGCATATTTGATTTTTCAATTAGATTTTCACTTTAACCGAGGAAAAAAATAAAATAATCCCATTCATCAGTTGCATATATTTCATGGAACTCAATCATATTTGTGATAAAAGATATTTCTTTGCATATATGATAAAATTAGACTGACACTAAAAATTCTTTATTGCAGTGGGTGCCTTATGTATTATCGATACAGGCTTTGCTTTGCTATTTACCAAAATTTCTGTGGAATGTTGTTATAATAACAAACGGTAAGCAGTATGAACTTTTCTTTTATCACTATGAAAATCTAATGAAATATGATTCAAAGAAACTTCACTCATTTTTCAAGTCATAATTACCTGATTCTTCGTATTTAATTTAAGGAATAATATATGTAAAATGTAATGCTGGAAACGATCAAATTATTGCTTTATAGAACCAATACTTAATCATATAATCAAATTCAAACTTAAAATGATTGAAAGTACTGTATAGATTTGGATATGCGCTCTATAGTTGAGGAAGCAATGAAATTACCGTCTATTACGACATTTTCAGTTCGTCAGAAGCATCTCAAAAGAGTCGCTGATTTTGCTGTTAGATATATTAAATATAAGCAAAAGAGGTAAACTGAGTGGCTCATTTTAATATTTTTGCTTATTACTTTGATTATGATTTTTGTTTGTAATTATGGCTTATCGGTGAGCGTTAATCGTTTCCCTATTTCAAAAAGAAACTTCCATTACTTCGAAGTATACAGCAAACAGTACCAAAATATGAAATGAGATATGGTAGAGTATGTCATTGTAAAACTTTTGAAATTGCTAATAACAATTTTAATATTTATTAAACTTATAATTTTTTAAAATTGATAACTAGGTAATTTCGGTATTTGTTAAACTTGTAACTTCTATCTAATATCTCCTTTTAAAGACGGACTGCTAAATGCTGTTCGGCATATCATTTTTATGTGCTCATGAAATGGTTTTATTTTGGCAGTTGCTTATGTCAAATCTTACTCATAAATAATTTCGTTGGTGATGGTTCTTTGCTTTGGGGGTATCATGTAAGTTTCAGTTTTCTGCCTCCCATTAATTTCATCATATTTTTGCAATGATTTAAAATTTTTGAAAATATGGAGAATAATAATTTTTTTGCGGATGTTTAATTTGTACCATATTCCAGTTTATGGTGGAAATCTTTAAAGGTGACGATTGGAAGACATCCAATATATTTCCACGGGTAACATTCTGCGATGTCAAAATTGCTGTATGGTTATTTAATCTTTTACAGTACTTCTAGTTAAGTCGTACCTATCATAACACGAATATTTTCTAATCCGAGACATGTATTTTGTTAATAAACATAGCTCAGAAAAATTATTTACAATCTATTGCCTAACAGCAAAGGATGATGACAGTAAGCTATTGGTTTAATAACTAAAAATAAAGTCCTAATTTATTTTAAATTGCATGATCATCATAAATAAGTAATGTTAATGAGTGTAATGAGTATAATTACATGAGTAATTATAAGAGCTAATTAATTCGGAATTTTGCTTATTATAATAATATTAAAGATTTCAGCAAATTGGCCAAATGAATACCCATACGATGCAATGTGTCTTGATGATTAATGTGCTGAATGAAAAATTATATGTGGCGCTTTGGTTTTGGCTTATGTTACTGGCAATGGTCAATGCAATGAGTGCAATAAATTCTACTCTACTTTTGCTTTGTCCTTATCTACATTATACACGTGTATTATCTCTATTACAGGTATTTGTTTTCCTGAAAATTTTCTGAAATTTCATGATTTATGACTAGGATTTATATAAAAATATGAATCATTTTGATATTATAATTTTTACGTCAAGCAGCGTTTAGGCTAATGACAGCTACATCGATATGGAAGCTAAACATTGTTTACTGAATTTTACTGAAAATGTGCTCCACCTTGATGGAATACTACTACTGTCATTTATAAAGAGCCGTGTCAATGGGTTAATTGCAAGTGATCTCATACGTGAAATTTGGTTAATTGTTGACGGATGTAATAGGTTTGCATATTTTTACTGGAGTATTTGTCAGTGACAACTATAAATAAAAAAATCAGTCGTACGAATGGGCATTGCATAGCATATTAGAATTAGAAACATCATTTAATGTTTGTAACACAATCGATTTATCACTGGAATTATAAAAAACTTTAAACTTAACAATTTCCATTACTCCTGAAATTAACAAGTACAAAGATCTATATTTTTAATGTGCATTTAAATTTTATTGTATTTAGTGAGAAAATTTTTCAAGACATAACATGACTGGAATTTTCATCTTACATACAAACCTGAAATTCAATCTTTATTAAAATAGCATTTTTTTAGGAATCATTGTATTCAAAAGGGGGCATGCGATGATCGTGTAAGTATTGCCATTTTAGTTTATCAAATCTTTAGCCGAAGCAAAGTTCTAATAATGATTCGTGCATCTTCTAACATTTATCCGTTGCATTTTGGCAAAAACTAAGCTGTGGATAATGTATTCATTGAAAGATGTGAACGATATCTTTGTAATATTTATAGGATTTTAATGGTGGTATGCCTTTCATATCGGAGTCACGGCCTGAGGGCACTAATACTTTTGGTCCAGTTATTCGGAAAGATACATGATGTTTATGTAGTGGTTATCATATTCGTATGTTTTCTCAAAATTAAACAGTAAGCTATGAAGTCTTTTGGAAGATGATTAATTGTGTATTGAGAGATTTAAGCAGAACAAGACTAGAGATCATGAGATCATAATTTTAGCAGCTCGTTTATCATTATGACAATGTATTTATTGCAATGTACTACAAATATTTATCACAATAATGGTTTGTCATGTAAAGCGAGTTTAATGACTCTTAGAAAGTTAATTTGTAGTTTACTGCAGAACAAAAATCAATTTCATTAAGTTAAGGCACTAGAGAAAAATTGTTTCGGAAAGTGTGGATATTTTTCCCTTTTTGGAAACATTTTTATTGGACAATGTTCGGTAAAATAATCTCTCTCTTCTCGTATAACATAAAATTCGCAAACTAATAAAATTCCATCTTATAAAAAACAAGATTTGACAGAAAAATAAAGACAGTCACACAATGTAAAATATGATAATGTGAATTCTGAACCATTAATACATCTCGTATAAATCTGCAAAATTGTAAAACGAATTCGAATCAAAAATAAAACGCTTTTGCATAACTAATCAAAAATGCATGGAGATTTTTTCTTTTCGATGTAATAGTTTGAAATTATTATTTGGTTCCCAAGAAAATCAGAGCTACAAAATTTTTACAGTTCTTGGCTGGAACTTCCATTCACGTTTATTTATAACTTAAATGAATAATTAATGGAGAAATTTTGAAAGATTAGGAATGGACTTTTAGCAAAATGGCAAAAAATTGGTAGTGAAGTGATGTTCATTAACAAACATTGTCGACTTCACTGAACTCAAATGACATTCGATGGCGTTTTATCATCAGTTTCGTCAGATGAAATGCTAACAAATGAAACAAACATATCATCCAGTGTTGTTTGCGATAATGAATAATCATCAATATCTACGATTTCTTGCATCTATAACAATTTATTTTCTATTGAAATGAAGTATTATCCATTTCGTAATTTAATGCCTTGAGATTCATAGTTTTATATTTTTGATGGAATTAGCAGCAAAAAAATTTTTTGAAATTTGAATCTAGCTTGACAGACAAATTCTAATTTAACTTGAAATACGTTTTAGACATATCTATGCTTTATTTTATAATTTATTTAATTAATCTGAATTTATATTTAATTTTCTGTACCATTAGTGGATTTCATCCTTCGCTTCCCCATTTTTTTGAGGCAAAACTGACAATCTTAGTTCAATCCAAAGGAATATTTAAAAAAAAAACTTTGCATGTTGCTAACCTTGCATATTGCATCATATGTATCTGCAATTGTACAAGATGCATTCGGAATTTGGTAAAACATTGTTAGGAAATGTATAGCTTCCAACTGTAAATGATACACTATTAGAAAGTTTGGCATTGAGATGATGACGGAAATTGGCAATTGAAAGTAAGATGAGAATAAGAAAGATTCATTATTCTCACTAATATCTAAAATTTTAATAATTAAAGACTTTTGAGATATAATGTTTAGCCTTAATTTTGATGCATAATAATTTTCAAGACTTACTCGTGCAAAAGGTAAAAGACTTTCCATGGAACTTCGAACTTTGCTAATACTTTCATTCGTTGATAATCTAATTGTTAATGTATATCCTTCACCAAATCTGAAAAAAATATCCATTTTAAAATCAAACATATTGTTCAAATATTTCAGTGAATAACAGCTTCTGAAATAGAAAATATGAAGTACGATGAATCGCATTCAATATCTGCAATAGTATCGACTAATTTATATTTTTTAATAAAACAAACAGGAATGATTAAAGTCGGTTAACAAGGCTACATCAATTAGTTAATAACGTTTGACTTAGAATAACAAGACGATAAGTTTAAAAAAAAAATTAGTAAATTAATGTAGCAAAAGAAGAATAGTTTAATTCGTCGAAATTTTATGATCAAAATGATTTTTGACACTGATATGATAAAATGTTGAAGTTATTTTAAATTTGCTTATTTCTTGAATAATTGATAAGAAGTTAGCACCTATGTTTCAGATGTTGAATAGGTCCTACACATTGCAGCTGTCCATGATTCATTATTGCTAATCGATTACAAAGAATTTCACATTCTTCCATACTATGTGAAGTTATCACCATTGCACGCTTACTCTTTCGTACTTTTAGCAAAATATTCCACATGAAACGTTGTGCTAATGGATCCATTCCAGCGCTCGGCTCATCCTTTATAAATTTGAAAAATTGAAATTGAAACTGACTACAATTTGAAGCATAGTAATGAAACAAAATGGGGGTCGTTGAAATGATAAAATGATAAGATGATAAAATAATAATGCTAATTTTTCAATCATTTAATCGTAGTTTATGTTTGAGTGTTTATTAGCTGATTAGACAATAATTTGAGTTAAGCATTAAGAAATCATTTACCATATTTATTCATTTATACAACAATTTAGTATTGTTTAGGAGAATGTTAAGATATATTGAGAAATATCGGAATAATTTAGAATGAAAATGTTCAAATTATCATAACTAGTAAAATATTTGTTTATTACATGTCATATTTAATTAATTAATTTAGATTTATTTTATTCCCTACTATTAAAAAAATAAATAAAATTACAAGCAATAATAATGGTGGATCAGCTACTAAAGCAATAGCAACCGATAATTTACGCTTATTACCACCGGAAAATTTTGAAGTTATCTCATCCGCGTAAGAATTTAGTTGCAACTCATTTAGCGCCCAATTTACAACCTGAAATTGTTAACGATAAGTAGATTTTTAAAATTTACAAAAATTAATATTTCAACTATCACTTTTGGCGTATTTTCTGATGTACAATCAATACTGATTTGGACATTATAAGAATGACAATGACATAAACAGCCAAATATATATCCTTTAAGCTTTAAATAAGCCAAGGAGAAAACGCTATTGCTCATTGACTAGTTAAAACCCATTACCAATTTTATTAATGATTAATAATTTTAATATATGATAAATAGGTAAATTCATCTAAGAACCTAAATTATCTAAGAACCTAAATTTCCTTCGATATGAAATCAAAATTAAGCTATTAATATGTACCACATAGTGGTATGTATTATGTACCACACATGAGAGTTTACCGTATTCACATGATCTTTTTGATACCACGAAGAAGTGAATAGTGACGAAGATGTTCTCTTGCTGTTAATTTTGGATTTAAAGCATCGAATTGTGGACAATAGCCAAAACTGACGAAACTATCCGAACTCTTACATCGAATACTAAAAATTGTTATAAAATGAAAATTAAACATTTTCATTTTTCTTTTCTATCTCTAATTAATGAGAGTTTCATATGAAATTTTCTCGGATAATAATAACCTTTTATTGTTAATGAATATATCACCGGTACCGGCTGATATTTCTCCGGTTAATATACGGAACATTGCTGTTTTACCGGCACCATTTACGCCCAATAATCCGAAACATTCACCATTTTTGACTGCGAATGAAACATTACATAGTGTTAATGTTTGACCATCGTAAGACTAAAAAAAAAAAAGCAATCGTTAAAATCAATTCATTCATTGCTAACAAATTTTATGATAATAAAAAGTGATCAGAATTATTTATATTAAAATATAACATACCTTCGATATACCATTAACAATTAATCTATGATCATCATTTCGTCCTGAACTTAACGCATTCACTCGTTTATGTTCTATTTCAACATCCTCATCTAATTCAGATTCTTCCGTATTAGCTACTAGATGCATTGTTTGCACAATTTCTCGACTTCTATAGACATTTCATATCATTTTGTCAATTGAATTTATCAATAGAATTTTATTTAGATTACAAGAATTTCAAAAGATAAAATGCTAACTTTTGATTTTATGATATTGATATCATAAGTTGTTGTTGACACAACAAATCTATCGATATAACCTTATAAAATTTCAAGATAAATTTATCAGCAATAGTAATTTTTACTAAAAGTATATCAGTATATTGTTTCACAAGAATGACTTACTTTATCCATGAATTTAGACAATGACGACATTCAATTATAAGCATGAGCAATGTATAGAAACAAAATTCGATGATGAGTGCCATCAAATGTTTTCCCATTAAATGCCATTCAAGTGGATTGGGTAACGGTAAATTATCAATTTGATCTTCTCGATTTATATCTTCTAAATTTTAAAAAAAAAAGTTCATTAACAATTGGATAATGAATATCATGGCATTTATCATTTAGCAGTTTTAACAATAAACATTTTTGAATGAGTTAATAAGAATATTCGGTGATATCAGTTTTGCAGCAAAGAATTTTATATATATATATATTTGAGATAATGGAATTTATAAATCTGTTAAAACATACTAAGATACATTCCACTTTGTATTCGTAAAACACCAACAAAACTCAATCGATAAGCAGCCATTCCAAAGTTATAATGAGGAAGTATCATAAATAATATGCTACAGACTTTATAAGCTATTATTAATACTTCATCCTAAAAATATTAAATTTGAAAGAAAAAAAAATTCAAGAAATCATTCCAAATATTATCAAATAAAAGATAAAGTATTGAATTCTTTTGAATTAAATAAAAAATTTTTAGTTATTGTGTTCTAACCTTTAGCACTTGACTCTCAAGGAAAATGATAAAAGTAGTACAATTTGTTCCGATAAAAAGAATCCAACACCGATAGCAATATATGCCAATGAAGGTAGATTGAATACCTTTTGACATAAATAGGTAAAAGGAATTAGTGATAATCTGAAATAAGTAAAATTAGAAATTAAATTTTCAAATTTTCTCTTTAAAATATTTCTAAATAATAAAAAAATTTTACCCAGTACAAAATAGAAGGAGGAAAAGTGAGAATGAATAGAACGAATTGATAACAAAATGATCCGCTCCCATAATATTATATGAAATGACAATGATAGCAGCAGCTATTACATATATTACCTGTAATAAAATATTACCGTAAAAGAAAACAAAATGCTACTTACAGAAGATTTCATTCTAACTCTATATACATGAATGAAGCTGATAAGAGATTAATATTGAAATAGAAACATACAATATCAAATATGAAATAAACAGGCCAATAGATGAATGGCGTAAGACCCGAGATCATTTGCAAGTGCTTGCTAAGAGATATACGTTCTTCAACAAGTGATAAACAAAAGCATGCACTGATAAGTGAAACAGCCAAAAGTAATAGAATTATTCGGACAGACATTATTTTAATTCTGAAACATAAAAGTATCATTAAATTAAATCAAGCAAAATCTCTTCATCATATAATGAAAATAATTATGAAGAAATATCATATAGTTTTATTTCAATTTTTGATACTATAACATTTCAATCAATTCCTAAAAACTCAATCTAAATAATTTACTATAATCAGTTGGAAATTTTTAAAAATTATCAAACGATAATATATGATTTTTGAGAACCAAAACATATTTGAAAATCCCAAAGTTTGATTAATATTCGAGAAGTGATATATGCATTTGGAGATATATTTTAAACAGACAAAATCATTCGTGATCTGATTAGCTATAACTGATAAAGCTATAAGATACCAATAAGAGATAATCAATGGCCTTATTTTGTAATCTTAATCATTATTTATTGAATGATAACTTACAATGGAATACCACTGATATATGTTGATAAGCTGTAATTCATTGGATGCGAATAAGTAAGAATTCCAATGGTTGCAGGATTTGATGAACTTTGAGAGCGTAAAACTGCATTATGATATGCATTGATGGAAATAGGCAACGAATGCCATAATTTATTATTAAACCATATCTTAAATACATATCATATCATTACTTCAACTCTTTATAAATAGCATCTTTACATATTGAATTAGCATCAATAATATGCACTCAGTAATTATTCCAACCTATTTATTCTTTTTATTAATAATCTATGCCATTTATAATAATAATAAACCTGTAATAAAACCTAGTCAACATATATATATACTAAACAATCAGATCAAACAATCAGACCGATGATCAAATGATTATTCTATCTGTTTTATTTTAAATTTGTTGATCAATCCCTGTGCAATACACAATTACTGATTTTTTTCTATTTTTAATCCCACTGACATTAATCTAAACATTTTCACTTCTCTTTCAATAATCGCATTTCTATTTATTTCGATATTCAATTAGGATGATATTGTAATCATAGATATTAGCCTTTCTCCATCAAATATTCCATATACGAGATTTCAGAAACCACGATAACTACTTGTTCCTTATAAGGTTTATCAGCGATAATATCAGTTGAACAGAAAAAAAATTGTCTAAGATCTAAGGGAGAAAAAAGACAAATTTATGCGTATGAACAGATGATCACAAGAAGGCGTAGACTTCTTATCCCACACATGGATTCATAGAATATTAGAATTCACGAAGTCTTTAGCAATGCTCAGAAGTTTGTCCTCTTGAAAGAAATAATATGTACTATCCTTTTCTATCGATCCTTCTATTTATAAACTAAGATTTACTGATCATACTCTTTGTTCATTTACTATATACTATGCATTTCATTGATATCGTTGTATAAACACGATATTACATCGTACTGTATCAATTCAGCAAAAACTATTGTTGATATAGCCGAGTCACAATAACAAGAAGAATCAATCTCCAATAAACAAACTACAAGAAGCAAATAGCTAAGATTCGATTCATTCATCCATTTCTCTCATCGTTAGATTAGCTATTTCTTCAATCAATCCTTCTAACATTAAGGTTTCATCCCATTCCTTCTTCTTATTTTCCTCTAATCAAATAATCTTTTCATTCTGTATCATAAATTTACTCAAAGATTTTGCCAAAACGTTGAACACATTTTTGTTCAATGATTGTTGTTTCATTCAATGTATCGATTTATCGGTGTGCTTGATTACTTTACTTTGTAAGCGATCGATCATTAATCAAAAGCATTATAAAAATTAATTTTATTGATATCGGTGCAGCTGTTATTCCACAACGATGTATCTTTTGAAGTACCAATTCCAGACCTTTCTCTGCTCAATATTTTTCAGGCCTGTTGTTCACTGATAAACAATAATATTTTTCTTCGTCATTTTAAAGCTTATTGATCCGGAATCATCCAGTATAATCCTCGTCTATTTAGCAATTTCTGCATCGACCTATTCACGGCTAATCGTTTCTTTTCTCCTTTCTTTAATATTCATCTCTCTCTTCTATTTAGCTTACTATTTATGCTAATATACTATTTTCACGTTTTCTTTCCAATTATCATCCCTTTGAATTTTTCCAATTCCATGCCAGTGAATGTTATATCTTGAGCGAAGCATCTACTTATGCTTATCTCGAAAATTCTCGATTTGAAATCACATAACTGCTCTCCTTTCATCGCTCAGCAAAACTATTGAATAATGTGAATATCTAGGAATCTGACATTCAACATGATTCTGATGACTTGATCAATGTTTTTCCTCAAAAATTTTTACCTTCTTCATTGCTAAAGATTGTTGATGAATCTTATCATCAATCCCTCGTTCATTTTGCTCTCACTATTGCTCGAATATAGTAAATTATAGGAATGAATTTCATCTATATTCGTTCAACTGAGTGAATATTCAAATGCATTCCCAGAAATAGTTAATATTTTCCTATTCTATATGGATTGAATCTACCGACAGCAAAGCTATCATCAGAATATAATTCCAAACATCATAAAATAATGCAATTGATCGATGGAATTATTATTATTATTATTGATGATCAAAAATTAATATAACAAGTGGATTCACAACGATGTATCTTTTGAAGTACCAATTGGATATGGCACGGATTCATTATATATCTTTTTAAATCTGTAGTATCTTTATCGTGACCGTAGTGAATGAATAATACAGGTATTTTATATTGTTTAATGAAAGGCATTTCAATCTAATGAAATGAAGAGAGACGATATCGTGGATTTTCTTCCTATGAAGTATTTCAATTGAAAATTACCTTACTGTTTTCTTCTGTGTCAAAATTTGCCATTGAAATAGCAATAAGATCCATAAAAGTTTTATTCCGAGGACTGAATGGATTCTGGATAAAGCTTACATTGGATATGGCACTTTTCCAATCGATATCCCATGTTTTTGATGCTTTCTTCATAAAAGTTACTGAAACGATGTTAGAACAAACAAACAAACAAACAAACAAACAAACAAACAAACAAACAAAGAGCAAACAAAGCTAACAAGTTGTTAAAAACTTCTAAGAATAACTTTAAAATTTTTGCTCGAATTCATAGGTTTGTTATATAACAATAGGATTTCATTATTGTAATTTTTTTTTTAAAACATTTTCAAGCAATAGATTTGAAAAATCGAAAATTTAATATTTATGAATACTTACAAGAGTCATACCAACCAATTTGTACATATGATCTTTTTGCATCATTTAAAGCAACCGTACTGAATTGTGCAAACTGCCAACCACCAATCCTTAAAAATATGAAATATAACAATTAAATGTAAATCAACGATTTAATAAATTAGAAAATAAAATTGGATTCTAAATTTTGAAATTTCTAAAGATTAAATAAGATCGCAAATCTTATTCACACAAGCATTGTATTAAAATGAACAGTTTGAAGCTAACAATGGATGATAGTATTTAATAATATTCAATATTTGTAATGTATTCAATACTTTTAGGATAGGGTAATTATCAATCCAACAAATATTTAGGAATCGTTGCAAATAATCATTAATATGGATTGAAAATGTTAAGATTCAATAAATACAAATAAATACTATTCGTAGAAATTTTGTCAAATTCCATGCGATACTGAAAACACTAACATTAATGGACTTCTGAAAGCCAAATCAGAAATGAGTAATCGAAATTGTGAAATGTTGCGATATGTAAGATCATAAATGATAGTAGCACTTGGAAGCGTTACATTATTCAATTCATAATCAAAATCATTATCCGCGGTACAATTCCAACCCAACGAATCACAACCGCATCTTTGAAGAACATCGTAATTTCATTGATGTAAGTTATTAGTTGTTGAAATTTGATCAAATTCGCTTATCAATTATATGTATAAAAGTATTTGAATATTCAAATGATACTAATCAATAAATTGAAATACATTAAGAAATTAAATCATTTCTTTTCACTATTTTCTCTTCTGAAAGCATATCCAATATTCCTTCTTCTGTTCTCTTTTTTCAGCAAAAAAAAGAAAAATTTAAAAACTTTTTTTTAAATAATTGATGAATAGTTTGATCAAAATAAAAATTCATTTGATTTACTATTAAAACAAACAAGACATACTTCTGTGGAACATTGTAAGAAACTAATTCTGATGGAAGACTGATATTTGTTAAAGAAGTATCATTGATATAGCAAGGATAGGTTGTTTCACTCGAAATTGGACTGAAATTTAAATGAGAAACTTGAGATCTAAAATTTCGAAATCGGTGAAGCGGTTTAAATTTTAAAACTTTTGAACTTTAAAATTGAAAATAACAATGCTTGCCTGCTAAGGCTATAATTAGTGCATCGAATATCAGTTCCAGGAAATGCCACCATAGCTTTTAAATACTTTTCACCTTTCGTAGTTCTATTTTGATTTTCCAGGCTAAAATAACAAATCATTCGATAGTTACTGCGTTTACCGATCGATCATAGCGTCATCGATCAATTGTATATTGTTGTTAAACAATAAAATAAACTTTATATGTCTATGAAATGATTTAAAACAGTCAAGTTCAAAAGAATTAAATTCATAAGGCAAGAGATTAGTTAATGTGATGAGCTATTTCATCTGATGATCGAACCTGAAATAACTTGATGTCCAATTTCCGTAAATTCCACCAATCAATTCGAGTTGAGGTGCAGTTTCCGGTCTATAGTTTGTATAATGTCTATTAATAACTTTAGTGTATATTTCGGCACCAAGAAGTAGGAAGATTGGTATCAAAATCTAAAGATACTTAGTATTGATAATACAAATTGAGAAATTACAGGTACTATTACAAACAAGATTATCATAATGATAAAAATAATTTGTGATAAAGTCCTTATGATTTATCATTATCATGATCATCTGCTAACATCTTGCAATCGCTTCATTGCTGTAATCTTAGATCGAGATACTATTTAAAGTCTTATATTTCGAAGCTTTTTAAAATTAGTAATAAAGAATGTTATTATTAAAGATAATATTTATTTGGTATAAAAACTTTCCGACTCAAACCTCGATCATTATAACGAAGATATTCCGCCTGTATTCAATCAAACGTTTGTTGAAAACAGCTCTCAAATGCTGTTTCCGTAAAAGATTTACATCGTCTATATATTCCACATTAGGATGCTCATGACCTGTTTAATATATATAAAATATATTTTTAGAATAAATTAATTAGAACTTCAAAATTTACCATAAATTTTTATATTTTCTAATTTTATTTTATAATTTGAATTTTCTTTTTTAATTTAATTGAAAATCTATTTATATTATTCGATACATACATATACATATATATATGTATATATTTTATAGGAAGTTTTTCGATTCTATATATATATATATATATATATGTTTAATAATATATATATATATATTTCATAGGGAAGTTTTTCGATACCGGTAGATCAGATTTCAATTCCATTTTTGAATTTCCCCTTTGCAACAAGATATGAATCTGAGTTAAACAATCATTTACTATGAAATGAATTGAAAAGTTACAATATAGCACAACGTATATATATATATAAATATTTTTCTTAGAAATTGAATCTCAATAGATTTTATAAAATTATTTAAAGATTCTACGAGAAATATGTTTTGTTTCAATGTAATATTTTAAAGTAAACATTAGCTAAATATGTAAAATAATCAATAAAAATTAAATAACAATAAATGAACTGTAATTAATTTGCAACCTGTTTCAGATATCGAAAGTGATGTAATTTTAGAATTTCTCGAAAACTTTCCATTAATAGGAAATAGAAAATTGCTAAGTCTTCGAGAAAGATCAGTCCAGCAATATCTACTACAATCCTTTTCTAGAGGTTTTTCTTCGATTGGTGCTAATTGCAAAAAATCTATAAGAATAAAAGTTAAGCATTAATTATAAGAAAGAAGCATTCAATAAATGTCAAAATTATCAATTTCTTTTTTATCAATAAAAAAATTTCAGATTATAATTTAGTTTACAAAGTTTATTTGAAAAAGATGATTTTGAATTAAACATTTGTTTAGTTGATAAATAAAAAGAACTAAATTTGAAATGAATAATTAAATAATAATTTACCTGTTGAAGTGTTGGAACGGTAATACTATAATCTCTGATTTCTAATTTATGCTTCGATTTTTCAATTTTTTCAAATAATCTATAATTGTAATAATTTCATATATAAATATATAATTTTAAATTAACTTAAAATAACAATGAAAAAAGTATTAATTATTCTTTTATAAAAAAAAGAAGAAAAAGGTAAGGAAAGGTAATAAGATAATAATAAAAGTAAATAATTTAATAAAATTTGTTTAATTAAAAAATGTTTTATGCAAAATGTAACTAAAATATTTATATGTTTTTTTTGATATTTTTAAATTGAAAGAAAATTTCTTCAATCATAGAAGAAAGCTAAACAATGATAATAGAAATGATAAAAATTATCAAGTTTTTTTTTTTTTAAAATTAAAAATTAACTTTTTTAATTCATGAGCAGTTAAATTGATAGATAAGCAATATAATTCTTCATTTTCATGTTGTTCCACAAGACTACAACGTCCATCGGTTTGTTTTATCAAAAATTTTTCACAGAATTCTCATTATCTTTGATAGCATCCTGATAACGTTGAAATATGAAGAATAAGAAAAAAAAATCAATAAAATTTAATTAATTAAATATATAAATTATTGCCAATTATTAAAATATATTGTAAAAGTTAAATTTTGAAAAAAGCTAATAAAAAGAAAGATACCGAAGTTTTTAGAATATTCAAATATAAGCCATTTCCAAATTTTTTTAAGAAATAATGATGAGCCTGCAACTTGAAGTTGTCCTTTTGATATAATTGCAATACGATCTGCTAGCAAATCTGCTTCATCCATATGATGTGTTGATAATATTATTGTACGTCCTACAAATACTTTCTTACTTTTTCTTAAATAAATTTTAATTTTTATCAAAAATTTAGGTATCAGTTAGCTATATGTTAAACATTACTATACATTGGCTTATTCCGTATATAATTCATAAAAATAGATAAGAATCTTCTACCCTGTCTTTTGATATTACCAGAAACTTTTCCTATTCCCTGAATGCAATAAATTTACAGATATTTGATATAACTTCTTAAACATTCACTTAATACTTCTTTAACCATAAATTGAAAATTTCAAATTGAAAGTAAACCTTTTTATTTTTGATCAATATATCCCAGATGGAACGTCGAGCACGAGCATCTACACCAGCAGTAGGTTCATCAAGAATTACTAATTTTGAACCACCAATCAAAGCAATACCAATGCATAATTTACGTTTCATACCACCTGTAATTTTATTAAAGAAAAATTTTGACAAAAAAAAAAATATTGTTTCATTATAATTATACAACATTGAGCATATTATAAAGAATTAATTTATAAAATTTACCTGAAAGATGACTGATAAGCTTATCTTTTGAAGCAATTAAACTAAGACTTTCCATAGTTTCATATACTTCATTATTAAGTCGATTTTTTGAAATACCTTTTAAAATACCATAAAATTTTAATTGTTCTTTGACAGTTAATCTAAAAATAGCAAATAATAAGTATAGTATAGTATATGATAGATAAAAATTGAAATAATTATAATCAATAAATAATTAAAAATCAATAGTTTCAAATGTACTATTTATTAATTAACTTATCTTATTATCAAAAAATATCTTCAAGCATTCTTAATCAATTTAAATAATCCAAAAAGTAATAATAGTAATAATAATAATAATAAAGAAAAATTTAAATAAAACATACTTATCAAAGAGTATATTATGTTGTGGACATATACCAATAAAATTACGTATAATACGCATATATTTTTGAAGATTTAAACCATAAATAAATATTGCGCCTGATGTTGATTGCAATAAGCCAGTTAATATTGAACTAAAAATTCTTCTAATATCATTTTATATTTTTGTTTATCTTTTCTTTTAAAAATTTATTTGGGAATTGGGAAGGATTGAAATATTTCAAAATATAAACAATAGTATCTGTAAGTAAGGTAAGTATATGATAAATTATTTTTTAAAGAAAAACAATAATACATTGTTGTTGTTTTTCCTGCACCATTATGTCCAAGTAAAGCAGTTATCTGTGATTCATAAAATCGAATATTTAATCCATTTAACTATAATTGATAAAAATCAATAATTTTATTATCATAATAAGAAAAAATCATAATCATATAAACCATTATAAATCATGCCTATTTATCAGAATTTTACTTATCAATTCTTCTTTTCACTCTGATGTCGAGAATTCGATTTGAATTAATTTATCAATAATCGTTATTTATTAATTTTAATTTTTAATTTGAAAAAAAATCATTCATTGTTATTAAAATAAAAATTAATAATTACCGCTTTAGTTCCATTTCCATAAACTTTAACAAGATTACAAATGTTAACTGCAAGCTTCAAATCAATTGGTTCTTTTTCAAAATTATCTAAAATATTAGAGTAATGAAAAAGATGATCTTAAGAAATGATGATAATTCATGATAGTAGAATTGATAATATCAATTATTAAATTTCGAAATGAAGAAAAAAAATTACGCAATTCTGATCCTGTAATAGGCGTTGTAAAATCTGATACAGCATCTGATACAAATCGCATTATATAATCATCACCTCTCCAATATCGTGTAGTGATGAAAAAATAAAATGGTCGTGGAATGCCATAAATACCTATGATTACGATTATTATTATTATTACGATTATAGTTATTATTATTATAGTTATTATTAGAGAATAGAAAAAAGAAAAAAAAGAATAATGATTTAAAGGAATAGTTGAAATATTATTAGATTTATTCTTTGTTAAAATTTAAATAATATTAAACTTACCAGGAAAACAATATTAATATACCAAGCCAAAAGTGCATAAATAAATATATCTATTATGAATGCCATTAATATTGTTGATAAAGTAATATTTAATCCTATCAAAATTAAATATTTAATTTTTTAATTAATACTTAAAAATTGATAAATAATTATCATAAACTATTAATTATAAACTTTTGTTTTTTATGAATGTGTTGTTTCAGTAATTTTAATTCTTTAAATTGAAATGAAAACAACGAAATATTTTAGAATTAATTTTTATGATATAAAATTATCAATCGTATCAATTGGTTCTTATCAATTGATTTGTTAAAAAGGAAAATTCTATTGCACACGCTGATCCGTCATATTTCGAAATATATATGCAAAGTATTGTTTAATATCAAAATAGTGCAAAAACTTAATTTCTAATGAGAATGATTAATTAAAAATGAAAAATGCATTAGAAATGAAATCATTAACCTGTGATATCAATAGAGAAAAGAGATGACCAATCAGTAATCAAATTCTTATCAGCAAAATAGATTATTTCAAAACCATATGCTACTGTTGTTTGAGGAAAAAATAACTGAAAATAACATCAGTAAGAAATTTTATCATGAAATGATAAAAATCATACATTAAACACCTGTATTATTTTATTTTAATTAGAATGCAAGAATAAAATCTTATCAAAACTTACTGAACTTGCTACAAACATTAAAGATCGTGATCGATAAGGTATTTGATATGGTAAAAATAATAGAAAAAATAAGCCAGCAGCACTAGCTGATGCTATATTTGTTCGAGAAAATAAAGTTGAAATAAAGATGCATTGTGCTATGCAAGCTATCGAGAATAACGAGAAATAAATGATAAGAATTGAGAAACTTATTATCGGTAAAAGTTTTCCGTACTGAAATTTAAAATTTTTCAATATTTTGCATCTATAAAATATTTAACTAATTAATCAAAAATTGCTTCGATTGCATAATTGATATATATATTTATTTATTTATCAGAATCTTTTGTCTTTATTTCAAGAAATTTTAACTCGAGAATTATTATTGCGAAATGGTGACAATAGAGAAAGAAAATTTTTAAATATTATTTTAAAAATGAAATATTTTTTTGAAGATAAAAACCTTAAGTAAAATACAAATGAAAATATTAGAAATAGAAATGATGATGAAAGAATGTAAACTCCAAGAAATCCAATGAATCGAATCATCAAGACCCATAATTCTCATCATTTCTTTCAATCGCATTTCTTTCTCATAAACGATACTTCGAACTAGTAATGATGATGGTAATATCCAGGATAGTACGATAAATAATCCCAAAAATTCAATATAGAAAACCTGGAAGATGATGATCAATTTGTAAAATTCGTGAATTTTTCATTCTATCATTTAATTACTTACTGTTTTTCTCCCCTAATCTCTTATTTTTCCCAGTCTTCATTTTTCAATTATTTCAAACTATTTATCTCATGTAATCCTCAAATTTATTTCCTAAATATTCTTATGATTGTCAGAATTTTTTAAACTGATACAGTGATATGATATGATTTAAATCATACCTATCGATTTCAACGCATTTATGAGGTTCCTGTTGTGCGAACAAACCTGTCGAATATTTACGACCGGTAGCATTTTCAATGAGAATTTTATCAATAGCTTCTTGAAGAAAACTGAATCCAAATGTTAGATATTTTAAATCAACCAAATAATTGTCACGTGATGTTTGATGATCAAATGAATCTATGAATCCCAATGTTGCTAAAAATATGATGAACTACTATGTATCGAATTAACAAAAACTATATATAAATAGAAATTTAAACATAATTATCAAACTTACAGTCAATATAATCAGGTGGATAACGAATTTTATAAGTTACTACAGATGGAAAGTTTGTAGAATTTTCATTGATATCACGAAAAACAATTCCAGCCATATATTGCTTAGAATCCATTAAACATAAAGCGCGATCGATCATTTCCTCTTCATTGGAAACAACAACAAAACGATTAAATGATAGACACTAAAAATAAATAAATAAATAAAACTTTTGCTTAAACTGTGAATCCCGAAATTATTCAAGAATTCGAAATAATTGAACTTAAAAATTCACCTGTAAAATTTCCTCCAATTTGAGTGTTATGATTCTAATACGCATAAGTAAAGATGATGAATGAGATGAAGTATTGAACATATTCGATAATAATGATATGAGAGTTGTTATCAAATTATCATTTAAATTTATGTTCGATTTCTCCAATAACTTTAGAAACTTTATAATATTCTGCAATTACTATTTAATTAATTAAAATTAAAAAGATATTTAATATTTGTTAAATTTTCATATTATTTATAAATATTTATGCAAAGAGAATTACTTCAGAAGCTGGACGAAGTTTACTTTCGAATAAAGCATTCTGTAAAGGTGGTGCCAAACGATTGAAATTAATAATAGAACTTTGCAATAAACTGCCCCATCGAAGTGGTTCAGATATCTAAAATGTATACTGTAAAATTATGCAAACGAAACGGGTAATTATGAGTTCAGTACTTCTCGACAATTGCTTTTATCTGATAGTATCACAATGCTTTGATGATAATAATGGTTTGATAGTATGGCGAAATGGAAAACGATATCAAATGCTTCATGCTAGCAAGAAGATATTGATATGAATCAATCTATCTTGTAGTTTATATAGATATGATCGTGTAGCTATAGCTTGATAATGATAATGATATTCAGATAATCATGATAATATTATGAATAATAATACATTCTAAAAATATTGCAAATTTATCATAACATCACCTTTCTAACAAATGCGTTAACGACAGGTGAAGCTGGAGCTACAAGTATATAACCATTAAACAATGGCATAATTCGTGATAAAGCTACACCATCTAGGAAGGAACAATTCTTATCTGAAAATATACTTACTAACTTATTAAAATTAATATATATATATATATATATCATAGTAAGTATATAATAATCAATATTTTATATATAATTAATTGAAATATATAATAACTTGAATGAATCGGAATAAAACCACAAAATTGCTCATGATTATCATATCGTTCACCATATCGTGGTATTATGTATCGTAAAAAATTATATATTTTATTTTTATCATCATCATATGGAGTTGTTGCTTTTGATTCTGTTCCATCCAAAACAGATTCTCCTTCATGTGAATTTTGATTGTATGCTAAATGAATGCTTTAGAATCTATTTAAATACATTTAACATCTCATATCAGAATTTAACTCAAATCAGATATAACGATTAATTATTTCAAGCAAAAATTTTCATCCGATAATTTGCAAAAAAATATTATTCGGAAAAAACTTTATCATTCAAAGACTGATAATAAAATCTGTAAGAGAATTATCAGTAGAAGAAAAAATGCTAATTTAAATATTTAGATACCAAAAATTTTTTCTTTTTTTTAATTGAAATGATAAGCTATCTTAAACAGTCTGAATTACTATTGTCTGAAATGATACTTTAAAAAAAAAAACTATGAGTAGAAACTTACGATTATTCCCACAATGTAATGCATTTATTATTGAAGTATGATTATTGAAATCAACGGTTGATAGGACTGAAATGAATTTTCTAATCACTTGATCATTTCGAAGATTATGAAATGTGCTCAATATTTTCAATAGTTCGTCATATTCAATGCTCATTTTGTTTGTTGTTGCAGATTTGAGTCCCTAAAAATTGAAATATCAAAATTCATAAACTATGAATCACATTGTTCTTTTTTTTTTTGAGAGAGAAAATTTTTCCTAAATTTGAAATTTAAAAAAAAAAAAGAAAATTAGAAGATTTTTATTTAAGAATTTTATTGAAAAATAAAAAATAAAATTTTATCGAATAATTGTTTTAATTTAATTTTACTAAAAACAAACTTCTTTGATAATTTCTATAGCATCAAGTGGATCAATTTGAATGTAATTTAAGCTTGTCGATAAATCATTATCAGGATTTAGGATAGAATTGAAAAATTCAGTAGCATCATCAGTGGAATTAAAAATAAATGGAAAGGAATGGGTTTCTGAAATGTTTGTGGTGTGAAATGGGCGAATAAATCAATCAGCCAGATGATCGAATCCCATATATTATTCCATTTTATTGGTTCTGAACCTATCGCAGCATACATTTCTGATATTATTCTACCAATCTTAACGATGCTGCAATTATCAATTTAGATTTTGTGATAATTTTTACTCAAAATATTCATTTATAATTGAATTTCTTTCTTTTTTTTTTTTTAGAAATTTGTAAAGCTTATTTCGTATTAAAATTTCTTTTCCTTTTTTTTCTAAATTCAATTTAAAATATTATTTCAAATTTATATCGTTGATACTTACAGCGATTGCTTGCGTAATTCGCTATTAATTGTGAAGGTATCGTCACCTGTTGTTGGACTTTTATAGCAAGGATTTGTAAATGAACACAAATAACTTTGCAGAAATGGCATTAGTCCAGCAGATGGAAAAGCTTTTGCATCATAATGACCTGAAATTATATCATTTATAAATCATTTGACGATTTGATAATACTGATAAGAGGTGTTAAATTAAAATGATAATACAATGTAATGTTAAATAATTTCAAAAAATGAGGCTATTTTATATCTAAAATCAAATCTTAGGAATATTTTCCTACAAATATTTAGCTTGATAACAAAAAAAACAGCTGATCAAGTTGTTTAGTAAAAAATGAGCCAAGAATTAGTTCATCTTGTAACTTATTGCATAGCATGATTTATTTTAAAAACTTACATGCTGAATGTATTTCCGTAAAATTTCTTGCTCTCATTAGCACAAGAATGCCAAATAGAAGAATTGGCAGTAATAATTCGAAAATTAGCCAAATCTAAATTTTAAATTTCCAAAATCTCTTTTAATTTTATGGCTTAAAATCTAAAAATTAGATTTTAAAAGTTTAAAACTTTTGAACTTTTTAAATTCAAATTTAAATATTTTATCATAAAATTGTTAAAAATTTTCCAATTCTTAAAATGAAATTTTTAAAAAAAAAAAAATTAATATTATTGATAGTTCAGCTAAACAATTATTCTCGAAATTTAATTTTTCCATTTTAATGTTCGAGAAAACGAACAAAATTAAACTTAAATGAATCCTATATATAAAGATAAAAATAGTAATTGAATTTTCATAATTTTACATAATTATTATAATTAGAAAGATGAAAATTACAAACTTTTTGTCTCTTTCTGATCAGCGTACTTTTCCACATCAATAGCATTATTTGTTTCCATAATGGTAGCATTTTATAGAAATTTTAAAAATAATTTATAAATTGAAGGCTAATTTATTATGCTTATACTGAAAATAAATTTTGTGTCAAAATTTTTTTTTATAAAATATTTGATTATTTATTTACAAACAATTGAAAAATTGTTAAATAAATAATGCTTTTGCGATAATCGAAAAGAAATTTTTTTATTTTTATTTTTATTTTAATTGAAATATCATTCGTCTTTTTTTTCCCTTTTTTTTTTTTTTTTACTGATAATAATAAATTTTTCTTTTTTTATCAATTTTATTGCTATGATGACGATATATGAACGATTATGGTAAATTGATAAAATGAATGATTTACAGGTTTTTAATTTAAAGATATGAAAATGTATAGGAAGTAATATATCTCTGTATTCTTCGTATTATTTCGTCCAAAATGCATTTATGAATCATAAACCGGATAAAATTTTTGTTAGAATTTTTTTTTCTCATACCCAAAAATTTGAAATTAAATAGGAAAGAATTTTCAAAAATGCATAGGAGAAAAGAAAGAAAAAAATTATACTAATTGATTTATCAATTAGAGAAATTTCGGAATTCCGCTTAGATGATAACATCAACAATAACAAAAAGAGAAAAGAAAAATTAATTAATGATAATAGGAAGATAATCTCTTTTTTTTTTTGTATTAAAAGAATAGGAAACATTGATAAAATCAATTATTGCACTATTATTTACAAACTTTTTTTTAATATTAAAATTAAAATAAAAAAATAATAAATTAAAATATAAAATAAAAAAAAAAATTTAATTTCAATTTAAAATTTCATTTATAATTCAATTTGTTTTGTATGTTTTAAATGAAAAATTAAATTTTTAAATGTAAAATTTCACATATATTTTATAATTAAGCGATAGAATCTAATAATTTTATTTTATTTCGCATAAATTTTTAGATATAAAATATCATACAACCTATTAAATATTAATAATAATAATAATAATAATAATAAGGCATAAATAATATAAAGATTATAAATCAATTGATTATTATCATTGATATAATAAAAATAAATATAAATAAAATTTAAAAATATATATATATATATATAAAGAAGTAATAAACTACTGCCACTATTAAATTAAAAAATTGTTGAACATAAAGTATTCCTTTAACAAAATATAAAAAAAAATCATTGATCATGAAGTATTTCTTTAAAAATCATAAAAAAAAAAAAAATTGCTCATCATGATAGTACTTCCTTTGTAAAAGTATTAAAAAAAAAAAAAAATCAATTGATCATAAAGCATTTCGTTTAATAAATTAAATAATCATGTAATGTTTTATCATTTTATAAATAAATTTTTATACATTAATATGAATTCAAAAGTATCAATTAATTTTAATTAATCAACGGAAGAAAGGAGAGCAGGAAAAGTAGAGGTGGAGGGGAGGAAGAAAAAAGATTAACTGATAAGAAATATGCTTCATAAATAGTCGTCAAGAATTTAATTAAAATAATCAAATAATCAATATTGCAATTGATGGATAAAAATATTTAAATTATCGATTTGTTGTAATCAATTTGATTGAATAAAAACTTATCATAAAAAGATAAGAAAATACATTTCAAAAAATAAAGAATTAATCAATTAAAATAATAATAAATAGAAATAAATGAAAGAATTAATATTTTTGTGATAAGTTTTTAATTATTATTCTTTCAACGTAAATTTATTTTCACTTTAATTTCGCAAATTGAAATTGCGATTTATAGTGAAAGTTTTTTTTTCTTTTCTATTACCTTTACCTATTGATAGCTTCAATTCTTATTTAACCTGTTTTATGATAAGCAATAGACCTGTTTTATGATAAGCAATAGCCAAAAAATAGAAATGTGAATTGAAAAAAATATCACTAATAAATTTAAAGTACGAAAAAAGTTCTAGTAAATTTAAAGTACTTTAAAAACAGTTGACAATAATCAGTCATCAAAAGAGAGAGAGAGAGAGAAAGAGGAGAGAGAGAGAGAGAGAGAGAGAGAGAGAGAAAGGAAGGAAAAATAAAACAGGATTATTCCATAGTTTCTTTTAAATCTTTAAATTACTCAAATTTTTCATCACTACTCTATCATTGAGAAAGAAATTGTAGTAAGAAATTTCTTCAACAACAATTGATCATTTTAATCTTATCATTTATGAGAATATATTAGAAAGTTTAATATTCATATATTTAAGAAAGAAAGAGAGAAAAAGAAAAGAGAAAAAGAGAGAGACAGAGAGAAAGAGGGAAGAAGAGGATGAAGAAGAGGAGGAGTACAAGGATAAGGAGGAGGAAGAGGAGGATGAGGAAGAAAAGAAGGACGAGGAAAAGGAGAAGGACGAGGAAGAGGAGGAGGAGAAGGAGGAAAGAGAAGAGCAGGAAGAGATTAAAAAGAAGAAGAAGAAGAAGAGAAGGAAGAGAAAGAGAAGGTTCATTTATAATAATAATATTATTAAAATTAAGTATAAAATTTGAAATTTGTTCAAAATTACATTATAAAATTAGTTGAATTGTTTATTATAATAAATTTTCCCATTCTGACCAATATATATGTGTGATCTTTCAATTGATCCCTCTAATTGATCTCTCCATTGATCCCTCTAATTGATCTCTCCATTAATCCCTCCAATTGATCTTATCATTTCCATCTCTATTTTCATTTTTATTGATCCTGGAAGTTAAAAATAAAATGCAAATTATTCCATCAATTCTTTAAATATATGCAATATTTTTATTAAATATGATATATCACAGTAAGTAATCAATCAACAAGAAGTTATATGATAATGACCTATTTTGCTCTGATAAAAAGTGTAATAAAAGTATAAGAAAGAAAGATAACAAATCAATCAATTTTACAGATAAAAAGATAAACTTCATCCTAAGCTAGCAGACTATTATCAATTATTTGGCTAATTTAAAAAACTTAAAACTATCGATTTTATAATATTTTCAAACACATACTATCAAAAAAAAGTATACCATAATTGTTATGATAGATAATTTAAGATATATCATTAATCACATCTCTTATCACAATCATAATTTATACCATAATTGTTATGATAGATAATTTAAGATATATCATTAATCACATCTCTTATCACAATCATAATTTATACCATAATTGTTATGATAGATAATTTAAGATATATCATTAATCACATCTCTTATCACAATCATAATTTATACCATAATTATTATGATAGATAACTTAAAATATATCATTAATCACATCTCTTATCACAATCATAATTTATACCATAATTGTTATGATAGATAATTTAAAATATATCATTAATCACATCTCTTATCACAATCATAATTTATACCATAATTGTTATGATAGATAATTTAAAATATATCATTAATCACATCTCTTATCACAATCATAATTTATACCATAATTGTTATGATAGATAATTTAAGATATATCATTAATCACATCCCTTATCACAATCATAATTTATACCATAATTATTATGATAGATAACTTAAGATATATCATTAATCACATCTCTTATCACAATCATAATTTATACCATAATTATTATGATAGATAACTTAAAATATATCATTAATCACATCTCTTATCACAATCATAATTTATACCATAATTATTATGATAGATAATTTAAAATATATCATTAATCACATCTCTTATCACAATCATAATTTATACCATAATTATTATGATAGATAATTTAAAATATATCATTAATCACATCTCTTATCACAATCATAATTTATACCATAATTGTTATGATCAGATAATTTAAGATATATCATTAATCACATCTCTTATCACAATCATAATTTATACCATAATTGTTATGATAGATAATTTAAGATATATCATTAATCACATCTCTTATCACAATCATAATTTATACCATAATTGTTATGATAGATAATTTAAGATATATCATTAATCACATCTCTTATCACAATCATAATTTATACCATAATTATTATGATAGATAACTTAAAATATATCATTAATCACATCTCTTATCACAATCATAATTTATACCATAATTGTTATGATAGATAATTTAAAATATATCATTAATCACATCTCTTATCACAATCATAATTTATACCATAATTGTTATGATAGATAATTTAAAATATATCATTAATCACATCTCTTATCACAATCATAATTTATACCATAATTGTTATGATAGATAATTTAAGATATATTATTAATCACATCCCTTATCACAATCATAATTTATACCATAATTATTATGATAGATAACTTAAGATATATCATTAATCACATCTCTTATCACAATCATAATTTATACCATAATTATTATGATAGATAACTTAAAATATATCATTAATCACATCTCTTATCACAATCATAATTTATACCATAATTATTATGATAGATAATTTAAAATATATCATTAATCACATCTCTTATCACAATCATAATTTATACCATAATTATTATGATAGATAATTTAAAATATATCATTAATCACATCTCTTATCACAATCATAATTTATACCATAATTGTTATGATCGATAATTTAAGATATATCATTAATCACATCTCTTATCACAATCATAATTTATACCATAATTGTTATGATAGATAATTTAAGATATATCATTAATCACATCTCTTATCACAATCATAATTTATACCATAATTGTTATGATAGATAATTTAAGATATATCATTAATCACATCTCTTATCACAATCATAATTTATACCATAATTATTATGATAGATAACTTAAAATATATCATTAATCACATCTCTTATCACAATCATAATTTATACCATAATTGTTATGATAGATAATTTAAAATATATCATTAATCACATCTCTTATCACAATCATAATTTATACCATAATTGTTATGATAGATAATTTAAAATATATCATTAATCACATCTCTTATCACAATCATAATTTATACCATAATTGTTATGATAGATAATTTAAGATATATTATTAATCACATCCCTTATCACAATCATAATTTATACCATAATTATTATGATAGATAACTTAAGATATATCATTAATCACATCTCTTATCACAATCATAATTTATACCATAATTATTATGATAGATAACTTAAAATATATCATTAATCACATCTCTTATCACAATCATAATTTATACCATAATTATTATGATAGATAATTTAAAATATATCATTAATCACATCTCTTATCACAATCATAATTTATACCATAATTATTATGATAGATAACTTAAAATATATCATTAATCACATCTCTTATCACAATCATAATTTATACCATAATTGTTATGATAGATAATTTAAAATATATCATTAATCACATCTCTTATCACAATCATAATTTATACCATAATTGTTATGATAGATAATTTAAGATATATTATTAATCACATCTCTTATCACAATCATAATTTATACCATAATTATTATGATAGATAACTTAAAATATATCATTAATCACATCTCTTATCACAATCATAATTTATACCATAATTATTATGATAGATAATTTAAAATATATCATTAATCACATCTCTTATCACAATCATAATTTATACCATAATTATTATGATAGATAATTTAAAATATATCATTAATCACATCTCTTATCACAATCATAATTTATACCATAATTGTTATGATAGATAATTTAAGATATATCATTAATCACATCTCTTATCACAATCATAATTTATACCATAATTGTTATGATAGATAATTTAAGATATATCATTAATCACATCTCTTATCACAATCATAATTTATACCATAATTGTTATGATAGATAATTTAAGATATATCATTATTCACATCTCTTATCACAATCATAATTTATACCATAATTATTATGATAGATAACTTAAGATATATCATTAATCACATCTCTTATCACAATCATAATTTATACCATAATTATTATGATAGATAACTTAAAATATATCATTAATCACATCTCTTATCACAATCATAATTTATACCATAATTGTTATGATAGATAATTTAAGATATATCATTAATCACATCTCTTATCACAATCATAATTTATACCATAATTATTATGATAGATAACTTAAAATATATCATTAATCACATCTCTTATCACAATCATAATTTATACCATAATTGTTATGATAGATAATTTAAAATATATCATTAATCACATCTCTTATCACAATCATAATTTATACCATAATTATTATGATAGATAATTTAAAATATATCATTAATCACATCTCTTATCACAATCATAATTTATACCATAATTGTTATGATAGATAATTTAAGATATATCATTAATCACATCTCTTATCACAATCATAATTTATACCATAATTGTTATGATAGATAATTTAAGATATATCATTAATCACATCTCTTATCACAATCATAATTTATACCATAATTGTTATGATAGATAATTTAAGATATATCATTATTCACATCTCTTATCACAATCATAATTTATACCATAATTATTATGATAGATAACTTAAGATATATCATTAATCACATCTCTTATCACAATCATAATTTATACCATAATTATTATGATAGATAACTTAAAATATATCATTAATCACATCTCTTATCACAATCATAATTTATACCATAATTGTTATGATAGATAATTTAAGATATATCATTAATCACATCCCTTATCACAATCATAATTTATACCATAATTGTTATGATAGATAATTTAAGATATATCATTAATCACATCTCTTATCACAATCATAATTTATACCATAATTGTTATGATAGATAATTTAAGATATATCATTAATCACATCTCTTATCACAATCATAATTTATACCATAATTATTATGATAGATAACTTAAAATATATCATTAATCACATCTCTTATCACAATCATAATTTATACCATAATTGTTATGATAGATAATTTAAAATATATCATTAATCACATCTCTTATCACAATCATAATTTATACCATAATTATTATGATAGATAATTTAAAATATATCATTAATCACATCTCTTATCACAATCATAATTTATACCATAATTATTATGATAGATAATTTAAAATATATCATTAATCACATCTCTTATCACAATCATAATTTATACCATAATTGTTATGATAGATAATTTAAGATATATCATTAATCACATCTCTTATCACAATCATAATTTATACCATAATTGTTATGATAGATAATTTAAGATATATCATTAATCACATCTCTTATCACAATCATAATTTATACCATAATTGTTATGATAGATAATTTAAGATATATCATTAATCACATCTCTTATCACAATCATAATTTATACCATAATTATTATGATAGATAATTTAAAATATATCATTAATCACATCTCTTATCACAATCATAATTTATACATTTTCAATTTTATAAATACAAATAATAGCTGACAAAAAAAAATTTTTTGACAGAAAGAAAGATATAGTGATATGTTCGATAATGTTAAAAAAAAAAAAAACGATGTAAAAGAGATGAGAAACAATTAATAGCAAAAGAGTACATAATGATATGATGTCGCCTAAGCCTATTACACAATAAACTTTTCATCCTAATTCTCCGAGAAAATAACATATTCTTTGTTGTTTTTTTATACAGCACACCTTCTAGTATAACAAGAGAACTTTAATTTACTTGCTCTTCTTTCTTTTCTTTTTCATCAACCCCACATGTCTCACAGACTTAAGAATAACATAGCCAAAATCGATTCAATTCTTCGCTTCTCGACTTTTCTTTCTAGCATCCAGTAAGACGAATTATTTCATAACGCTACCAAGAATGGCAGTACAAATGGTTTGATGTGATTTAAGAAATCCAAGCTTTTAGGTGTCTATCAATCTGGAGATTTGTGTTATTTTGAATTTGCTGCGGTGATTAATTTTTAGATTATCTAAGACATGTCACTTAGAGAAGCCAGGAAGAGCGATAATTTTATTAGATAACTTTTCTGATGATAACTTGGCTCAGTCAGTAGAGCGGAATGAGCAGTATCACTCATCAGGACTTCTCGTTTTATTATCCGCTGATCAGACATTTTGTAATGTAAACTGTTTGATTAAATTAAATACTTTCTGATTTCAGCACTCTAAGTCATCTAAGTCGTTTTAATACTTAAAGTACTTAAGTAATTTGATATTCTAACTTCAAGTACTTAAGTTGAAGATGTTTGCTCCTTGCCACCAGGTCATGGAATTCTCCAGTTAAACTTTATGGAAGGAAATATGAACTAAAGCAAATTAAGTCCAATCTTTAAAAATTTGAGACTAATGAACTTTTTGGTTGTCGAGATCTAAGATTTCTCTATAGTCAAATGACAATTAGGAAAGAATGCATAATGAAATGAATTTAGTAGATTATTCAAGTTATTTTTTTCATGTGATAGTAGTTAGTATCATACACAGATTAAATCTTTTTTTCGATTGCAGAATTTGTTATTATTGTAAACTATTACCTAACAAGTATGTCGCAAGCGCAAGATGAAGCTGCAGCTGCTGAGTTGAAAAAGAAGCGTACTTTCAAAAAATTTACATATCGTGGGGTGGATCTGGATCAACTTTTAGATTTGAATCGGTTAGTAAACACATTTTATTCAACCTCTATTACAGTATCGTCGTACATCAACAATTTAATAGTATAGAACGATTCTATTATTCCATTAAATAAACTGCTACTTATTATCTTTGAAAGGAATAATAAAAGAGAAAATATATGGGTGAGTACAGTTATTGTTCGTTGAACTGGAATTCATATCCGTATATGGAAATTCATATATGACCAAATTCAATGTGCTGTTATGTCTTGATTATATGATACAGTGCAATAATTGATTACATCTTTTATAGTGTGAGATCATTTGTACTTAAATTTGATTTTCTCCTATTCTCTCCCTTCTCCAGCATTGGTTAACTGTATAGATACGTAGATGAATTTATTATTTTCTAAAAATAATGATGTTTATCTTTTATTATATAACTGCGTCGCCATGCGGCGATTTTGTTAATTATAAGTATCTGGAATAATTGCAATCATAGCGTTTATGGCCTAAAGCTAAGCGAACAAAAGCTATTCTCTTACAGGAAGCTATTACAGGAAGTTTATTTTTAGTGATCAGTTAGCGAAATTGTTGCCCTGCCGTGCACGCCGACGCCTGGCTCGTGGTTTAAAACGCAAACATTTGGCATTCTTAAATCGGTTAAGAAAAGCAAAGAAGGAAGCTGCGTTGCATGAAAAACCAGCCACAATCAAGACTCATTTACGTGATATGATTGTACTACCTGAAATGGTTGGATCAGTCGTAGGGGTATATAATGGGAAAGTCTTCAATCAGGTTGGTTTTTGAAAAATATTATTTTCACGATGAATCTTATTTTTACTACTACTAACCTGTAAGGAAAAAAAAAAGAAGAGAATAGCAGAACATAATATGTGATATTGTTATTGAACAAGATAGTAAATATCATGTTGGTAAATTTTGGATAATTAAATTTATTATGAAGCTTGAAACTACTATAAAGTGATGATGGATTTAACTGATTTAACCTTGTTTGGTAAGATTTCTAACTTCATTAAAGACCTCTATATTGTGTCAATGTTAATAAAAACTTTTATCGTCAACTTTGTGAAAGTAATTATACAATTACTTGATTTGGAAAGAGTTGTTTATACACATATTTTTTTTTCTATTCGCACAATGCACTCTCTGTCATACACTGATATTTGTATGATTCTTTTTAATTGTGCTATATGATACTGCTGTACGAAAACCTTCTTCGAACTGTATTGTCTTCGAAGACCAATTAGTTACAGTACAGCTATGGTTATGACTAAATATGGCAAATTTCAGTTTCAGGTACTCCTAATCCCTTGTATTTAAAGATGTACCATTCTTTTTCATTTTAGTTTCTTTTTCCCCTGTCTTTTTCAATTTTTTAATTCATTTATAAATTCTAATAAATAATTTACAAGATTCCAGGTTGAGATAAAACCTGAAATGATTGGTTATTATCTGGGAGAATTCGCAATCACATACAAACCTGTAAAGCATGGACGGCCAGGTATCGGCGCGACTCACTCTTCTCGTTTTATTCCATTGAAATAATGAATAATATATTATTGTTAAGACGGTAACCAACAAATGTTTTGTTCTAACATATGAAGAAAACAATAAATAAGTTATCGATGATTTGCTTGTGATGATAGCACTCCGAGTTTTTCTGATTCGTACATATGAACAGAATAGGACTTTAATAATTTGAATTACTGTGATTCATGAGTTTTGCGTACTTTTGTGTGTCTAGCTGAAATTTAGAATTAAAGCCAATAATATTATATTGCCTTATGAAGAAATTCTGTCCTACGGTATTTTATAATAAAGAAAATGGCAAAATTCGTTCGAAGGTTATTACGATTGTTTGATCCAAATCTCCAAGATCTTGAAATCTTCTTTCCTACCATTATTCTAACGATACATTCATTGCAGAACTAAGTCTGATTTCCTGTATTCATAGATAATAAGTGGCCACATTCGTATTCATAGATAATAAATGGCCACATAGAACTATTACCAATTTTGGAGAAATATATTTAATCAGAGTATAATAAATTGAAAATTTTGATCAATAAATAAAGTTCTGTCTATGATTAAGATATACAAAACCGGATAGTACACAAGTTCGTCATATGAATGAAATCATAAATTATTTTAACTAATTAAGAGAATAGCAAATTGGATTAAATCTATCAAAGCGGTGTAAATACAAAAATACTAATCTTTGAAAATCACGCATGATAGTTCCGTGACAGGTAGAGTACTGAACAATTAATCATGATTGATTTACAATACAAGATGATCTTCCTACAGTCAACAGGAAGGAATCAAGAGAAAACCATAGAATTTCTACAAAAACGAATGAAGTTTCACAGAATCGGAATGTAATTATCGATTTTAGCTCGATGCCTTTGAGATATACATTCTGCGATCCAAATAATATTTCTCATTTCTTGCTCTTTGAGTTTGATGAATGCATAAAATATACCGAAATGGAATTGATGCAAAAATGATAGAACGTTCAGTTTTACCTGAAATTATTGTAACAAAAATTTGGCTTAGTCTTAAATAATAACGTGATAAACAGTTGCACAGAACTAAATCTCAAGTTTTATTTATTGCCATAAAATAAAAACTTTAGGGACTTCAATCTATATATTTAATACTGAAAATAACAATATAATGCATAATTTACTTCATATTCTAAAAACTTGTCTTCGAGCGCCTTTTCGCCTGGATGTAGACCAGATCCTTCAAACAGCGCACGGTAATCTGAATAATATTCACAGACTTGTTTGACTTGTTCGTAATCATCCGCCTTCGACAAACCAATCAATCCTTAATTGAAAATAAGTATTAATTTTCTATACCTCAATATTAAACGTCAAAGAATATACCTTCGGGATAAAGTTTTCCACATCGTGGGTAAAGCTTGGCTCGATCATCTTTGGAGAGCTCAGTATCAAAGCTATTGATTGTTATTATAATGGCACGTCGGTCTGCTTCGAACTATAAAAATCCTGGTAAAAAGAATTATAGCTGCCAATCCAAATAGTTAGTTAAACATTATCTAATATTAACCCAACGTGAGGATGATCCATTACAAAAGGCAACTTTGTTGAATCCAAAAGAGACAATTACGTATGTAATCATGAACAATATATATCTACTAATCCAAACAGTTAGTTAAACATTATCTACCTATAACATAATAAATATATTTGTTGCAAACATACCGCGAGAATTTCACTCATACATTCTGCTGTCTTGCCTCCTAAACGTTTGCAAAATTTATAGAAGTCTTCTAAATAGGAGCGATATAAAGTATTACGAATTATTTCCACATTCATTTCATCTAAGTCCTGTTCATTGATACAATCAACAAAGTAGGGTGCTGCAAAAGGAAGAACTAACGTGTGCATTAAGAATTAAAACAGAAAATATTATTGAATGCATTAAGAAATTAAAACAGGAATTTGAAATTTTGATGATCGCTAGCCAGCATTATTCGAAAAAAAAACAAAGGAAACTCTCTCTTTCAATAACACTTGCAATTTAGTAAATATGAAAAAATACGGATTAAACTTCGAATTATAATTGAATTGTTTCATCCGAGCAGAAATGCGACATATCGTGCCAGGTTTTAAGTATTTTACGGCTAAAAATTAAAATGACTCTTGCCTAAAGGAGTATCCACAAGGACGGCATTATAAAGCTCAGCTGGTGTTGAAGCGATATGAATAGCTTCCATTTGTTCAAAAGAACCAAGAGGGTGACATTTTGAAATGAGCTCATTGATAGGCCGCTGATGTAATGTTCCCGTAATGAGCAAAGTGATGTTATCAATCATATATGAATATCTAAATTTAACTGTTTTTGGCAAAAATTAGATGATCAGGATGTTTTAGAAAAGTCATAAACGTAAACAAATATTATAAATTCTAAAACTAACGTTATATAGTCCAAAAATGTGGATAATGGTTGCAGGGCATTATTTCGAAAATGTGTAAATTCCGTCACCAACTTTTCTTTCAATCGTTCATCAATAACCTGTAAAATTAAAACCAGGATATTATAAAAGAGATTCTGTGCAATGAAATTATACATATATAAATATTTCTTCATAAAAGTGCTAATGTATTCGCGTAGCCCATGATATACCTGAACTGTTATAGAACCGGGCTCATTTGCCAGGAAACTTCCATAATCTGTTGATTGAATATGAAGTTTCAGATCTGAAAACTTTTAACAAATGTCTTTAACGAATAAACACAGCACGAGCATATTTTTTAAAAAATCGGCTTTTGTCTTTCATTGACTGATATTTCTAATTTACTACGGATCGAGAAATGGTTCCCGTACGCAACTCATTTTCAGAAGGAAACAATAGTAATACGCAAATTTTAATATAAGAAATATGCTATAATCTGAAATATGAATAAATATTCTCTGAGCCGCATGCTCGAATTTAAAGTGAAGATTCCAAATATTTCGTTTCAACCTTTTTTTTTTGGTAAATTACTAGAATTTTTAATAACCGTTATAATTCTGTAAAGAGAAAAGGAACCTTCAAGAGTTTCGCATTGGATAAGATTGGCATAGTCAGTTTGCGTCAGGATACCTCCCTTAAATCCACGGACCAAACCCTCCAAATAGCCATGATCGATGTTGAAGAAACATTCACCCATCTGAAAGAAAGAAACTAACAAACAGTTACCAAATGTTATCGTTGAAAATTTCAATCACCAACAATAAAAAGAAGCTGAAAATGATTACAGATGAATCAAAGTGACAATCACTGTATGATCAAAGTGATACAGAAGAAAAACGATTAAATTTTACGATAAGATATCAGATTATCCAATTGATTTGATCCGATACAAACTAATCCCATCTAACTCGCTCATGTTGGTTTCTCAATGCATTACTGATATCAAAAGACCAATTCTCTTACCAATAATCGATCTTTCAATGCCCTTTGCAGGAAAGAGCGCTATTTTTAAAGTATGGAAAATTATCAAATTCCAATATATCTCTTGAAATTATCTGTGAATGCATATTAACATAATAAACCTAATGCTTGATAGTTAACTTGAAGCATGTTTAATAAGCTAAAATGATATGATATGGGATAATAGAAGTCTTGTGATAGCATTATCATATTCCATTTGGAAGTGTTAATTCATTAAGTATTTTTCTTCTCTTATTCTTCTAAATATCATTGAATAATCATTTCAAATCAATTTCAATATGCTTTTATGCTTGGATATCGAAATATTAAAGTGTAGATTTAAAGAGGACAATTTGGCAAAACATAGGAGCAATATCGGTCAGTGCATTCTCGTTGTCGAGAATGGGGCAAAGGAGAAGTTGGTAGAGAGATTGGTCAGTAATGCTATGTTATTTATTGCTTAGATCAAATCAATCATTCTTATTCTCATTCTATTCGTTAAACGTTTGATTCATTTTAATCTCTCATTTGCTATTATGTATTGACATTGATAAATATGATATAGAAATGTAAGAGAGCAGGAGAGAATAGATAACTGCTATGATTGTAGTCAATTATCGATTATCGATTTATTAATCGGTTGAGACATTCTTGTTTGTTGATAAAATTTTTGAAATATTAAATAAAAGAAATAGCGCGAATTCGGAATTCAATCAATGTTATTGTTGTATAATGCATTCTGTACAGTTTGCTATAAAATAATCAGAGAAAATGATAAATGATATGATATTCCCAAGTGTGCATACTATTATTTATCAATTAAAAGTGATTTATGATTGCAGAAAGTGATTAAAAACAGCTGTAGCTTGTGGAAGAGAACTTAATCGACCGGAAGAAGATGGCTTAAAGAAAAAGAATCGACAACAACAATTATCGAACAATTCTGGCGAAAAAGATTAGTCGATGAATTGACGAGGGTGATGAATGAAGCGGATATTATATTGGTTTATATACCTAATGGTGCTGTAAAAAGTGTGCGATATAATTTTGAAATTAAAGTTCAGGTTATCTTTTTTCCTTTCCTTTTTATTTTGACGGATTATTGTGATTGTTTTCTAAATTACACTTAATCAAATTAATATTTAGATTTATGATCAAATATTATTTGTGATTTTATTTAATGCATGTTCGAAATAAAGTTGTGAAATATTACTGTTGAAGTTTTCAGTTATTTGCTCGTATTTAAACATACTATAGCAGTGAATCTTTTTTTTTTTTTTCACATTTTAATTACACAAATATTTATAGAAAGTAATTCATGTCTTACTATCAGCATTGGGTATTGACCGTTTATCCTTCGGATATTTCGCTCTCCGTTTAATCCGATCACCGGTGACACAAGTGTGCAGTAATAATAATGACTGCCACTGGTTGCATTCAGGCCTTACGATGCGACATGTTTACGACAAATTTTTCAGCAAAAATTCAAGTTCTATTCAACTACGGTAACTCCTTATTGTTTGGATCATTTTCAAGGGCAAATTCTTTTTTTTCTGTTCGGAAAGTTTAAAATGACTAATTTTCAATGGAATTAAATTTAAAACTGAAATTTTTTTTAAAATTATTAATGAATTTAAATTCATTTCAGAGTAATGACATAAATTTTTCTTCTCTACTATATTTGTAATCTATGCCGGTTAAAACAAACTGACTTAATTTTTGAAAGGCTAAATAGAGTAGGTTTGAACTGGAATTGGTTTGAACTGTTTTGTAATATTTAATATTCTTTTTTGCTGTGTAAGAGTTTAATAATTCCAAAATTATTTCTCGGAATTTACTTCATTCGAATTACTTTTTAGAAGTCAACTCTACTTCCTTATTTTTCATTTAAGATTTGAATTACGACTGCGTTTTATATCGAAAGATCTTCAAGAAATGTATCAAACAGAAACGGATGCGTTCATGTTTTTGCATGATCAGATTCTAGCTGATTATGTAACTCAGGTTTGTTCCCTACTTTCAGAAATTTTCAAAAGAAAAAAAGTTTAAGTAAAATCAAAAATCTGTATCAATATGTTGTTTATTTTCCCTCGTTCATATCGATTTAATTCTTTTTATTTAATTATTGAAAGATGAAATAGATAGTTTTGCTACGATATCAGCGTTATGCCAATATCTTCAACTCTAAAGACTTGGTATATTGATGGCTGCAATCAGTTGCAGCTTTACATATATTTTTAAGCCTTTCCTACTTTTTTGAATTAAACGCTCGTTTCAGGTCTCATGGAAAGTTCCTGCCGAGACAGCCATTGAATTAGCTGCTTTACAAATACGTCGAAAACTTGGAAATCAAAATTCGTAATCGTTTTTTTTCTTTTAAACGAATATTTCTTTTCACATCAGATTTGTATGAACTTTTATAAAAATCATTTATCAGGTGTAATATTGAAAAATATCTAAATTTGGATGAGCTTGAAGCTGAGGGGACTCTTGCACGGCTGTTGCCCGAAACTATGCTCATCAACATAAAGGTTTGTCCGAAACATTGTTTCAAATCAAAAAAGCTTTTCGATGGAAAGATACATTTCCTAAATCGAAATAGTCTGAGTAATTGTCAGAATGCGATAAAGCAACATTTAAATAGGATCGAAAAAAATGAGCTATGTTCTTTGGACCTTGATGGTGTGAACAAATTAATTTATCAACTTCAGATTAAATCTCAATCTAATTCTTTTTTCATTTTCTTTTCTTAAGTCAGTAATGACGTGCAGTTTGTTTTAAACTACATTAATTTATTTTTTCAGTCGAAAATGCTCAGGAAAACATTAATAGCTGCAGTTAAAAAGCACGCACTACTTACACCTATACAATGTATTTTCCATTTTTGGAAATTGTCAAACGAATAACGCAGTTTGATATCGAAATATTTAAAGCTTCTTTGGGTGTATGTTTCAATATTTTGCAAACCATTTATTATTGTTTTTATGTAGGAAATCAAGCAATTTTTATTCCTTACTATTTTCTGATACTTTGAAATGTTTCGCCTATATTTGCCTTTGAAATTGATATGAAACCGTTTGTGTAAAGGACTTTTATTTCAATGAATATAGATAATTTTAGATGATTTGGAAGAATCCATTAGATATTATGGTTGGTATGGCTGTTGGTATTTCCTGTGCTGCAGATGGACATGGCCGAGGAGTATGAACTTTTATCTTTAAGCACTGATATTTGCTACTTTCACTGCAAAATATTTTACAAAATTGATAGGAATCAATAGTACCACATAACAGTTGTTCTAATATTGTTATAGTAGCTGATATTTTTAGAAAAAAAGTGTATAGCCATCTTTTTCTTTCATATTGATCCGGCTATGAAGTTCTTTTTCCTTTTTGCTAAAATACGAATTTAAATTAGGCAATTTTTTTGCTATGTTTATGTAATTATCCTATGGATTATAAAATAAAATTCGAGGATGAATCGTACATCGCTCAACACTTAGCAGAATTTTATTTTCATTCAGAATCCTTGCAAGTATTTTTGTATAATTTACAGTTTTGTTGAGCATTTTATAATATACATTGTTGGTATATATATATATCTGCTTTTCCAATATTACTTTTTACTTTCAGCCTATTTTATTAGCAAAACTACAGTACATAATCAGTCTGACATTATCGAAATTGGACGAAAGATCAGAAAAACCGTAGTTAATTTGAAAATAACCGGAAGCTTACAACAACTGGTATTTCTTTCATTAATCAGTACTGTAATGGTGAATGGGTGATTTAAAAATATTCATATAGTGAATCAGGTTGATGTTGATTCACTTATCTGATTTATGCTTTATTTGTATAGTCGATCACACTGCCAACATGGTCTATTGCTGAGTCATTAGCACATCTTATCAATGGCTATCATATGCTAATGTCACAACAAGGATGCATTTGGACACCAATTGGTATAATTATTCACGGCTTTCTGCTTTACATATTTAATTTTGTAGAATTTCCGGAAAATTGACAAAAGTGCAATACTGTTTTCCTTTTATGAGCAATTCGTTCTTGTATTTATTTCATCACTGAATTATACTTCATTAATTATTATTATTATTAATAAAATTGAAAGAGGTAAATTATTTACTACTTGATGATTCATTTATGTTACTGATGAATATTACACTCATTTCAGAACTATTTCAGAACTAATGGATGAGTTAAAAAAGCAGGAAACGAAAATACTCTTTGTAGATGACGAATTAGCTCCTTCTGAAGGTAATTTATATAATGAAAAGTCAGGATTGATCTTTAAAATTTGTCGAGATTGGTCATATTTTTTTAATTCTAGATGTCAATCTTCTCGTGGATCGTTCACGAATAACATTAGAAGAATTACTGGGCGATGGCCAGTTCGGCAATGTCTATAGAGGAACATTTATGAAAGAGGTTTGCAATTAATTGAAAAAGTTTTCAAATTTCTGTCATTCTGTTTTTTGCAGTTAATGCTTTTCATTAAAAACTCTTTTCCAGAATGGCCTAATTGATGCAGTTGCTGTAAAGGTTTGCAAAATAGATAGCGAAGCAGTGGATAGACAGAATTTTTTAGAAGAGGCTTGTAAGTTGGAAGATTATTTAGAATGAGACATTTTTGTTACGGAAAAATTGGAAATTTTCTGAAAGAAGATTTATTTTAAAATGCCGCAGAGCATTTTTACCGAAGTCATTTCATTTTTAAGAATATTGATGTCTAATTTTGTCACATTTCTTTTTATTTTTGCAGTTATAATGCATCGGTTTCATCACGAACATATCATTGCGCTAGTAGGAATTTGCATAGAAAAACCTATTTGGATTGTAATAGAATTGGCACCGCTTGGTGAAGTATGTTAATATGAAGAATTTATAAATTTTTCATAAAAATGTTAAGATATTCTCATTGAATTTTTTTCCAAAAAAATTCTTGTTCAATAGTAAAAGAAGTTTTATGGATCTTTGGTGGCTTTGAAAACTTTCCCACTGTCAGTTTCCATTGCGGAAAAAATCTGAGTTATTATGAGTCGAATTAAAAGTTGCATTGAATAATTATTTTGCATCAAACTGATTAGTATTACTTACCAATATAAGATTGTCTGTGTAATGAATCTTTACAGCTGCGACAGTATTTATTGCATAACACTGAAACTATCGACTTATCGATACAACTTTTATTCAGTCAGCAACTCAGTTCTGCATTATCTTATTTGCATTCGTGTAAATACGTACATCGAGATATTGCTGCTCGTAATGTTCTATTATCAACGCCACGTTGTGTGAAGTTATCCGATTTTGGTCTAAGCCGTTGTGTTGAAGAAGATAATGTTTATACAGGTAAATAGTGTTCATGAATATTGCAAAACGTTATTTTCTTATCTTTTATCCATTTGTTTAAAGTAATTTTCTTTCACAATAGTTGTTTTTTTTCTTGCTATTGTAATTCAGTTACCAGATCACGCAATATAAGATTACATTTAAATTTTGTGTCTGCAATTCTTTTATTTCAGTACTAGCCATTCTAGGAGCTAATCTAATTAAAATGTATTTTAATTTTTTATTAAGATTATCTTTTTTCAAGATTGTTTACAGCATCTCGAGGCAAACTTCCGATAAAATGGATGGCACCCGAATCAATTAATTATCGTTGCTTTAGTAAGGCGACCGATGTTTGGATGTTCGGTTTGGATTCAGATTTCTTATTTCACAATTAAAACTCTTATTGCTTATGATTATCTTGTATTTTTTCTTCAGGAAAAAAGAACTTTTATCGTTATTAATTGTATTAATTGTTTAACCGTGGATACTATTTTGAAAGTTTAAAAATTAATCTCTCTTCGAAATATTCAGTAGTTGAGGAATTAATTTCTCTTCGAAATATTCAGTAGTTGAGGAATTTTTTGTTTTATTGAACTTCGATTCTTCATCTAAGTATTTCTAATCGAACAAAAAAAGTGCCATATTAGTTTGTATATTAGCATATCTAAAATATTCAAATATAGAGTTGATTTCGAATGCATTTCCTCAATATTAACTCAAGAATTTGGAAGCAGTTGTTCCACTAAGAAACAATTGATGGGCAGTGAATTAGATTTCTGTGGTTCTCTGACTTATCATAGTTTTTAAATTTCAGCATCCTCAAAAAATTACAGGTGTTTGTATATGGGAAATACTTACGTTCGGTATAAAACCGTGGCAAGGGGTTCGAAATCATAACGTCATATTGAAAATTGAGAGTGGTGAACGACTAGAAAGACCCGATAATTGCCCACAAGTTCTCTATGATTTAATGCTGTGAGTCTCAATCCATTGAAAATACTTTAATACCAAATTCATTTAATTTCTATTAAAATTTTTCCTTAGTCTTACTCTTTACATGATTCCGAAAACTCTTATTTTCTAGGCGTATGTGGAATTTTGAAGCTTTAAAAAGACCAACAATGTTTGAAGTTAATCATTATCTTGGTTTTTACTGGATCAAATTGATTGCAGCGTTCCCTTTCGATTGCTTAAAGCACCTTTTGACAACGTAGGTTTTTCGTGATACATTTTTTTCATTTCTGCTATATGTATAAATGTATAAATTTAAATGGTATTTCGATTATCAGTTAAAAATCAAGATCAGCATAATGTTTAGGAGGAGCCAAAACGAGAACTCTCTCTAATAGCATGTCACGAAAGCAAGGTTTTGATTTGATAATAGAATACCATTCTTTTAAAACTTTACTTTTTCCCATGGGAAGCTATTTACGTAGTCCATCACAGAAACATGTGACGCTAAAGTAATGTCAGCTAAAGTGAACTTATTGGTTACAGAAAAGCAACATTTTGGTTCAAGAAGAAAGCCGAATAAATGGTTTCCGAACGGTATTTCTTTTCATTTTCAAATGTACTAAAGCTAGAATAAAAATTGATGATAAAAATATTTTTTGAATTACATTTTTATTCAATAATATATTTTATCAATCGTTTTGCTTCATTAAGGTGGCACCGGTCTTAAAAGTGGACTCTGCAACGATGCCTGCATCGACACTGTGGCGTACATTAGAACAGCAGAGAATTCAGTCGGAGGAGGATGATAGATGGCTTGAAGAGGAGGAAGAAAAGCTTGTAATTTTTTAGAAAGGTTTTTCAGGACTGTATTTATTTAAGATATCTAAACTTGCTAGGACTGCACAAACTGAACCCTCAGGACAAAAACGATAAGCAGGATCAATATGCTGCCTGTGAGTGGCGACTGTCGGTTGATAACAAGGCATAAGACTGGATATATTTTAAATGTCCATATCTTGGTTTTCCTTGGGTTCCAAAATCAACTTTTCTTATTGTTCATGCTTAACAGCAAACTCTTATAAGGTTACGTTGATAATTCGTGAGTTTTTTTCTTTTCAAAATTAACAGTGGGATACAATAATTGAGGAATTTTTTTATCTTTTGAAGTTTTTTCATTTTGTCTTTCAAAAGATGGGAAGTTTTTAAAAACAGTTAGATAGATCTTGTAGTTACCACTGCCAGCACTTTCAACAATTCGCGCTCAATATATTAGTTCGCTGTCCAGAAAACAACCGCTAAACGAAGAAAAAAACATACCATCAGGCTATGAATTTGATCGCCGCGATGATACGGTACATGGAGCTGTTTTTAGAGTGATTGGTGCGATAACAAATTTATCTAAGGAATTCCATATAACAATGACAAATGAACGTTTCATCGAATGTATTAAAGTATGTCCAATCTTACATCACTCTTTTCTTTTATGTGTTATAATCATATGCTGTTCATATATAAGATCTAATTATGTAATTTCATTGCTTTATATCAATTGCATTCACAGCACGTCTATTATGTGAATTACTTAATTGCATATAATAACCGGTATTATATATGACATATCAAGTTGTGTATTATTAATAATTTTCTGTTTATGAAACTAAATTAAATTTCATTAAGAATACTATTAATTTTTGATACGCCGTTCAAGTACTATAAGCCTAAACAAATACATATATTAATTTTTACATTAGAGCTGCTTACGAAGCTTGTTCATGACACTCGAAAAGTATGTTGCAGATTATCACGGATTATTTGGAGAATTTATTCAGTGAATCCTTTCAACATATATCAATTTTAACTACTTCTGATCAACAGGAAGTAAAATTAGTAGAGACTCTTCTGGAATCAGATTTGCGAAACCTAACAGGAACAATGAAAAAATTTTAGATGAGGACATCAGCAAGGCAAAGCTTGAAGTTATTTCGCTAACTTTATCAGAAAATAGAGCTTGAAATTATTTTTATAAATTATTTTGATTTATGAATTCATCTTTACAAACTAGTTTAGTTTTCGAATACTTGAATTGTTGTAAACTGCTGAGAAATAGCTCTTATTTTGTTCGAATTTTTGATTTGATGAAATAATTTTTGTTTATTTTAGTATTCATAGTATTTGATTTATCGATGTAAAGAGATTTCAGGAAGCTTATGAAGCATTAAGAAGAGAAGTATTGAAAATAAGTCATCGTTTGGCATTTAACTGTAAACAGTTCTTGGAAACAATTGACAGTGCACGTATTCGTAGTGGTGTTGCAAAGTTGCAACTTAAAGATGCATCTTTGGTGTGTGAAGTATAAATTTTAAGGAAATTATCGAAAATGAAAAGTATCGAAAAACAGAGTTAGATTTATGTCAGGAAAAAATAAAATGATGAAAAAATTTCGAAAAAAAAGCAGGAAATTTGAAAAAGACCTTTTATATAATGATCTGTTATTTTCAATTAAAAAAGAATTTCGATTCCTTTCCATTGTCTTCCTTTCTTCTTATGTTATTTTTCTTATAAGCCTCCAATGATTCTTTTCAGGTTTTCTATTTAATTACATTGAATTGCATTTATGCATTTTATTTTTATGATACTTTAAACAGTAAGTTGATATTTTAAGCGGGTAAAATATGTTAACCTTAGGAAAAATCATTTTTATATTTGTTATTAAATTTTATATCATATTGTAAATACTTGTTTTAACTTGAATAAAGTCATATCATCTAACATGAATATGCCTCAGAATGACAGGTAGATTTTTATGTTTTTCTTTTTACATTGTTTAACTAAAAGGCATACAAATGAAAAAATAGATTCATAATGAAGTTTTTTTGCAATTTTTGTCAGTAAAAAATTTAAATGAAGTGCAAGAATGTATTTTGCTTATAAAATGAAAATCCAATATAATGAATCATAAGGACAAACAAGTTAAGAATAATGAATTTTTGATTCGTGTTTATTTTAATGCATACTCCTATTTATTGTTATTAGTATATTTTTGCAAGTTGATTCAGGGAAGAAAGATTTTTGGCTCTTTTCGTAACGTTTGCGCTTTGCTACAATGAAGCAAAAGATAACTGATATAGTATTGTCCGATAAAATTGATATCGATCCTGTATGATTCAACGAAATCAACGACAGGTAAAAGTAACGGCATGAAAGAGAGGAGGTAATTGTAACAAGAAAATAGCATGAAAGAAACAGCCATGCTATCTTACAACAAAAAAAAAAAACCATTCAAGATTTTTTCTATTAAAATAATTGCCATCAAAATGCGTCCTCATCATCTCATTTACTTTTATCGACTTAAAACAGCCAGTATCATGAAACATGTCGTATTATCATCATTGCATTTCCAAATGTTTGAAAAGGGACACACCTACACCTTTGATTGATTATCACTCCAATTTCCCGCAAATATATCATAAATTACTAATAACTTTGGAATTCTTGTGTTAAATTACTGATTTTTGTGCTTAGAATAAAAGCACTTCACTTCACTTTCTAATTGAAATAAATTTATTCTCGAAAGTGGCATCTTATTTTTGACTTTCATCTTCAATAATTGAATTTTCATTTTTAAAAGTGAATAGCAGCATTACATATTTATTTATTAGCGTAAAATATTTCATTTAGAAATCAAATCTTTTCCCTTCTCTCGAAGAATAATTCTTCTATCTGAGATTCGAGAAGGAAAAATGCTTCTCTTATTATTCATATTATATTCTACTATATTCTATAGTATCCTAGCAGATTTAGCTCAAGAATTTCCAAATCCATGTGATGATGCACCATCAGCATCTGCACGAATAATCTGTAATCAATTACATGAATGGGATAGACAAGCTCGGGTAGGTTATTTTTAAACGACAAAAAAGTGAAAATTTTAGAAAACTTCAATTTTCTACAGAGTATTAAAATTTATGAAGAAAAAAAGGATTTGAATTTCCTGTAAATTGAATATTTCGTAAAGTTCAATTTCATATTTTAAAATTGAACTTTACGCAATCTCTCAACTATAGGCTAAACCACCGGTAGGGTCAGTTGCGGTTTTGCCACCTGCTATCCCAGGACGAAATCGTATGATCGCTGCACAACTTGCTCCTATTACTTCCACTCCTTATCAATGCTTGGATCTCGAATGTTTATGTACATATTTAAGAGGTAAGTGATTCTTTGACATTTGAATTTCTTTGATTATAATTTCAGCATTTCTCAATCATTCAGAATCCATAAAGTGAATTAACTGATTTCTATATTATAAAAACAAAATTATCATATTATCTTTGCTTATATGCCAATAAAGGCATAGATATTAAATGCCAAAAATTATTATTGATTTCTGATATTGAATTTTTAGCTAATTTTTAACGTAAAATTTAAAAATTTCTCAGTTATTCCTTTTCTTACTAATATAATCTCAAATGATAAAATTCCAATAAATATTTCATTCAAAAATTTTCATCAAATTGCAAAATCCTACAGAAATTTTTAATTCAAAAATTCTTTTAATCGAAATTTAAATTTAATTTTAAAATTTAATAGAAATGAGCACAAATTGAAATAGCAATAAAAAAATTAAACGAAAAAAAAATCAAATAAAAGTTAAACAAAAGAAAACAAAAATATTTAACCCAAAAAAAAAACTCTTACAAACTAATTGCCTTTTAAAAGAAGCCAAAATTTCTAATTAAATAAATGGCAAGAATTTTTGAAAGGAAATATTTGCCTTCACAAGAATACATTGAATGCTATACTTTCTTAAATTTTAAATTATTTTAAGAAAAGTTTATCATATGATAAATAATTTAAGAAGCACTTCAAACTTTTATCAATTCGATGATAAATTACGAGTTCGTTTTTCAAACAAAAAAATATCAAAAAAACTTGACTGATTAATACTTGATATACATTGTCATAAAACTTACATTCCGTCTTTTATGTTTTCGGTTTATTTTATTCCCGAATTTGTTTCACTCTCGACTTCTTTAATAACATAATGATTTGAAAATCGTTTTATTGTATATTCGTAACTTATCTCTAGCATATATATGTATATATGTATATATGTTTACTTAAACTGTAAATTTACAGTAAAAATGTTTACTGTAAATTTTAATTAAATTACAAAGTTTCATACCTTTCATATTTGTTTGCTAATCTTTATTCATTGGTTGAAAATCATGGCGTAAATAATAATAATAATAATAATAATAATAATTTAAAAAGTATCATGGTCGGTTATGAAAATAAAATTGTTTATACAATTATCTGAATGAAATTATTACTATTAATTTACCAACCTAATTAAAAATGACAAAGTATTACTTTATCATTAATCATTAATGATAATAATAATAATGACAGGTCGGATACAAGCAGGTAGAATATGTTATTTACCAGATGGTTCACGATTAACAAAAGCTATCAGAAAAGAATATCGTATGTTGACAGATCAGGAAAGGAGAAGATTTCATAATGCTTTAATAGAACTTAAACGTTCTGGTGAATATGATAAATTGGCGTTGATTCATGGTCGTTCAGCAGTTAGCGGAGGTGCGCATTCTGGACCTGCTTTCCTTCCGTGGCATCGAGAATTTATTAAAAGGTATTCTTCATTTTGTTTACTTTATTTTAATCTTATAATACTTAATCGATACTTAATCACATTTGGTTCAATTTTTTTTTTCGAATTATTTTTCAATTGGAAAAAAGTATTATTGAATGGGTTAGGTGTTTCTTTTTCAAAAAAAAACTTTTTCAAAAGATTTGAGATCGCTCTTCGACAAATTGATCCTTCTGTTTCCATCCCATATTGGGATTCAGTTTTGGATAGTGGATTGCCGAATCCGGAAGATTCAGTGATGTGGACAATTGAATTAATGGGCACAACTGATGCAGGAGGAGCAGTAACCGGAGGAGATTTTGCTAATTTCGATACATTTGAGGTTCCATTCATTTTATTCACTAAAATGAAACATATATATAGGCATATATATACAAATATCGATCGAGAATGATCGATAAATAATATAATACTGAGATGTGTACGATAATTCGACAATAGTTAGTGATAAATGATGTTGATTAAAATTCTAAATTTGAAATATAAATGAAATAACAGAAACATCCACACATAAGGCGTGAAGTTGGAAGGCAAGGATCACCGTTCAAAGAATCAGATCTAAATTGGTTTCTTCGACAAAATCGAATGGAAAATGTTCTCGCATTTACCGCTCCTAGACAGGTAATATTTCTGAAAGCATATTTGATAAAATTATTTTATAATTTTTAAAATATATTGTTAATTTGAAAAGACTATCATCGTGATATTTTTGATGGCTATTACATATTGTTAACTACTTCAGTGCTTATCTTTCCAGTTGTGTATAGCCAATAATATCTTATCATAAATGATATTTCAATGATCCATGCAATGAATGAATGATACCTGAAAATTTATTGATAAAAGAAATTAGAAACAGATATTTATTTTGTTCAAGGGTTGTCAATATCGTGCCAATTACAATGCCTTGGAATATACACATGGTAATGTTCATATCTTCGTAGGTGGTGATATGTATGATCCGTATACATCCGGAAATGATCCGGTATTCTATCTACATCATTCATTTGTCGATTATATATGGGAGATGTACAGACAACAAAAACAGGTACAAATTATATTAATTTTGAATTCTAATAAGAAAAGAAAAAATAAATTTTAGGATGGAATTCAATCTTCAACCTTCGGCAGCACTTGATTTAATTTTGTCGGATGATATAAAAAAATTATCATGATAAGATTATTTCAGACACGATATCAACGTGAAAATGATTATTCACCTGATAATCAGGCATGCAGTAGTGCGCTACATTTTGGTTCTACTTTAATGAGGCCTTTCCAACCATTACGAAACATTGATGGTTTGAGCAATGCTTATACTGATAATCTGTATGAATTCGCACCACGACCAACTTGTCGAAGTGGATCAAATTGTGGATCGAAGTAAATATTTGTTAGAAATATAAAAGATCCTATTTCGATATCGAGAAATTGCAAAGTTTGTTCTAATTAAGATTATCACTATTGATAGTGCAAACATTATCATTATAATAAAGCTCATATGCTTCTTTAAAAGCACAGGGATGAGTTCAACTTTATTATATCTCCATATCCGTGATAATTTCTGAGCCTGAAATATGATATGATACATGATATATAGGGGTTAATTTCAACTGTTGTTTATCCAAGAAAACATTTCTAAGCTCTTTATGATTAGATATTTGTTTTGTGATCGATCCCACGGACAACCTCATTGCGTGTCACAGGCTCGAATTGGTGGACGTTGCTCGGGATTTGTGTATGGTGAACAAGTATGTCATAATGGAATATGTAGTGGAGGACGATGTGTTGCCACTTCTTCAACTTCAGTATGTAAAATTTGTAACTTATTTCAAAAGTTTAATATTTAAATATTCTACATTACGAATGAGTTAACTCTTACATTTAGTTAACTCTTTATTTATTGAATTTATTTCAAAACTTTTCATAGCAATCCTTATAATTATTACATAAATGATAAATATTTATTTAGAAACAATGTATGACTTCAGATTCCATCGACTACATCATTTCCCATCACAATATCAACGAGACGGCCACCGGTTGTATCGATACTTGCAGATTGCTATAATGAAAACGAATGTTGTCAATTTTGGGCACAACACGGTGAATGTGATCGGAACGAAGGTTATATGCAAGAATGGTGCAAAGTTTCATGTCGAGTTTGTAAGCCTAATTTCAATCCTAATATTGGTTGGTTTTTTTATTGTATTTTTTACCGTAATTTTACCAAAAATTTGACTAAATTTCAACTTTCTAAAGTAAATTATCATTTTTGTCAATGTACATATGACATATGAGTTCATATCTTCTTGATATGATATCAGATTATATTGAATTAAATAAAATATATCATAATAGTAGTCTAAATGCTTATCATATCATCCTAATTAAAATTGCTTAAATTACGCAGTTCTATTCGACCATATTTATGATTTAAGTCAATTAATATTGATATAAAAGCATTAAGATTTATTTAATTCGATTTTTAATCAAAAAAATTAAAATAATAAAATATTTTACATATATTTCTTTTAATAATAATAATAACAATATTATTATTATTATTGTTATTATTATTATTATTATTACTATGGCATAAATTATTATTCAATTTATTTATAGAAGTACATTTGAAAAAAGGCTAATTAGATTTAAATTAAAGAATGTTCGGATCATCATGAGAATTGTGATTTATGGGCAAGAAGTGGTGAATGTACGAGAAATGCAAAATGGATGAAAGAGAATTGTCGACAAAGTTGTCGTCATTGTAGTCGAACAAGAGCAGAAATTTGTGGTGGTGGACGTCGTGATGGTAATTAAATATAAGAAACCTAAAAGTCTTTCTTTTTTTTTTTTGTTTACAAATTCTTCTGAACAGTTTGAAATTTATCTGAAAATCATCAATAAAATTTTGCATCGATTAGAAGAAAAATTTAAATTTGGAAAAAAGAAAACTTACAATGATACTTATCTTTAGTAACGATAACAACACGTCGACCACGACCTGAGAAGATAAATGCTTTACATTGTAATTCACCTGGATGTTACAATGAGAACGTTTGCTGTCCACTATGGGGATTACAAGGACAATGCTCTCGAAATGCTACCTGGCTGGCATGTAATTGTAAAGTGAGTTGTGGCCTATGCATTCCAGACGACTATGATTATGGGAGTAAGTTTTACAGTATTTATGTTAAAAATTACATACGTATTTACAATATTTGCAAATAGCTTTATTAACTTTTTTCATTTGCATTTTTGGATCGATGAACTATGAACTATAATGAAGAATTCTTCCTATTCAATCTTTAATATAATTAAGTTTAATTTGAAATTAGATTAATAAATAAAGTTTAATGTAATGGCTAAAAAAGTTAATTAGGAAAATCAGAACTTTGTTTTTATTCTTTTATCAAATGTTAAAAAAACCTTATTGATTAATACCTATATTACGACAATGATATTCTTTGAATTTATTGGCCAAATTGTGAAAATTTTAAGAAGCGCCATTTCCTGAAATTCAACCGAATTATTTCAAACAATTCAATATCTTTCAATTACTATTAAGAGTAAGGAGGAATAACAAATTCCTTCTTCCGATATCACCGTATCATATCTTCCAAAATTTAATGATTTGATGATGAATGAATATTATGCTACTTTCAGCATGTAATGATTATCATCGTAGTTGTAAAACTTGGGCATCACGAGGTGAATGTGATACAAATGCTTGGATGTTGGAGAATTGTCGACGATCGTGTCATTCATGTTTTGATCAATGGGAATTACGTCAAAGATGTCGTATTAATTCTGATTTAGCTTTTCATCATGAGCCAACTTTTGTTATTGCTGATGATTATTATTATGACTTATTGTAGACTTATTATTATCAATAAAATGTATGTTTCATTTTATTTAAGATAAATTTAATGATAAAAATTCATATGATTAGCTTAGATCACGGAACAAAAATGCTTAATTATTTAAAGACTTCCAGCCTGCTAACTTAACATTTCGAGAGTTTTTAAATTCTGAATAATCATGTGATTAAGAATAATTATGAATAGAGCCAACCATCAAAATCAAATTTTAATAAAAAAATTTTACAATAACATTCTAATTGACATTTTAGGAGAAAGTTGCTAATGAGACCTGATATTTTTTTTTTTAATTCATAGCTAATTATTCCATCTGTTTGTGACTAAATTACTTTTATTAAATGTTAATTAGTATTGAAGTATCTATCTATTAATGATAAGTTATTTATATCAAAAGATTTTGATATAAGCAAATAAATGATGCATGCATATAAATGATATTAAAATAATTAACATTAAAAATAAATATATTATTCATTTATCACTCATTTATCACTTTCTACTTCAAATGTTTTATCGTTTTTCCCATAGTTTCAGAAACAAAATTTAGTTTAAAAATTTTAAAGTTTAAAAAATTCTTCCAAATCATCCGTTTATTTCAATAATTTTTTTAGTTTGATTGAAAAAAAAGGAAAAATAACAACACAGTAAATATATCATAGGGAAAAAGTGACAGAAGAAAATTTAATTCTTACAATTTAATTTTTTAATAAAAAGCAATCACTTAAGTTGGCATATAGTTTTGAATATATTTTTTTTTATAAAATTATTAATAATAAATATTATTTCCGAAATGTGAAAGTTTCAATTTGCTAATTTTCTTTTAAATTTTATCATGTCGTTAATCAAATTATTATCGACTATCAAGTTATCTAATGATCATTTTGCAATCAAAATTTACAAATTACCAAATGATAATCAAAGGACTATTGAACTTATAGTCACTGTATGTAATCACTGTTAAAGAATAAACATTATTGACCTTACAAGGTCATTTTCGACTTGAAAATTTTATCTTTCAGTTCGATCATTCTTTTTAATACAATGTTTTTAGTTGTTAAAATTTTTCTCTGCTCAAGTTAATAGGTTATCATTAAAGATAAATTTAAATATCGCATATGAGTGATTTATGAAGGTTCGAAAAATCAATTAAAAAAAAAATTTAAATATTACCAACCTGTTTAATTATTTCTCCCAACAATATTATTCATTCTAATTTGTATTTTCTTCACTTCCGTTTTATCGATAATGATATGCAAATGTTTGAAGGTAAACATATGACTGAATGCAATATATATTTCATAATTTTCCCAATGCATAAACTGATAAATAACGAAAGAGAAAGTGAAATTGCCGAGAAATTTATTTTATTTTCAATTTCTCACCTATATCTTCAGATATTATTTCTCATCAGATCAACGCATCCAAAATAAAACCATTGGAAAAGGATAGATAATAATTTAAAAGTTTCTATACAATTTGTAGATTTGTAAATGATAAATGATATAATGTATATAAATATAATTATGCAAATTTCTTTCTAATAAAACATCTCTAATTAAGCAAAAAGTATCAAATTAAAGTCAAATATATAAAATGAAAGACAAAATAAATCAAATAAATTAAAGAAGTAACAAAAATGAAACTAATAATAAAATCTATAATTAAACTAAAAAAAGCGATTTATGTTTTGTCTCTTCTTATTTCTCGAAGGGATGCAAATTTTCTTTAGATTTTTTTGCTTACTTTTTAATGAATTAAAAAAACTACATTAATAGACTTTCATGATGTTTAGAAATTTTCTAATAGAATAACATTAATAATATTATTAATATTAGTTTGATAAGACTTTGCTGATAATAATATGTGCAACCTGTTTGTTTCATATTAATGTCATTTGATGTCAACCGACTAATTACCGAAGTTGCCGAATTTCCTAATGTTATCATTAAACTCAATGGCCGGTATATTTTTAAAGAATTTATTTGATTAAAATGAACAAATGATTTTAAAATTAATAACAGCGAAGTGTTGTTTTAGAATAATAAACATTCGAGGGAAACATGCCAAAAAAAACGCTTTATTAGCAATTTCTTTTACGTACGATAATAAATTTTCTCGCGGTAACTTCATAAACAACAATTATATATTAAACATGACATGCACTTGTATCACCGCCTGTTATGGCAATACCTTCAATCAATTTGACAACATCATCGTCCAATCCATATTGATCAGCAAGCTGTTTAAGAACGTCGAAATTTTTATATCCTGCCAAAAATGCATTCACTTTTGTAGCCAACAATGAATTCACCACTTGTTCATTATTCAGATTCAACTGTAACAGAATTTTCGATTATAAGGTGAAAAATAAAAACAAATATTTCCAAAATCAAAAGTAATAGTCGAATTAATGGGTGGCTTTGATACTTTATATACGGCATGCATTTGTATCTCAATCTGCTTCTAATTATTTTAATCATTTTCTGAAGAAAAACTTGAATAAGTATAAACGCTGAAAGAAAATGTAATTTATGGTAAGTAATCATCCCGTCACTATCCATTCAAAAAAATAATCTCGCAGTTAAGAAAGAAAGCATAAATGAGTAAATTTTTATATTTCTGACAACAAACAGAAATTTTAAGATAATAAAAACTTATTTCGAATCTCTGAATAAGTCTACTACTTACACCAGAATCATCAATATTTATAGCATTTATTTTTGGTTATCTTATTAGTATCACGATTCGTTTGATTTTAGCCGATCAATCAATATATAGCAATATATTTTTTTCTGACCTATTTTAATTTCAGAAATATGTCTCTAACCAACATAGCCTTTATTAATTTTGCATCTTCGATTTAATTCCTAGACCAGATCTAATGGAAGGAATATGTTTATTGTAATTCATTTGCGATCGAAAAATATTTTTTGATTGCTATGTACGAAACACTTTGTTGAAAATGGACAGAAGCATTTCATTCTATCGTAAAATAGAATAGAATAAAATACTTTATTCGATAATCTCATTAATGGGATCATAATAATTCATTTAAATGGAAGGATTCAAATTTATAAAAAATTAAACAAAATTTCACTGAACGAAAAGAATTTTTAATGAAAAAAATACCAACCTTTTAAAAATTGCAGTTTGACAGCGTAACCAATATTTCTGGTGATAATCTTCTGCCTGATAAAAGTGAATTAGTTTTTGAACATATGTATCTAACTTTCTGTCGCCATATTTCTCCTGGAAAAAACTCTCAAACAGGTACTACTACTTTTTCTACTTATTATGGGTATATAGGAAACTTCTCAACAACTCAAAATGTATATGGTGGAGAGATACTGGGTTATGTAAATAATTCAGTTATCGCTGATGACCTAACTTATACCAAATTTGATTTCAAAAACTTCCATTCTCTTTAAACTTTTCTCCCTAGTGTTACATCACAATATTCGAATATGCAAATAAAATTATTAAAAAAAAAAAAAAAAAAAACAGAACAAAATCACTAAAGTTATCCATGTGTGAGATTATCTGCATGGAAGAAAAATTATTGCTAATGAATTAATTTCTTACCGGGAAGGTCTGAACGAAATTTAATACCTGTATTTTTTTAAACTATTTTTAGCAGTTTCTTTTTGTTGATCATCTACGTAAAGAATTGCAGATTTGTACTGCTTTTTGTATTCCTTAATTGGGTTATGATTATCCCAAAAACAATTCAGAATTTCATCATAGCTTATAATTTTTTCGTCGAATTGAATTTCTGTTACTTCTGCAATGTTTGGGATGTTCACAATTGCAGAAAATATTATGATAGAATATTTTCACAATAAGTAATAGATTTGGAAACTTGACTATGCCAGCTTAAAACCTATACAGATTTGAAAATTGATAAAGTAATTTCCCAATTTGATATTTGATAAAAAATATCAATTCGATTGAAAAAAGAAAATTAAATTCAAGTAAATTACATAGATGGCAAAAGGTCCAGGAATAGATTTTAAGGATTATAAAATAGATGCTCAGCAATTGTTGAGAATTTTTCCTGAGTTCTTCAGGCAATTAAAAAATATCTGAATAATAGGAAAAAAATTTCTGTTATGGAATTAGATAAACTGAAGCAGATAAAAATACGCTTTTCGAACATTATTAAACCGAATTCGATAAGAGATAAGCTAATGGAATAATGAATATGAAGGAATTTTATATTTTGTTGAATGCATATTATGTTGAATACACAAAGATCAAAATATATGAAAATTTTAAAAGTTGAAATCAAGCATACCTGTATGATCACCAATATTATAATAATTAGGTGATGTTGTAGTACCACCAGCATAACCGACACGTGTTGCTAATACACCATTCAATTTTGCGAATGTTGATTCAGCACCCCAAAAACATTGCATTCCAAGATATGCTTTTTGCAAGTTAGCCATATATTTCTCGTTTTTTTCCAATAGAATATATAAATTAAATATGAAATTAATGTTGAATAATATGAATCAATAATGCCTGTAAAAAAAAAAAGTAATATTTCGATGAAAATTTCGATTAATTCTTTCAATAATTTCATTGTTCATATTGATATTTTATACTAATATTTTTATATTATTAATAGTGAATGAATTATTAATAGAAAATATAGTCAAATAACATATGCACAGCTAGACATTATTGATCAGTTCATTCCGGAAATTATTGGAAAATTATTGATAAGCAAAATTAATGATAATTAAAAATAATTTAAAAAAAAACTAAGAATAAAATAACCATTACCTGTAATAATAAGAATCAGAAAAATTTTTTTTAGTCTCAGAGAGAAATCAAATTAACGTAAAGATGATTATCTTCCATTTACAAAAATAAATTAATCATTAGCTTTAGTATAAAAAATCCAGATCGTATGGCAATTAAAAGATCATGAAGATCAAAGAATATTCATCTTCTTGTTTACTTCAAAACATTTGTTATTACTAATCAAAAAGCCACCATAAAGTTTCCAAAAAGTAATCATTCTAAATGTATATATAAAAATAAATTTCAATCTGATAAAAAATTATCTTCAAACCAGAAAACGTCCGTAAAAATGTAATTCGAAAAAAAAATTGTATCAAAGAAACAACAATAGTGATAAAGTGACAATATAGAAAGTTTTTTTGGTGATAATTTTATATAATTGTTATAATTAAAAAATTTGTAAACATTTCGAATAGTTCATAAAGAATTCTAATCAATTTCATAGCAAAACATATTCAAAATTTATGCAACAACAAGTTTTCAATGTTTTCAAACTCAAAAATTTTTATCTAAAATATTCTTCTTCACAGATCGCTAAAATTTTTTTATCACACTCTTCCGATGATTCTAAACCCAAATTTACTATTATTGTCGGGAAAATTTTTTGTGATAAAATTTTGATGAAAAAGGTTTTATTTGATGAAGATTTAATTTGTTTTCAAACATTATAAGATACAATAATATTAGGTAATATCACGCTTAGTTGTAATAGAGATGGGTTTGGTATAGAAGTGTTGAATTGAATTACAGAATAGTAGTTGTCGAATGAACTGATTGATTGATCGTTAAATTGATCATTAACCGAATAAAATATACTCGATGGTCCTTAGTCTTTTGTAGTGAGTGATGATTTATAAGACACAAAGAATTTAGTTATCAGAAGAAAAGAATGAAAAAGAACAAAATTTCAGATACATCATTGCTGGGACACTTCTATAAATCATGATCATTAAGACATTCCAAATAATGTATAAATTTCTATCATCTTAACTAACAAGTCGCATGATGATATTAGATGATAAAATATTTCTATACTATAGAAAACAGTTAAACAAAATTCCTAATTCTAATTCTAAATCGAATTTTATTTAAAAAAAAATCTTTCGAGATTTACCTCTCATATCAACTAATTTTTTATTTTCTTATACCATTTGAAAAATGTTCCAGTATACATACATATATATATATATATTGTGAGAAGATATATCTGATATATGTAGAAACAAAAATAAATATAATAAATGAGAGAAATGTAATGAAAAAGAAATAATATTGTAAACGCGCAATAAAAAAAAAAAAAAAAAAACAAGAAAATAAAAATGATATAACTAAGAGGGAAAAAAATGATATAATTATGTTCTTTTTTTGTTGATTATTTCTTTCTTATCAATTAACTAAGAGCTAATACATGAATACTAAGATAATATTTAAGTTTATAAAGAAATAAAATTTCGTCATGTTCTTCTTTCTTTTATTAGGTATAACAGCGAAAACATGAAATTAATTGATAAGAAAAAATAATCATCAAAGAAAATCTTATATGAAAGTTACAAAAAAAACCGAAAAATAAAAATGGAAGTTTTTCAAATTCAAATTATCATCAATCAAACATACATTTGTAATAATATCATAACAATAAAAGCATTCATAGACGAATCACAAGTTTGTTAAAGTCGAGTGAATAATCCATGTTTCCTGTTTCATTTGATATACTCTTTTGCTACTTTGATGAAATAAATAATTCTCCAACCATCTTTGTTCATATTCAGAAGTATATGTGTATCTATCAGTGAAACAATCCTTTTATTAGTACCATAAAAATGCTGTCAGGAGATTTGATAAACGTCTGATGAAGTAAAAAAATAATATGAGAAATTGCTGAAATACAAGGAAATCAATTGAATAGAATGATTTTCCTATAATTAGCCTATCTTTTTCAAACATCGATTTAAATTTTTTTATCAATCTCTGAATATTCTAAGGTGAGGAAAAATAAACTTAGTCATTTCTCATATTTACATACATACATTTATTATCATTATCAATGATTCAATTGTGATAAAGTTTAATCATTTTTAAGCATAAAGATTGAGCGTATTTCCACTCCAAATTTTGTCATTGATAATTTAAATTGAAGGTTTTTTTCATTTAAATTTTATCATTAAGATGATTATTTGTAATTGAATGATGAAGAAGTTCTTTGTCCAATTAATGTGCTAAAAGAAAAATCAGAATAGATAATAGGCAAGAATAGTATAATCGAGAATCATTTTATTTTAAACGACTAATGCATTCTATTGAATTTGTGATTGATAAATTGATTATTGTCATTTTACTTTTAATTTGTAGCTTAATTTTGTAAATTAATTTGAATTCATATCGTTGATATTAAAATCAAAACATCGAAGCAATAAATTTATTGAAATTTAATTGATCACATTGAAATATCATATCGAACATCAATAATGAATTCCGTTGAAAAATTCGCTATTGAAAACGATGAAAGAATGAAATTTCTCGATCATAATGAAATTAATTATGATTTCTAGGATAAGGATAAAATGAAATTAGTTATTGAAGTTAACCTATGATGGTGATCAATTTATCCAAAGGAAAAGTTAAAAATCCAGCCAAATAGCCAGGTGGAATATAATGGATAGCATAAACACTTTCGTTATTATGCATAATTAGATGGACAGTGAAGAAGTTGTGGAAATGGATACAATGATTTCTTAGTTACAAGAGGATTCAAAAAGAAAACCTGGCCGCAACGAGTAAGATCATCTTCAGTATAACAGGAATGTAAAATACATAGATATATCGATTTATCAGTTAAATTTGTTAATTAGTTATTTTTGATATACTAACGGATAGCAAGAATAAAGTCCTATTCCGCACATGTTATTCTGATTTCGAGCCAATTTTAAATATCCATTGATGCCCCATTCATTACCCCAGCTGAAATTTTTAGAATTATCTAACAAATAATATAAATATTGACATAGATATCCATTATAATCTAATTTTTACCATAATTTAAATGTCTTTGTAAAAATATCGAACCTATTCTTAATAAGCCAATAATCAAATAATTTTTTGGTACCATTTCCAAGTTTTACTAATTCTGTGCCATAACCAATAGCAAGTACAGCATGATTTAGTCCTGTTGAGCATTTATGAGTTGAGATAATACCTAAATTATTTGATATTGTAAATTTTAAAATCGATGCCTATTATTTATGAAATAATTTTTAATTATATAATTTCCAATATTATTAAATAATATTTTTATGCATCTTTTTTCTATTTATTTTTATTCATAAAATAATCAAATTCGATAATGTTGAATTTATCAATAATTATTAATATTTTCAATAATATATGCAAATTCTATTTAAAATTTGCAAAACAATATTATCATAATTTTATTATCATTATCATTATCATTATTATTAACATTAAAATAAACAAAACAATAAATATGAAATGTCATATATTTGATTTGACCTTTTGATAAAATTTCATTGTTGATGCATTAATAGCGACAGATATTGGTCCAATCATTGCTATCGCTGCTTGTAATTGTAATTCATCACCTACCGGTAATGATCTTGCTCCATATGCTGATGTACCAATATTTCCAGTTGAAAACCGGCAAGAATTTTCATAACCATCATATGGATATGATTCTTCGGTATTAATACCATCATTATCTACTACATATCTAAAAGCCTATAAAAATATTTTTTAATATAAAACTAGCAGAAGTTTATTTAATCAATCATAAATATTTTATAATAATCTCTCTCTCTCTCCCTCTCCCTCTCTCTCTCTCTCTAGATATATACATATAATCAAATAAATAATGGAAATAATTTGCTAATTTAAAAAGAATATTTCAAGCAAAATAAAACAAAAAAAAAGCATAATTTTATATTTTTAAATTAAACAAACCTCTAAGATAAAACCACCCAAGCATCCATAATTATCATAATTATCATTACTACTGCAATCAATAAGATTCTGTTCCGAAAAATTAATCAATTTACCGGTTTGTAAGAAATGTTGTCCTTCTAATGCGCCTACTGCACTAAATGCCCAACAACTTCCACAGTTACCCTAAAAAAAAAAAAAAGAAAAAATATTTTAAAAATGTAAATTAATTGCTATTTTATTTGAATAAAAATTTGAAGAGAAAATTTTGAATACAACATGACCTGATCTTTTATCGCAGTTACAGCACCTGAATCACGCCAATCAATTTTATCTGGTAATGGCCCTTTTAATTTAATCCTTGAAATATTTTGAAATTTATTTCGTATTCTCATTTTTGATCCAACAAAGCCAAGAAGTTTATCAAATTCTTCGGGAAGCTTGAAATTTTTTAAAATTATGCTTAAATATTTTAAATCAAAAAGATCGATAATTCAGGTAAGGTATATGTATAATTCAATTAATAAATTATTGTTTATTTCTTTTTTTTCAAATTCTTTTGAAATAAAATTAATTAATTAAAGCATATTAATTATTAGCATTTAATATAATACTTATATTATTTTTATTTCAAGTCTATCAGTAATATATTAATCTTATTTAATAGAATTTCAAGTCTATCAGTAATATATTAATCTTATTTAATAGAATAGAATAATTTTATAATGAAATAATGAAATGAAAAAATTAGAACTAACAATAGGAAATGAATGTAATTATAAATATTATTTATAAAAATTAATTTACCATATCAGCTAAATGATTAATACCCATTTTGTAGGTTTCTTTATTATATCGATAGCGTTCATTATGTTTCTCAATTTCTTTGATATTTTCAAGATATATCATAAATCGACGATGTTCCAGGTTTATTTCTTCATCAGGCTTATCTTTAATAGATTAACTAATCTCTCGTTTTTTTTTGTAGATATAAATTAGATAGAATGGAATTAATAATTGAAAAATTGTAAAGTTTTAAAAAATCAATACTTTCTCATTTATGATAATAAATTTGATAAAATTACTATATTTTCGTTTATAGAGTTTATAATCAGCATATTGTTGCATAAGATGTTTATTACCCAATTTTTGTTCCATCAATTTAAGATATCTAAAAAAAAAAAAAAAATTATTTTATTTTTATTTTTATTTCAAATATATACGAAATTCTATTTATAAAATTATCAAAAATATAAACAAATCTATGCTATGGTAATTAGTTAAAAAGTAAAAATTTCTTCTAAATTAAATAATTTTTAATAATAAATATTAAATGTTTAAATAACTTAGAAACTTTGTATTAATTAATTTTTAAAAAAAAATAATAATAAAATTATAAGTATTCTTACTTACTTTGTATCATTTATTATTGATGAAGTTTGATTTGTTACGAAAACAATAATAGAATAATGATAAAATTGATGAAACAATTTTCCATTTTAACTGATAAAGTTGATAATAATATTAGCCAATATTTCACCACTACCCCTTTTATAAGAAATATATTGCTGATAACAATGGATTCTTTCTCCTCCCTCTCTCTCTCTCTCTCTCTCTCTCTCTCTCTCTTTCTCTCTCTTTCTCTCTCTCTCTTCTCCTTTCTCTTTTCATTTAATATCATTTTAAAATAATTTTTAATTATGTCCAACAAAAATTGTAATTTTTCTTTAGAATAATAATTGGGTTTTTTTGGAACAAATATTCAATATTTAGGTTAAAGTACAGTATTTATAAGCTTATCATTATTTATCACATATTTATAAACTTATCATTATTTATAACTTCTCCCACTTATTTTATTTCAGAATGGCATTTTGAAAGAACAATAATTTCTTTTTGAAATAATGATACTTTTTTTTCAAAATAAATATTAGATATTTCAGCTTAAATGTAAAGATATAGTTTATACGTATAAGCTTATCATCAATTGCCATTTTTGTAATGCTTTTTTCCTTCTGATTATTCGATATCATTTTATAATCATTTGAGATTATATCTCGTTAAAACTGTAATTTCTCCCTTGCAATGATAATGTTATTTTTTTTAGATAAATAAATAAATGTTATGCATTTAATCGAGAGATAACAAAAAGAAAACATTTTTTATTTACAAACTTATCACCACTGTAATATTCATTCTCATTGTAGTGTCTTAAAATTCATGAGCATTCTTTTCTAAATAAATATGATGATGATGATGATGACATGATAAATATTCATTATTCATCATCAATAAAAAAATTTTATCAATAATTTCGGCTATATTTTACAAGCATTTTTGATTTTGTATATTCTTATCTTAACAATTAATCATTATGGATATTTATTTATAAATATGTTTTTTAATAATTTCAAAATAAAATAAAATATGCTATAAAGGAAAAAAAGGTTAAAAAAAATTTCAGCTATAATATCTTTGTAATAGTTTTTCACTCAAATTCATTTATTCATTAAAATAAATTTTTTTTACGAAATTTTGATTAAACATTGATATGATAATAGATAATTAACAAAATCGATTAGCTGAACTGAAGCATAATCATTGTAAACTGATAAGAATTGAAGTGGAATATATGTAAATGACGTAGAAATATATTGAATATTTTTAACAACATTTTTGCTTTTTTCTTTTTTGAACAACAGTCTTAAGAATATTAATGAATTTTCTAAAAATTTGTTTACGAATAGAAAAATTATGATCCAATATTGATAAACAAAGGAAAGTTATGATCCAATATTGATAAACAAAGGAAAGTTATGATCCAATATTGATAAACAAAGGAAAGTTATGATCCAATATTGATAAACAAAGGAAAGTTATGATCCAATATTGATAAACAAAGGAAAGTTATGATCCAATATTGATAAACAAAGGAAAGTTATGATCCAATATTGATAAACAAAGGAAAGTTATGATCCAATATTGATAAACAAAGGAAAGTTATGATCCAATATTGATAAACAAAGGAAAGTTATGATCCAATATTGATAAACAAAGGTAAGTTATGATCCAATATTGATAAACAAAAAAAGTTTTGAGATTCTGTGAATGTCAAATAAATATTAGTGTAAAAATAAATTTTTATGATATATAAAAAGAAGCAAAAATTATATTTGCATGAATAATTAACATTCTCGCGGTGATATTTTTTATCATTTTATAATGTGAAAAAAATATATATAAATTAGCAAAGAATAGGAAGAATTAATCAATGAATCTCTTATATATATATATATATTGAAATGTAAAATTCAATATTTCTATTTTATAAAAAAATTTAATTTGAACGAGAAATAAGATTTTTTAAAAAATATAATTAAAATTGATAATAATATCGAGAAAAAAAGTTTCAATATCAATATCATTTTTAAATAAAAAATAATTTTAGATTTATCTTATCAATCTTATGCAAATATTTAAGGATGTTTCGTTTCATTTTTTTTTCTAGACATTGATAATATCATTATGACGGCTTGCAATAGTATTTTGAAAATTCAAATTTATTACTTCCTGACAGATTCCATATGATTATGAGTAATTGATTGATATGATGAGTTGATGATAACAAATTTTTGCCTGGATTCATCAAGAACAATAATTATTATAGATTTGCTTGGATTCTTCGAGAATAATAATTATTACAAAAATCTCTATGGGTAAAAATGAAATTACAAATTAAGCATTGAAGAGATATCCGGGAAGCAAAAAGATGTATGTATTGATGAATTTTGATTACAGTAGTTTAGTACATATAACAAATTATACAATACTATATTGTTACTGTATTATTAATTATTGATTATCATTATTATTATTATTAATATTATTATTATTGTCATTATTACTATTATTATTATTTGTTTTTTTCGAGACTAATGAGTACATATCGACTGTTGTGGCGAATTACTTATTTGATAAAACTTTTTCAAATATAGCTTATTTACTATGAAGAAATTGAATATAGCACAAAGTAATATGAGTGGTTGATATGGTAGTTATTACGATAGAAGATATTAGAATTACTGTAGTTAATACTAGAGTTATTGCGATTAAATATATAAATATTCTGATTTCATTATTTCGTTTTCATATCAATCCTTTAATCAGAATTATTCGAAAAGCTAGCATCTATGATTTACGAAGATGAAATGAAAAAGAATATTAATAATGAAATAAAGATAAATGAAAAAGAATGTCAATTTATTAATTAGTTCTTCTAAAAAGAAAGATACACTTGCAAAAATATCGGCTAATGTGCTAAAAAGAGAGAACAACAATATAAATATTACAGCAAGCATACCATTCAAACATTTCATTTATTTTTTAATCGGTAAAGCGAAAAAAAAAACCGAGGGATTAGCAATTTCATAGTGTACCTGTTTGTGTTCTCACCATCCGCTATTTGATCTTGTCACATGTTTGTCTTCGTCAACGTTTCAGCATTTTAATTCTGGTCATGTTCTCCGTCCAATTATTTCAGGATAATTTTTGATAGTTGCGCATCAATTTTGCATGGTAATGTACTCTTTCTGATGATAAAATTTCAGTCTTAAAATCTGTTCGATAGAATTTAAGATTTGATGAAAAAAGATGTGAATATTAAGTTGAATACATTATTTGTATGGATTATTTGGTGGCATACGAGATTTCATAAATCATGCTTGTGGGATTTTTGATAAGAATTTGAATTGAATTATTTTTTTATTGTATGCATACCTGTTAGTGAATTTGTTTTTTTTGTCTTTTATCACTCTAATGTTGCTTAGTTTTTTCCAGAATTTCGTTTCTTTTTCCAGATTTTTGTCCCTTTTAAATGGTTTGGTACGAAAATCTATCCCTTCTTCCTTTTCAGATCTTCGACTTATATCACTGATATTTGACTGATATAGATTTAAAAATTTGATTGTTTTCTTGATTGGTTAGTTTTAATTAGACAATTTGATCTTCTCTTTAATCCACGTATTAAAAATGCGTATTTTTATTTCTATTGTTTTGTATATATGTTTATTTTATTAAGTTTATATCCAGTTTCAACATGATCATCTTCCCTGTTACTTCACACACATTCCAATCCAATTATTAATTATATGACAATATGGGAAAAGTTTGGACGTCACCAGTATTCAATTTGTCCGTATCTGCGATGTATCAATTATGCGGTGAACCAGTTGCTGTTGATTTGGTTAATAATAAAACCGTTTGTGGCAATATATTCACATTTGATCCAACCAGTTATTCAGTTGTAATCATTATTTTCGCGTGTAATGCAGGTGTGATTTTAAATTTGACTGACCAAGTTCGTGTTAATGCTTTGTCTTTTTGATTTATTGCTTTGCTGATGGTATATCAGTCTGTTTTTATTGGTAGAGGTTCTGGTATTAGTTGGACTTTTTAATCCTTGTTTAAGGGTTGAGGTCAACCTAAGTTATCTTCGGATAGTATGATTTTGGGATTACATACTGTCAATCCTTCTCTCTATTTATAAATTCCAAATTTCTTAATGAAAGATTGTATGCAGCAAAATCTTTTACCACGGCGTTTATAAAGAACATTGTAATCTGCAAGCTATGATAGAAAATATTATAGTAGTTATTCGTAGGCATACTGATAAGATTTGATGTGATAAAATATGTGCAAAATCAATTTTCAAATGCATAATATTTACTTATCTCAGAACCAAAGACGATAAAAGTCATTACTGGTAAATCGATAAAAGATTTGAGAAAATTCGACGATGGTCAACTACCGGATGGGTGCATTAAAAAACACCAGATCTCGAATGTTGGCTTGGAAAGTTGCTGAGAGGAGCACCACAATCATCCAAGGAGCAAGTTTCGGAAAGGTATTTTTTATAGACTTTAAATTTTATCTCAAATATTTTCCAGTGATATATTCTTTACTTATAATTTTTCTCTCTTATTTTCTCCATTATTTTTTCCATAGTGTTTTGAGAAATTATTATTTTTACCGTCCACAAGTTTATCATGGTGTCTTTGTATCGAAAGGACGACATAATTTTTCTAAAAGTTTGCAACACAAGCATCAAATGCTTGATTCAACCCCGCAATTTTTGAATTTGTCACCAATCTCAACTACTCAAGTGACAGTAAATTTCCGTGATCTGCGGTTGATATTTTAGACGAAAAAGATTAATTGAATGGTTAGAACAGAATCAAATCCGAGTGACGAGCAATAGTGATGGATCAATCACGCTATTCGATGCCGTACGAATTGTCGCACCCTTCACAGCAGAGAATTGTTTTTGTGATAATGCTGTCATTTTATCGAGAATGAAAAGATTGATTTCAAAAGTTCCCGAAATGAACTCTTTATCGAGAAATTAATTCATATGTGTAATTAACTGGAAATTTCTTAACTTGTTATTGTTGTTGGTTTTTTCACTGAGATTGTGCATGTACATTTGTTAATAAATGAGAAAGATATAAAAGTTTCTTTGATAATTTGATTTTTTTTTTTGATGATGAAATTTGTTACATTCTTATAAAGAAATACTTCCAACGATTGCTATTTTATCAAGAGAACTGCTACTTTAGCTTTATAAATTTTATTATTTTCGTATACCGTTTCTGTAGCCTTTCTTGAGTTCTAAAGTTTTACTTGCTTACAAGTTATGGACTGTGTTGACGACTTTGTAATTTAGCATAATAAGTGGATAGATTTATTGCTGGCAATAAAAATTGATCTTTTAAAAGTTGATTGTTTTGTTTATTAACAGGTTTATTCCTTTCGCGAACGCATGATTACGAAGATTTGTGAGTGGACATGATAAGTAAGCATTCTTATCACATGAACAAATTTTCAAAACTATTCAATAAACAAGCGTTTATTGTACGTGCTGTGTCTATTTTAGATACTTATTTAAATAAACCTGATCATATAAATATTTTAAGAGAGAAGCGACTTGGTGGAAGGTAAGAAATGGAAATGCTTTACAGTGATAACAACCAGATCACAGCAGTGATAGAAACTGAGCAGGACAGTGGAGGGAGTCCTGAGAATCAAGGTTTGATTAAGGAACTGTCAGCGGAAAATCGGAATTTCAAAGAAAAATTTCTAGATGGTAATCAAGCAAGTATAGTTAGTGAAGAACATGAAAATAACAAAAGTGACAATAATGGGATCATGGAAGATGCGTTGGAGAGGACGATAAATGAAGTTGCAGAGGTACATAATTTAGTATTACCATGTAGTATTCAGAGTCACATTCTGGCGGTACTTTTCTATGCAAATTTTAGTATGTCACAGAATCATAGCTTTGTTATTGTCTTTAATCTATTTATAGACAAGTTTGCAAAGTGCTGCTGTTGAAGGGGAAGATCTGACGAATGAAAATTCGAGGTATGTTCAGTTTAAATTAAAATCTTAAGATTTTCATATTTCCTGAAGGGTTTTTATATTTTTGGACTTTAGGACTGAATTAAGATGGTGAATTTGAACAAATTCATCTATGTATACCTTAATATGGTGATTCAAATTTTATTATAAATAGATTTTAAAAAACATACTGATTTTTGCTTCAAGATTTGATACTGTTAAGCTATATGATATTGGGAATTCATTGTCTTCAATTCATTTCTTATTTGCATACAAAATTTTGTTTGTTTCTCGTGCAGATATCTTTTGATTGAGGGAAAATTAAATTATTTCTTTAATGAAGCTTGTTTTTAAATTAAATCAGTTGTTAAGGAAAAAAGTAAATACGATTGGGATGCACCAATCGTTAAGGATATTGTCCGAAGAGTTAAAAATCACCGATTATCTCATGCCAAAGCAGCTGAACAGCTTTCTTTATTAATGGATGCAAAAGTAACGTCTATTGGAGTTCGGTTGCAAGTGGTTAAAATGGCGAACGATGAAGCGCTTGCGGTGAGTAATTTATATGTAGTTTTGAGATTTTAATTTTTTCAGTTAAATCTTATGCACAATTGTATTATATATATAATGTGGCATACATTAAAATATGTTATATATTTATACTTTGATGTCGCATCTGCAATCAAGTAACGCATATATTAGTAGATGACATGCATGTCGAAAAAAAGAGCAACGCATTCAAAAGGTATATGATATGCATGCAAGCAAATTGCAATTCCATTTATAAAATGTATGATTTTCTAGTTTTTCAATATATGATTTAAATCGAAAATACTTTGGAAAAATCATATAATAGGATGCGAGGATCTTCAACTCAACAATTTTATAGCATTTTTAATTTTTATTTAACAGAAATTAAAAGTGATCTGAAATTGTTTCATATTTTATGATGAATGATTTATAGAAGCAGGACCAGCGGAGTGGTTGCATAAAGACGTTCAAAAGTGGTAATTCTTCCCCAGATAAAGTTGCAAGCAAGATAGCAGATACATCCATGAGAGAACGTGAAAATAAATCACCTGTTTCTTATCGTACTAGAAGCAAAACAGGTGTAAAACAAAATACACACAGTTTGCAAAGTAGTAAATCGGATAACAATATGGAAGTTCACGGTGCACCAATAAATATATGCGAAGGGAGCAGTCAGTGTGCTGGAAACACTAATAATGGAATTAGGTAATAGCTTTTATTTTAAATTTCTATTGAAATGCATAATTTTTTGAAAAATTTATTCAGAACAATTTGTGTTCTGAAAAAATATGATTCGTGCCTTACAAATCTCAGGATATTCCTTTTTAACCTGTTTTGGTAGTTTATCTTTAGGGTATTTTTCTGACAAATATTTTAATAAAATCATCATTTCTATAACTGGGAATGTGTGACACAGTCTCAGTTGTATCGATTATCAAATCTAATTAGCTTCGTGGATCGTATTAAGAGTATTACGGTGATAATTTAGAAAAACGAAAAAGAACGAAACGTTTGCAGTTTGCCAATGACAACAGTGCAAAATGATACAACAAATAATCAACTTTATCTGCCTGTCATCATTTCACAACCAGCATCCGGAGCAGCAGTGGGGACAAAAATGGTACCACCAGTCATTCGGCTATTAGATAACGAAGGAAAATTGACACATATTGCAGTCGCTGAAAACGGTAGCTACAAATTATATCGTGTTAGTGAGGGTGGTACAAATGCCGAGCAAATGCAGATGGTTAATCAGGCCGTATCGACGAATACTTCTCCATGTATGTGTTAGAGAAAATCATTTATTTGTTCCGAATATTCTAAAAATTTCCTTTTGGCTTCTCGATAGCAACTTTAAAATAGCGAATAGTTTAAACCAGTGTTGGAGGAAATTTTTAGGAATATATCTGGATGTTTATTCATTCAAAAAAGGTTGCACTATCAGTAAGTGTAAAGATACTGTACAAATTCCCATTGTACTCTTATATCGTGTTTTTGTAATTCTTATGGAACTAACAGTTATTCTCTTTTGATTAAAAACTAAAAAGTTATTTTAGCTCGTTAACCTATAATTTTTTATGTCTTATTACATTATTCTATCATCCTCAGCAACAAGATTTCCAGTAAAATGTTGAAATGTGAGGTGATTTTTCAGTATTTGGAACGCATTGTTTTTTTGATCGTTATTAGTTGAAAACCGTAATGAGTAGATTCTCTGTACATTATTAATAATTTTTAGTAGTCACTGAATCTGCTATAAACGGCATAGCCACATCAGGAACCCAGGAAACGATGAAACCGGAAAAAATATGGCACCGAGTTGCAGTGCGAATTATTACATCGAAAGTGTTCCAGCACAACAAACTTTAGGAGCCTTAGTGGGTATACCGAAATTCGTCAATCCGCAGCGTTACGGTGGAAGTAATATATATACGAGGACAATTGGACCTGTATTTTTTTCTTTATAAAATGCTATATGTTTCTTTATTCATTTTTTGGACTTTTTAAATTAAATTTGAGTTTTCGAAATCTAGTTTTTGAAACAGATATACACTTAATATATGTTTTCAAATTTAGCAAGTTGACAAGAAAGTAAAATATGCTTACTTGGAGATTTTAATATTTTGAAATTAAATATGATAGAAATTGTTTCTTTCCAGGTAAGCAGGACTGGTAACATTCCACGCACCGGAGGCATGCGGTAACTTTTTTTGTAACGTGTTATCACGGTATAAATATTTAATTCATAAACTTAGATTTGAGGTTAGACTATTAGTTCACTCACTGCGAAACATTTTCCGGTGCTAATGCATATCGAATGTCGCATATGCTTTTTAATGTGCAGAAATTGTTCTACGATTTTACGGTTAACATTAGTTATTTATTTTAAGATGTTGTATAAGGCATGAAGTATCTTATAAAGGATATTTATTTGTTTATTGTTTCAGGTCTCGAAGTGAAATAAAAGAAAAAGTTAAAAAATTGATCTACTGCTTGAAATCTCAACACATTACTTGTGAAGAAGCTGTTAAAGATCTATTCGAATATGTTGCACTGAATCCATCAAATACGATTTCACCTGCAGCAAAGGTAGATCATTTCTATAAGAAATAAAATAACTTCTTTTTATTTGTAATTCATGACGAAACAAAATCTTACGAAATCTTGAACAAAGATTTTAAAAAATTTTTGCTGCTATGGAATTTTATTGTGTAAGAACTTTAGCATATTTTCCGTCAATTGATATGCATAATTAATATATTCGTCACCATTATCTTTAACATTAAGTTTTTCATCTCATTGAGAGCACTTCTGTAGGGAAAAAGTATACATGATCATTTCGATCTATTTTACCTTTCGTAAGATATCAGATCGCAGCGGTCAAGTTAGGGAAGCATTTTCTCTTTGAGATACAAGTAGTTTTAGAAATTTTTCTTGGAAGAACGCATAATTCGTTGTATATTCCAATAAGATTATGGTGGTTTGATCAAATGCAAATCGTCTATGGTTAAGCAGTATCGTTTTGTGTGTTTTTTTAATGTATCAAAAATAGTTTATTTATAGCAGATGAATGATGCAGATGAGAACAAGCAGAAGGCGGAAAACAAGTAAAATTTTTTTCTTACTTGTGAAATATTTATGTAGTGAAATAACTTATAGCATCGAAACAATTATTTTGGTTTATGAGGCTCATCGATCTCAGTAATATCTATGATGAGAGAATTCATTATGTAATCTAATTTTTCATACCCATATTAAGAGAAGTAGATGATATAGAAAGAAAGTGGCTTGACTTTATTTGCTCACAATTACATTGACATTTACAGTCCAGAGTAGTTTTGTCAGAAAATTTCGATATGAGAAGCAATGACGAACTTAAAAAATTTGTTGAGTAATTAAAAATTATGTAATTAAAAGATTCAGATTTTACGTGTTCGTTTATTACAGTATAGATTATGAGATACCATTGCAACGAGAATGTAGTACTGACGATGGAAACGAACCGTATGCAAGACTGGTTGATGAGCAAGGAAATATGAACATTGCGATTGTAGAAGGCGAAGGCTATCGTGTTTACCGGCTGAATAAGACAATGCAGAATCGTGAATTATATAAATGCGCCGATTGTGATTTATTACATAAAACTAAAAAGACCCAGTAACTGATTTAATAATTTATTTAACAAATATCGTGATCTCTTTGTTTATTGTATATAAAATACTTATTCCATAGTATTTTTTTTTTTTTGCAAAATATAGAAATGATATAATATCTGCACACTGTCAATAAGAATTGATAGTCACTGTTCTACATCGTGAAGAAATAATAGCGGCATGTTAAATTTATTTCTCCAATAAGTATCTTGAGAAATGGCTCTCATTTGTTAAGCAATTTTGTCCTTTATTTCATTTACACTAGGACAAATTATATCTAATTCAAAAAATGTTGAATTTGTTTTTTTCTTTTATTTTTTTCAAGATTGCAATTGTTGAAATTGCGGATGGGATATTAGTTGGTGACATCCATCCGTTACACCATCCAAGATGTCCTTTGCAAACACTGTCAATAAAAGAATGCGAACAAAATTCAATGAGCGACGAACGAGAGTCTTTACTATTCCACGAAGCAACTACGGTACCCTGTTTTTATCGATTTTTCTGTATTTAATTTGAAAAAAAATTGGTCCTAAAATATTTTAGATGTACTTTTTTACTAACATCCTTACTTACTTTAGGATGTCGAGGAAGGTCGAAGAGGAAGCGAATCAAGAAAAAGTGGTAGTACAAAGCGTACGCCAAAGCAAAATGGTCGCAAAAATCAATACACGACTAAATCACCGGTCAGAAAAAGACCTCATGTTGTTCCAGAACGAAGTTTGGGAATGACACTGAGAAAACGAAAAACGAGAATCTTAAGAAGTCCGGGAATTTACGACTCTGAAGTAATGAGTTGAAATTGAATTCCTTCATTTTGTGTTTTTTGCGATACGTTTTGAAAGATATGTTCTCATTCCTGAGAATTTGATGAATTCGAGAATGTTAAAATTTTTGCTGCACTGGAATGATTTGAAAGTAAATAAAAGTTGTATTTAATATGTACCGTGGATGTGTTTATTGAGGTGTTTATGTGATAATTGGTGGGATTTATATGAATATTTCACATCTGTAATGTCATACTTGTTTTAAAATTCATATTTTTTTTTTTTCAATTCTATCGCTCTGATAGAAAAAAATGTTTCTGAAAAATAGTAGAGACAGAAATTCGATGTTATATATTTATGCTATATCTAAAAAGCTAGAATGTAGCAAACTTCTTATAATTGCAAAATCATTTGAAATTAAGAGTTCTAAAAAAAAGATGAGACAGAAATTAATGAGATGGCTTAAAGACTTATCAAGATTTTTGAAACAGTAATCAATAATGAAAGTTAAAGTTTCTGAAAAATATACTGTAACATCGCCCAATATTGTTGCATCGGAAACTAGTTACCGTAATGAGTTGTTTTATATTGTTTCCTGCACATTCTGACGTAATGCATTAGCAAAAAATATGATTGGATAATATTATTGCATGCATGGAAAATTTTTTTATTGTTTTCATATTTATTCCTGAATTTCTGAAACATTTGCTTACTTCTCTTTTTTATATAAGCAAAATTATCTAATGATGCATATTGATATCTTACATTTTATCAAATATTCATATTGTTTTCTGAATTTGATATCTTTCATTTTGTCAATATTAATGTTATGATCTAAAAGTATAAAGAATAGATAAATTAGGGTTATATAGAAGAGCATAAAAGGTTAGAATAAATGCATTATTTGTTATTGTTTCAAAACCATTCCAAATTCCCAATATTTCCTTTCGTAAAGATTACGCTAGTGAGATTGTAGCATGAAAACTAAAAAGTCAATCATTTCAACCTTGAAGAATAGTTAATATATAACAGTTTAAGCATATTTGGAAAAGAAGATGCAACTAATAATGATAAGGAAAAGAATTGATATGATTAAATTCAGCATGTGCCTGATAATGAGTAAAAGTATTTTAGTTCTTCCATTATTTTATTTGATGGGAAATTGATTATTGAATTACTACAAAGTTATTCGAGAATGCTATTTGTTATATCAGAAATAAGTGGTGAATTTCCTTTTTCTCAATTCATTTTCATTCTATTTGATGCGTTTATATTCTGTTCATTATTTAATCAATAAATAAATTTGCTAGAATAAGCTACTGTGGAGGGAAAGAAATCCTTGCAGGAAATCCTTAAATAAGGCTTTTTTTTCTTTTATAAAATAATATGAATGAAAATTTCGATGTTCAAAAAAATTCCTGCAATGATGAAAAGAAAGAAAAAAGGATATGAATTCATTTCATTTTCGATAGCAATTTTTAAATCGATAATATTTAGGAAAAGATAAAAGATAAATAACAACTTTAATCAATATTTAACACTATTTTTCCTCAATAAGGAATATGCAAAATTTGTTGGATTTCGATAAAGTGTGGTAAAAAGTGAGGAGAAGAAAGAAAATTCGGTGAGACTTCTTATGTGCAAGGATTAAACTTTATTCACTACATGAATGAGGATAGAAAGATAGGATAGACAGGATATGGAATCTCTTTATCTATCTTCTCTTTCTAGAATGATATATTTTATTCCAATTAAAGATGGATTTCTAACTTTATCAGGAATAAATTTTCGAAAATAAGGACTTCAGATGAAATTAACATTTATCTCAAGTATAACACTTATCAAATACTAATCTGCATTCCAAGATGTGGCAGATTTTTGAATGATCCATAATTCACATACCAGATTTTTTCGACTTAATTGAAATTTTTAATATGGATTATACTTGGCTTGGTTGGTAATTATTCCGGACAGGACTGCACCCTGAAAGAAACGGAAGATGAGAATTTCCCAGAGGAAAAAGTTGAAAGACATTCTCTGCGAGAAAAAGTCGGAAGATATAGTATCTTCCCAAATCCCTTCACATTTATTTATGGAAAAGAAGAATGGAGTGCATGTTTTGTGGAGGATGAAGACAGCAGAGGAGGGAGAGATAATATATGTAAAATGATTGAGCGAGAGTAGTAGTTGAGATTAATTGTCGCGAAGAATCAGTTAGGCTGGTGCGAGAATAGGTTGGGATGGTATGTAGGGTTATTTTTGGCATGTAGGGGGCCGGGATATTTCCGGGATTTCTTGGCAGTAGCGACGCAGAAACTATGAAAATATAATGGAATATGCATATTCCAGTCTTTGAACTATTTTATAAGTTGTAACACCATGAAAATACCAGTCTTTTTGCTGTTGATAAATCTGTGGGATAATAAGTTTAGGAAGTGCAAGTGAGGATAGTTGTCATTCATTATAGCCTTTTAACTTCATGATCATTACTTCCATATCATCATTAATTTTCCAATTTTCCTGATGAGATTATTGAGAATTCTGTTATTGTTGAGTTATTTCTAACTTACATCTACTTTTTGGATATTAATCATACGTTTGTTCATATATCTGCTGCCATTGCTGACATCGGTAATGCTGATTTTTTTTTGTTTACTTGACGTATTGCGAAGTTATGTAGAATTTCATCACATATATCAATTTTTATTAGTTGTCTTTTGTTACTTACTTTTTGGTCCTCTATTTATATGATGATGGTTTAGCTACCTCATCTTTAGATTTGTTAAATCTTATTAACTGCTTTTATTTATTTTTTTATAACAAAATTATTAGTATCACTTATTTTAAATGAATTTCAACACCTTTACGGGAATTCTTAGAATGATTGTTTTAATGCTAGTTACTCATAGCGCAGTAGTAGTATACTTTTTATCATCATTTATCATTTCTATCCATCTTTATCTCTCCTTCTTCATCCTCCCTTACTTTTGTACGTTGTTTCTTTTCAACTCCATCCCTTCTCGTTCTTTTTTTATCTTTTGTTTTGTTTTGTGTTAAATTGCATATTGTTATTATTTATGATCAAGAAATTTTTCTGAATTAAAGGATAAAAGTGAAAACCCATGAAATTACGTGGCATATTATTAGATTGTAAAGATGGCAGAAAATAATGCGAAATGGTTGGATGCATCGTACTACCAGAATATGCCGAATTCGGAAGGTAAATGTGATAAATGCATATCGAATTAATTTGCTGATCATTTCAATTTATGATTTAATGAAAAATTTAGGATTGGAGATTTTGAAATTAGAATATTTGCTGAACTGTCTGCAGTAATTTTTCTTTTGAAATTTATTTTTGAAGGGCTATTTCAAACTTCGAGAGAATTGATAGGATAGAAATAAAAAATACGGATGATTTTGTATTGTTATATTTATTTATTGAATTAACTTGGCATATCTATGTATTTATGTATTTATGTTCCTGACTTGTGCCACTATCAAAAGCACTCCGATTAGCAAAAGATTTAGATACACAAATTTTAAAAACCCTTTATAATATACATGATTTTTGAATTAACAATTCTTATTTATTAATAAATTTCAGTAAATTGGGCGCAACTAGCACAAAAATGGATGCAAATGCGAGATGCCGGTGAAGTGCCTCCGCTAACATCCGATGATTCTATACCGCCACCACCAAGCAAGGAGCTACCACCATCACATCCGCCACCGGCACCCGATGGACTATCGGTAAATGGGTCTTTTTGCCACCTGGTGGGTATTTGCCTACTATGCCTGTTGGTACGTTTTCGAATTGCATTGTTTGCTTCAGTAAATTTAAAAATTTTGATGAAATCGATCCATTTATATGATATTGTCTGGACATTTATCGTTGCTAGTACTAGGTAGCATTATGTTATTTATGAAAATTTCAGATGCAAATTTTGCTACGCCATCGCCTTGTTGGATACCACCTTTACCGCCAAATAATTTCGGACCACCAGCTGGTGGTGCATTTCCTCCTTTCATGCCACCAGTTCCGCCGTGGATGAGCGTTACTCCGGTACCACCTGGGCCATTTCCGCCGGCGATTCCCTACTGTGAGGCGAAGCTAAACGTTGATGATGAAGAGGGGGTGAGGCAAGTTTTTCGGTCGTTTTCGATTTACGATATTCTTATTACTCTTTATTTTACTTAGTGAATTCAGATGATCCAGTTGAAATATAGTGCATATGTAGAACAGATATCTTTCATTAAAGTTAATCAACATTGCATATCAAATTTATTCCATACTTCATGAGACTGATATTGCTTTCTTGTGTTAAATGAACCAAAACATTTCTGTTTGAAAATTTTTAACGATGAGAACTACTAGCCCTAAACTATCCTTGACCATCTCCTTCTTCGCTTCAAGAATTTCTCGGTTATATTTTTGTATCCGTTTGATTGATTCCTTAAATTCTTGAACATTATCTGAGGATAAGATAAATATACTGCATGCTGGTAAGTAAATGCTATTTCTGACCACCGTAAACTCAATCTCAAGTAATTATTTTTCAGTATTCTCATTATTATAAAGAGTGGGATGAAAAACAGAAAAGTGGTCGACGTGACAATGATTCAGATGATTCGGAAACAGTTCCGGAAGGTGCTATGGCTCACTGGCTTAAGCCAGGGCCTGGTTGAGCGCCACCGCCAAATTGGTATCATCCGCCACGTCGTGATTCTCCTTCAAATTCTCATCCAATGCCGTTTATCGGTTAGTTTATGCAATCTGACTATTTCTTATATTCTTTGTAGAAAGTGACGACAGCGTTAGCATATCAGTAGCTCAATATTTTTCAGCAACGTTGAAATTAAATTTTCAGATCAGCAAACACGGAAAGCCTTGCCAGCCTGGATCCGCGAAGGTTTAGAAAAAGCTGAGCAAGAAAGACAAAAGAAACAAACGAAAGAAGCTAAATTGCGAGCTGCCGAAGAAATTGCAAAAGCTCGTCGTATGGCTAAAGGATTAGGAAAATTTGTAATTTCGTTTTGATTGTGATTACTATGTAAATCTAGTATATAAAGTGATTTATTATATATAAATCACTGTTTTGAAATTTATATTATGAAGCAGTTTTTATCCTTTCGTTATACTTAGTGTTGATTTAACATGTAATTTTATTAAAACTCTTATCATGAGGAAATTTTAGGATTCTGATAGTAGTGATGACGAAAATGGAATCGAAAATGCAGAGAAAAGAGCTAAACTTGATGAAGAGCCAGTGTTCATCCACAAAAAGAAATTAGAAAAGCAACAAGAACAATCAGCTAAAATTGTAACAGAAACTGATTATCGAACCGAAGAAGAGACACGAGAAGATGCAGTAAGTTTCTAGATACTTTCTACTATTCTTAAGAAAAAAGACTAAGTGGAAGGTTAGGAAAAAGGTACTAGCTCGCTCTTATTTTGTAGATCAAGTCTTATCGTTTATGTATATTTAATTATATCTTATATCTGTTATATTGTTATGTTTTATACTTGTTATGTTGTCATATTACATTTTGTTCTGTTTATTAATCAACAAGAGGTTACTACTTTCGAATTGTTATCCAATTGTATTTCATTTTATCATAAAAGAGTAGTTACTTTAGATTGAATATATCTCACTTCACGACATAATAATCTTTTGTGAACCTTTTGTAATAAAAAAATTCGGGACCTACTTTCATGGTTAGACTTCTGTAATCATTAGAAAACATTGACTAGATTATGACGATTTAAGAGAGTCAAAAAAATTCATCCTGATTAATTGAAATGTCATGCTTCATCCTTTATGCTAATTAAATTTTTTCCAGCTCATGCTTTTGCGGCGTTTTATGACTGAAATTTTGTTGGAAACAACGGATGATGAGTTGAACCGTATTGCTAGAGAACAGATCGAACTTGCTAAACGTTCGGGTACAATTTAAATTTGAAATTCAATTTAAAATTTAACATCCGAAATTGTTAACAATTCCTTCTCTGAAATTCATCATTCGAAATTGTATTTGGAACCGGTTCTATGTTTTACTTTTTCGGGGAAAAAGTTTTAAAAAGGCAACAGTGAAAAAATATCCTACTTTCCAAGGTAATAAGTTATGTCATTCGTGTTTATTTCAAAAACTAACGGATAAGTCATTTTTTTCCTTGTGGCTTCCACATTTTAACGCCGCAGTTTCGACTTTGAAAACGATCAATTAATCAAGTTGAATATATGTTTAGCCCAGCCAAAGTTCTCGCTCAAAGCTCGGCTCTCGCCGCTTTGTGTACACTTGGTAGCTTTTATTACATTTTGTGCAGTCTTTTTGTTGTTTTCTAACTACTAAGCATTCAGACAGACTATGGTGATTCTGTTCTGAGGGTTTATATTTGGCTCCGTCCAATATATATTTACCCAGTTGGTTGCCAGTCCAAATTGTATTCTGTTGAATGTCTAGGCAGTGATCGTATTCCTAGCACTTTTTTTTAAACAAAACGCTGCTCTCTATCTCTTATCTTAAACCCTTTTTGAATGAAATGAAACAATCGATTCGAATAAATTAATTCAATACAATCCTCGATTCTTTCAACCTTTAGCATACATCCAGCTAGTATGACGGTTCGAGTTTGTTTGTTTGTCATTTGTTTTCATTTGGTACGACTTATGACCTTCGTCAAGCTCAATCGTCCTAGCTTTCAGTCCGCCCTGCAAAATGTTATAATGAAATTAGGCTCGTATAACTTTCTGACATTATTCGCAATTCATTTATCGATCCACTTATTCGCAATGGATTTATCGATCCATTAACTATTTCATATACAGTCCTTTATTTTAATACATCAGTTGAAAACTGTGGCCAAATTCAGGTGCTGAAAGCGATGACGAATCAAATGACGAAGCTGACATGAAGCAGTTGGACGAATCGATGGGTAAAACGAAAGGCGGAGAATTTTCGAAGAAATCGAATATTGTTGATGACGGTGGTAGTAATGAAGATGATGCATTATTCAATGTGCCACTTCTTCCAGTACAATCGTCGGGTGCTAAGAGTAAGGCCAAGTTAAGTAGCAATGATGGATTCTCTTCTACAGAATCTTCCGAAGGTATTACTATGCATCTCAGTCCATGTGACACACCTCACTAATACATATACATCTTCAGTTCGAAACCAAGGATAAACTACCTGCCGTGGGTGTCATCTTTTCAATCTTCAAATATAAAAATACCAATCATGGAAATGAGTAAAACTTAAGAATAATTTGAGAAACATTGTGGTTTCCTTGCAATAGGGCAATGTTTTGAGGAATGTGGGATTTTCCTCTTTCCTACTGATCTACTTATTCCAAAAGTTGGCATCCACGGATTTTTGGGTATGTATTAACTTTCATATTGTTTCACGTGTTCGCCGTAATATTTATAGATACATTAAACTGGAAATTTTTGTTTCAGGTGGTGAAACGAAAAAACTGCTGTCCAAGAAAAGAAAAATGGCGATGACAGTTCGTCATGTGTTACGCTTTCAAAGAGTGAAAATGATGCATTCAATGAAATAAGTAAGATTTTAAGGCAGTGTAATTTTCTGCAAAATTTCCTCTTCTTTCGTGATATTATTGGTGACATACTGTGATTAGAAAAATAAAATAATTTGATGTCAGGAATTGAAAGTCTTCATTCTCTTTTCTTTCGAAAGTATTGATTTAATTTTATAAACATGCGATAGTATTGGTTGTATAGTACATTTAATTGAGTTTCTGCTATATTTTTGCAGCATTTTAGTCAGGAATGACGCAATATTTGCTTGAACAATATTTGCATTATTATATTCTAATTATTTAACTTAATTTATTTAGCCAAGTATTTTTTTTACATTTTCTATGGACATGGTCTCCAACTGCCAATTAATTGTTTGCAGATGAAAAGTTCGATTCTAGTGATGATGAAGGCAATAAAAAGACAAGGAAAAACATATTAGCGGTTCAAAGAAGCAGCGTCAGCGAAAAAATCCGGAAGTAAGGAACATCCAAAGAAACGGTAGTGATTTTTTTCTTTGAAATTTTTGTATCATTTGGTCATATAGTTATTTGAATTCTTTTTCTGGAAAATAAATTGAATGGTAATGATATTGAGTTTTAATGAAAATGCAATTTAACATTGGTAAATTGAATCATAATATTTCTGAATTACTTAGTGAACTTATTTCTTATTTTTCAGACGGCTTGGCAATAGTAGGGATGATTCGACGAAAAAAGCACTGATCATTCATTAGATGCGTAAGTTCATTCAAATTTCAATCTCGGTTTTGAGAAATAGGTTTGTTTGCAATAAGCATGGGCGAAATATTTTTGCTTTTAGATCGGATAGTGATAAAGTGAATCTCGAACTCCCGAACGTTATCGTCGAAGATCGAGCAGTAGAGAGTCTTATCAGAAGCGTCGTCGTTCAAGAAGTCGCAAAAGGTTGAGGTCACGCTCTAGGTCACGCACTAAGAAGAATCGAAGGTATTCTTTTAATAGCATATTTTAAAAGAAACATACACACATATGTGTATAAACAGAAACGTTCTCATGGATGTTAAAAATGAAAATAATGTATCATGTTGTGATTTCATGTTGTAATTTTCATTTTTTTTTAGGTTTGAGGAACGACGTAGTTCACGTTCACGAAGCCGTGAGAGGAGACGATCTCGCGAAAAACGTCATCGAGATAGGCACTCCAGAAGATCGCGTTCATAATCTTGAATATCTGTATTATATATATATATAAATAAACATATATATATATATATGTATATATATATATATGAAGCATTCCATTGGTTTGGTTTGCCACAGAAATTGAGTAAAGCACTATGTCATGTGTTTCTGAGCCAGTTTTTAGTAAAGCATAAATGTGCGCTTACAATTTCAAGTGCCTGCAATTGCAAATAGATACGGGTAAGCGCAAATAATGGTTATGGAATGCTTAAATGGTTTGCATAAAGAAACTGATGAAATCAGAGTTTTAGTTGAATATTTTGGTTTTAAACTGTTATCTGTTCAGAATCAATTTTTTTATCTCTTCACATTTTTCCCAATATCAGGTAATTCTTTTATATATTTGTGTAAGGATTTTGAATTTTCCACTCCATTGGAAATATTTTTTTAAACTACTAAATTTAAATTCTCCAGTATGAATTTTTATTTAACAACTAAATCCTCCAGTATGAACCAATAATTGCCTAGTACTCTCATTAATGGATAAAGCGAAATAGTATAGAATTTGATACTGGGAACTATGATTGTTAGAGTTCATGTATGGTTGTGTTCAGCAGTAACAATATAATCACACTATTACTAAAAAATGGATTACATTGCTGTTGAAATATATTTTTAGGGTTTTCTGAGGTTCGTAGTAACCATTTCAAAGATTCGTTTTAAAAGATGTTAGAATCAGTATTGAATTAACAGTTGATTTCATTAAGATAGAAATTGACATTTGGTCCAAATTTGGGGATTCTAAAGTTCCGGTTAAATTATTCCTGATAGTTTAAGCTGTGCTGTTTTTATTCGTTTTATGCTTTTTTGCATTGTACTTAAAAAAATTGCGATGTTGAAAAATATCTAGGACTGATCAGTTAAAATATTTCTTGCATCACTGTTCGACCTTTCTTTTATATGTTTTATCAATATCCATAAAGTTTTCAGGGTGCAATTGGGTGCAACCAAAAATTTTGCAAGCTTTCTTTTTAATTACTCAGGTAGAAAGCCTGCTTTTAGATATGGAATTATACTAAGAGGATGATATTATGCAGGAGGGATGGAGATGCGAGAAATTTTTTGTGGACGCAGAAATAGCCCATACGTACTTTGTTGGCTCCTGTTGTTGTATGTATATGAAATTGAGCTTTCGTGATATTTGTGGTTACATTCTAAAACACTTTCTGTCATTTCTGCGAATTCATCGCGTTCTTCTAATGGATAGACATCCAGAAATTAATTTTATATCATCGATTGATCAGCAAGCCAACTTCTGTCCATTTACATGATTATACTATATATATGTAAAATGTTGGTACGATTTCAGTCGCATGTTGAAACGCTTTTGTCTTGCAATCCACAACTAAACTGAATTTCCAAAATTCTTTTCTACCTCTGAATTTTTTTATTGTACCGTTAAATATAGTACAAATAGTTGAGAGGGTTACATTTGCCAAAAATTTACAAAAATTTAATTTCTTGGGCTAAATTTATGAAGTCAATTAGGTTGACTCTGTTCGATTTGGTTATTTTATTTATTTATTGTTTCTCTGATGAATGTATGAAGAATTACCTGTTCACATTGCAAGCAAAATATGGCATGTGAGCCTTGTCATTGCAAAATCCGGAATGGATCTCTTCGTTTTTGGCTTTTCATTGAATCCTTTTATTCTTCATAATTTTTCATGTGATCATTTGATCTATGTTTTCATAAAGCTTTTATGCTTTTCATGAAAATATTTCCTTCTTAATATCACTTGATAATGAAATGATAACTGTATAACATTACCTAGTAAGGATGTTTCAGTATCATTTAACATCATAATAACAATCACCACGTTATTTCAGGTAATAGACATAAATATAAACGAGAACTATTCCTTCTTTTTTTATATACATTTTGTCGTTCTCATTTTTGTTATTATCATTTTCTTTATTTTGCTCTGTTGGAATTAATGGAATTTATTTAAATTTGAATTTTTCTTTTTCCTAAATTTAAGACGGGATATTATTATTCTTTTATATTTGTATTTTATCTTTTTTCTTTTTACTATTTTTGATAATTTTTCTTTTTATTTATTTTTGCTTTATATTATATTGTGCATTAAATCTGTTCAATCTATGATTTATTGATTTTTTTGGAATAATTAATTAAAATTTAGCATTTGTTTATATTTTTGCATGTAATTCTATATTTAAAATGATTGAAGTATAATATGAGATTCCTTTTTGCATGCTTTTTTATGCATTACAATAAGCCATTTAATAATAATACATAAACTGTGAAATGTTTTTGCTTAAATAATATAAATTTAGATATGATCCGATTTGTGCAGAGTCAATAATCTATAAATAAATAAATAAAGATAAACTGTAACAATGCTTTAAAATATTTTTATATATAAAAAGAGTAAATGCAATGATAAATTGTTATTTTAAAAATATGCCATAAAATAATTTATATCATATCACTTCTTCTTCTTTTTTACCTTTGCCAATAATATTATATTTAATTGAGAAAATAAATCATAAAATAGAAAAGTGTTATATAATCTAAGAATATTTATTAAACAATTGCGAAAAAAAAAAGGACGAAAATTATTATTAAAAAATATGTACAGATGTGTTTTTTTTAAAGATTCTTGTGTTTATTGCATAACACAATTAGATTATCGTTCTGATAAGCTGATAAGCATTAGTTATGAACATTTCATTATTATATTTTCATATGATAATAATGATTATAACATTTGATGCAGTAATTAGAATTTATAGAAAAGATAGGAGAAAGAATAAAAATTATGTATAAATATTTTTAAATTAGACATTAAAGATTATGCAGAAATGATAAGTGTAAAGATTTCAATTTTAATCTTAAAAACAAACAATTTTATATGTTTAAATTCTATCTAATTTTAATATACCATGCATAAAATAACAATAAAATAATATTTATTCTACAAATGTATGCCTAAAATTAAATCTCAATTTAAGCCTTTATTATGAACAACAATGAATTTTTTTAAATTACTTCTTAAAATTTTCAGTATATTAAAATTTAAAAGTTATACAAAATATTTTGAGATTTGGAAAGAAAAAGAGAAACTTGCAACTTTGAAATTTAAGAAGAATGCAAATGAATGATTATCATTCTAATGCTGTTATTGATAAAATTAAACTTGCAACTTTGAAATTTAGGAAGAATGCAAATGAATAATTATCATTCTAATGCTGTTATTGATAAAATTTATCGATAACAGCATTTTATATTGTTATATTCATTGCACAAATAAATAATGAAATTTTCATTTTCCTTTTTTATTTAATACAAAATTAAAAATGTAAAAAGAAATTTTTTACATATATATATATATCCTTCGTTGAAATAGGATAAAAAAAAGTGTTAAAGCTTTATTTATTAGCAATAATTTATTCATTTGAATTTTTCCATAAAATGATCGATTATATTTTAATTGAATGAAAAATGCAACATGAATATATATGATATATTTATTATCATATGATATATTTATCATCGCTTTCTGATTTTCTATTGATAATTTAAATTATCAGTTTTTTTTTTTTATAAAAGAAAAAGAACAGAAAACTTTTCCTTTCCTACTCCTTCCTCTTCCTCGTCCTCCTTTTCATTTTCGTCATCGTCCTTTTCATCATTGGTAAAAGCAAAGAGGTATTATGGATGGATTTGTGAAGAGTTGAAATTTTAAAGCAAAATTCGATCATTCCATCAGAAACCGATTGAAGAATTGGTAAGAGAATAAGAGTGAAAATGTTGATTTTATTTAAAATTATAGATGTTAAAGAAGCATAATATGCTGTACAACATTTTTAAAGCAATAACATTTTAGCTATAGCGAAAATTTACACAATCAACTTTTTTTTCTGTTTTTTTTTTTTTTACCTCTTCCACATCACTTCACTTTCACCTCTCCTCTCTCTCTCTCCCTCTCTCTCTCTTTCTCTCTCTCTCTCTCCCTCTCTCTCTCTTTCTCTCTCTCTCTCTTTCTCTCTCTCTCTCTCTCTCTCTCTCTCTCTCTCTCTGTTATTCTCCCTATTCTATCATTCCAATAACATATCTTGAACTTTGAAATTCTTCATCCTTATCCTTTAATTTTTAAAACATTATCATTCAAGTTTGTTTTCTTCCATCTTACATACATACTATCATTGTTAGAAAAATAAGATAATAATAATCAACGATATATATATATATATACATACAGACATACACACACATACATACACATACACATACACACATACACACACACACATACACATACACACACACACACATATATATATATATAAGTAAATAAATATATACATATATTTTTTCAAATTGCTTCATTTTTTCTACGATCTATCTATCTATCTATCTATCTATCTATCTATCTATCTATCATTACATCATCATTCGATTGAGAGATAACTAGCTAGTTAGCTAGCTGTTTTATTATCTCATTTCAAAATATAGCATTTTATTTTAAATTATTATAATTATTTCTGATATTTTTATGATATAATTAATTATCATCTATAATAATAATCCATCTATTTTCATTTTCATTTATTATTATAATCCATCTAATATTTTCTGTATTCTATTTGAATTTATATTATATTCTTCTACATTCATAATACATACATATATATATATATATATGTAATTAAATTGATAATATATTTTTAACATTTTATTCATCTCTATTATTAATTGCTATTTGGATAAAAATTTGATGAATAATAATTACTATTATTATTATTATTATTGTTATCATCATCATCATCATCATCATCATCATCATCATCATCATCATCATCATCATCGTTATTAGTATTATTGATGGTATTATTGTTACTAATATAATACTATTATATATTGAAGAAAATAAAAAACATTAAATATTTATTATATCACAATGAATTATGTTTCATTATTATTTCTGCTATTATTATCATTGTGTATATTGGAAGCAAAACGAGGTAAATCGTCAAAATTAGACGAATCATTCAAAGAACAACATCAACAACAACAACATTATCAACATCATCATCATCATCATCATCATCATCAACAACATCAACAACGTCAACAACAACAACAACAACCTCATGTATCATCATCAGTTAAAAATAATGCGAAACATAAGGTAAGCTAATTATTAAAGTTTAATGATAAGGTTGTTATTTTATTACTGCTGCTATCTTTGATTTATTATTTATTTGAAAATTTTATTATTTAAATTACTTGTAAATAAGTTTTATTTGAAAATATATCATTATGATAATTGATATAATTATAAATGGAATATTAATGATAACATTTGTCCAATTGTTAAATTTACAAATATTACTGTAATAATATATAAAATTATTACAGTAATATTAAATATAAAATCTTCTCAAAATTGATAACAAATTATATTCAATGGCTAATATTTAAATAGCATTTATAAATTATTAATCAAAAATGAAAATTAAATGAAATATTTATCATTTTCTATCAAATGACACTCATTTATATTTGCAGAAAGAAACACGTCGAACAATGTTATCATCTCAAGATATCAAGCATAATGATGATAATACTATAGAAGATGTTGATGAGGATAAAATTGATGAAATTATCCGTGATGCTACTAAAAATCTTGTTATATTCTTATGTCAGTTTTTTTTTTTTTTTCATCAACTTTATAAAAATAATTTTTAATTTTTAAAATTAATTTAACATTTAATAAAATTAATTAATTTTATCTATTTAAATAACAATTAGCGTTGCAAATGATAATAATAATGATAATAATAATATTTGTCAAAGATAAAATGTTGATAATAAATTATGAAATAATAGTTTGTAATCTTTTAATCTATAAAATGAATGATACAGTAATGGATTAACAAAATCATTGAAATTTCATCTTTATTCTTATCTTTTTTTTTCATTCAAAAGAATATTTTAATGATAGAGAAAATGAATTACAATTGACAAATTATAATCGATTTTGTTGTTATGATTAAAAATTTGATTAAATCAATAATCAAAAACTATATTCCAATAATAATATTATAGATGATGGATATGCAAAATGTCCAAGTTGTGGTGAAGCACTTGCAGAAGTTGAAAAAATTGATGATGATATTGAAGCAACCGGATATATTGAAGTTTGTTTAGAATTTTATTTTCTCTTCTCGTTTCTTCGTACATAAAAAAATCATCGAAAAAAAAAACTTAAATCTTCAATTAATGATTTCTATAGAATTTTCAACTTAATAAATTAAAAATTATCGATAAAATATAAAAATACAAATTGACGAAATAATAGCATTTCTATTTTTTTTTTTTTTTTGAATAAATAAAAAAATCATTTAATCATTATTATATTTTAGCCTGGATAAAATTAATTTTGTTAATTATTTAAAGGTTGTTAAAACGGATGATCGAAGTGTTGCCCGTGAACTTGGTATTGCAACATTTCCAGCTATGGTTTATTTTAGGCGAAAAAATCCGATAACATATGATGGTAAATGATCGTACTAATTATTATAATTAAAATTTATATTTGATTTAAATATATTAGATTGTATTTATGATGTTAAAAATTTTAAATTACATTTTATTTTCTTAGGCGATTTCAAGGATTCGGATACAATATTACGATGGTTACGATCACATGATGAAGTAGTTACATGGGATCTTACTGATGATAATTTTGAAGATCGTACAGATAGTTTTTCACCTGATGAAGGTGCATTAGATTGGTTTGTGATGTTGTAAGTATTCATCATATTTCATTTAGCATTATCATTTGATTAATAAAAATTTTAATTTTAATCAACCAAAATATTTAGAGAAATTTTTAAAAATGAAGAATTTTTTTTTTTTTAAAAAGAACTTTATGGTTATAAATTTTTTTTCTTTACTTACTATAAGTTATTTCGATTTCGTGAAAATTTTCGAAGAAAAAGAAACTTTTAATTGGCTAATTTTTGAAAATTTTTATAGTTATAATTCGGAAGAACCGGACTGTAATGCATTTATTTCATCGTGGGAATCTGTAGCACATAAGTAAGTAGCACTTTTTTTTTTATTAATTTTTAAAAATTTGAAGGATGAAAATTTAAAAACAATTTTAAATTATTGGAAAAAAATTGTTTAGATTACGAGGCTTGGTAAATGTTGGTCGAATTGACATGTCAATTAATGATGATGTTACCGATCGTTTTCAACTGGATGATTCTCAGTGTCCGGTATTTCTTCTGTAAGTATTATGAATTATAAATAATCAAAATGGATACTTATTTTCTTAAGTAGGAAAATGAAAGAGGTAATGATTTTATTTCTTAACTATAAATTTCCAATTCTAAGTATTGACATCAATTGATGATGCTATTGTAAAATAAGCACTTCGAATATCAATTTTAAGTTCTATTTATTTTTAAACTTTTAAATTTATAGCTTTCATCGAGGAAAGATGTATCGCTATAAGGATGCAGCGAAAAATATTCGAAGTTTAACAGCATTTGCAATGTATAAATTCAAGGACTTACGTGGATATCACGTACCGGAACCACCAACAGCACTTGAAAATTTTTATGAGCATATTAAGGAACGTATCGCAGATATTTTGGTATTCATTTTTATTATTTTGTTTTTCGTTTTTTCAACTTGCTTAAAGATTTTTTATTTTGAATTCAATTTATCAATCAAATTAATAATATATATGTATATGTATTAAATTAAAAACAAATTGCATAGTTATCATTTGTTCGATTTTATCAGTTTATCAATATTTGACAAGAATTATGCAATCGAGGTATTTATAAGTAATAATAAAATATACAGTTCGAAAATTTAAAAAAGAAATGTTCAAGAATTATTCCTAAATTCAATTGATAACGAATATTCATATCCGACATATGATAATATCAAAAAAGTAAAACTTGTTGTATACTAAAGTAATCAAAAAGAATTCATAATAATTTCTTTGACTTCATCTTTTACCTAATTAATTCCTCCTTTTTTTTTTCCAACTTTATGAATATTTCAGAATGATAGTCAAGCACTTACTGTAATTGGTATTGGTGGATTAATTGCAATTGTTGCTGCAACTATTTATGCAAATGCTAGGAGAAAAAGAATGTGGTAATTGTAACAGACAATAATAAATCAAAAACTAACTAAACAATTAATCATTCGAGATTATTTGTTTTGATTAGAAAAAAGCAAACATTATTGATCAAATATTAAGGTTATCATAATTGAAATAAATTTCATGATAACATACGATGAATCAAATCTTTTGATTAAAACTTCAATTTAAGATTTATAAAATATTGAAATCGTTAATCTTAAATTCGAGAAATCGATTAAATCCAGCTGGCTATATATATTTACAAACATATTATTATCAATAATTTAATTTGGAAGATTGCTGAATGTTTTGATCATATCTGGATCGAATATGAATTTAGAAACCGACTATAAAAACTGACCACTACATACGGATATATAAATAACCTTTGACATTGTTACTACAATTTTACGAATTCAATACTTTTTCTTATTGCTGCAAGATTAGTTTCCATTTACAGATCTATTATGCATTTTTTTATTTCTTTTTTTGCACCAAAATTTAATTAGAGTAAAAATTTAGAAATAGCTAAATGATCAAAAATCTATAATAAATGATAGACAAATTAATTAAATAAGATTTATTAAAATTTTTAGGCCATTTTAAGTTATCAATATATTTGTTTGACATATATTATATACTTTTCATCTTTAATATCTTACTGAATTAAAGTAAATTATCAATTAAACAATTCTTTAGCAAAATATATTTTTAAAATATTTCTTTAAAAATTCAAGTTGTAAATCTATAATATAACATGATACAATTACATGATGCATAACAATATAAGCCTTTGTTCATTTTGTTTATTTAATAAATAATAATCTAAAATATAATAAATGTTGAGTTACTTAGATAAATTTATTATTATGAAATGTTTAATTAAATTATTTATCTTATCATAAATGATAAGATAAATAAATTCGTTCATGCAAAAAGTAACCATGATGATTATAAAAACAATGAAAAGAGAAAATTTGACAGATAAATATAATTTAATAGTAATTTTTCTAGCATATCATTTGCTCAATAATTTTTTTTTGCTTATCTATTTAATATAGGGAATGTTTGGAGTGATAAATGTTAATATATTATGTAAATAAACAATGTTATTGTTGTAGAATGTATTATTATACAATTTATTATTATTCTGGTACATCAATATATATATAGTAAAATAATTCTTTCATTTGCTTTTACTGATAATTAAATGAATAATTATGTTAGATGGATGAATTTATGTTACTGATAATTAAATAAATGAATAATCATGTCAATTTATTTCCACATAATATCTGTCATCTATTTATAGTAATATTGCTTATCTAATAATATTAATGGATCGTATATTTATTTAAAATTTTAGCTAAAACTTCAGTGGAATTCTCATGCACTAGCAATTTTATCTAATTTGTAAGAGAAAGTGAGAAATATAAAACTTTTCACGGTGGTAATACTGAAGATTTTTCTTTTTAATATTTCGAAGGATATATGGGTCAAACATAAAATATTGATATAATATATAAATATATCTTCTAATCACATAAGATTAGACAGATTAATCCAAATGATGGGTGATGAGTATTGTATACACTCTAGAAATCTATCTATCTATCTATCTATCTATCTATCTATATATATATATACAAAAACTATAACTGTAGTAAGAAATCATAATCACATGCTAAAATTACGATTTCTTTACAGCCTATAAATAATAAATAAATCATCATCCATCATTTAGATTAATATTCCAGCATCTAATCTAATGTGATTAGAAAAAATAAATTCAATAAGAAGCGAAAAGAAGGCGAGGAAATATTACTTATCCTTTATATATCAAAAGGAAGATAATATGTAGAATTTTTTTCCTCATCCTTCCTAACATTTAGAATGCTGCAATAAATTTTAATTCGTAAAATTTCTTTTGTAATGAAAGTAAAAGAAAAATTCTCTTTAAATTATGTAACCATTTAATTTTTATTTTATAGAATTAAAAACACAATGGTAATTATTAGTGGATGCAAAAGAAAAAAAAGTAATGTATTACATATTTATAAAATACAATATAAACTTTGTAAAATATTGTAACTTTATTTCTCTGTTGTTTAGTTATTTTTATAATGATTTAATTAATGCTACAGGTATTATTCTGATTATCATCTAAATGTATTTTTCTTCAGTATAATTTTTGCCTAATTAATACAATCTAGAAACTTATAACTTCTTTTATGCTGACCATCCCATGTTCAGTTCGTTTCTAGGTCATATTAAGTTTTTCGCCAAATCATATCAATTTTTCTTTGCTTAAAATTTGAAAACTAAAGTAAAAATTAAAAATTAGTGTCCATTTTTAGATTTTTTCAATATGTCAAGCGATAAGAGATATGATACAGCTATTAGCAGTTATCAAAAATTATCAAATACATGCTTTCCCACAAGAAGAAAAAAGAAAAATATAGTTTTAAATATATCAAGAGGGCCTTCTAATCATTATTGCCTTTATGATATCACTTATTGAACATTTACATCTTGACAAAAATTAATTGCAACAAAGCTAATCTATTAAAATATTATCTTAGAACTGATACAATACTATTAACGATCTCTATAATAATTTGCATTTCTTTTACTCAATTCTTGTATAACTCTTTACACCTATTTTCCTGCTATTGAAACATTCCCGAATTCATTAACAGTGTGGATACTATGGATAAGAAGTTTGGGATACAACTTCTCGAATACCATCCGCTGATTCTGCAGGTGGACGATATGCAACAAAATAGATCGTTCCTCTACTGTTTTAAGCAAATGCCGTGCAACTGCTACCTTCGAATTTTGCATTAAAAGTGTCGATAGTCGGTTCCAATCTCCAATATTTGCAGCCAACAAAGAACATAAATTCTAAAATGCATAAAGATGATATTGGAAGCAGTGGAAACTAAAACTGAACAAAGAAGATCAAATTAATCCAATTACAGCTTGCCTTTTGTGATTTTAATGCTGTTAAATGTTCAACCCACTTGTTACCGACATCTTTCCAATCATCGAAACCAAGCTGAAATAATTTAAATTTTGAAAGTTTTACTAATTTCACTGAAATTTTTAAAAAAATTATTAGATTTTATTCCGTCATACTTTACTTGTTTTTAGAAAATCCCGCTCATTAAATATCATAATTAGAATCAAGGTGAAGATTCATTATTGAATCAAAAGTTTTCATAAACACTTTTTTATCTGTCCAAGTCATTGCCAATAAGTCATTTTCGTGGTTATAATCAATTTTTACGAAAAAAAGTGCAAATATCAAGAGTACTGTAATAAGGAACAATCTTAAAAATTCCTTTTTTCCAGTTCTAATAGTTGCTTTCCTATAATCATGCATGTAAGGATTTTTAAGAAAACTTCGTTAAATTTGATAGTGTGGGATAATCACCTTAGCAAAATGAAAACTTTTGCTCCAGAAGCCGTGAGCCTGTAGATAACGACAAGCATCATCGCCATGTCCAATCAAAAATAACATTTGCACACCATCTGCAACCCGATCTTATGCAAAGCAAAATAATTCCGTTATAACAAGGGAATATTACCTGAGAGATAGCAAAGAATACGAATAGTTATAATAGCAAGATTTAAATTTATTCATATATTCTAAGAACAAAGAAATCTTCATCACCTGTCATGCATTCATTTGCAATAAGATTGGTTGCAACAAGTTTGATAATACTTCGAGCTCCTTCCGAAGTTACATCCGAAGCAAGAAGACAAGCTCGTAAAGCGCTAGTACGACATTCTTCATGTGAACCAAGTAATAATTGCATCGCCCAATCACGCTTGAAAAGATATCTCTTTGAAAAATTTATCAAAAATTCAAAAAAGAGGAACCCTTTAAGTTCCAATAAAATCAAACAAAAATCAAATAGCTAACCTTTTGTAGAACAACGGCAAGATGAACCAAAATTTCAACTTGAGCAGAATTCAAATCCGATAAACTCATCAGACATGCAAGAAGCTGTTCTACTCTTCGCTGAAACATATTAAACATTCAGCGTAAATAAAGAAGGATGAAAAAAAAGAAAACATTGTATCATACACCAAAAAATGATACTTTTAAGTAGAATGGACTCCAAAATATTTGCAATCGCGAAGAAAGTAGTGTATCCTGAAGTGTAGATATCACAACTGACCATAAGTCATACAACCATCGTTCGCCAAAAAGTCGATGTACGATAGGATAACGATGGAGATTATTATCATCAAATGGAATCCTATCATTCAATCTCGAAAGTTCATGCAAAAGCATAACTTTCGAATCATTATTCAAAACCGTTGTTAAAAGCTGTGAGGAATCAACTTCGAGTAGTAGAGGAAGTTCTGTAAAGTATTCAAAATAATAATATCAATAGGAACAATAAACGCATTATAGTGATTTTAATGTAATTCTAAAATACTTATCAATAACTGGTCCAGCAGAGATAAGAAAAGAATGATTCAAAAAGTAAGGAATCCGTGATCTTACAGAATTTGAAGTTTTAAACCTGAATGGCGACGAACTTCTGAAGTAACAAGCGGAAGACAACGCAAAGAATTATCCGAACAAACTACTAAAGGACAAGTGCCGTGTAGATCAATATCCAAAATGAAATTGACATATCAATAGTATTGCACTGCTGAAAAACGAATACTGCTCGAGTAGAGAAAGTTGACATTAATAAAGATAATAGCTGAATACAACCCAACTCACAATTATATAATAATCATTATCAAAGATAAGTTTGTAAGAATTTATAGACACAAATTCAACACAAGAAAAAAATCAGACATTAATTTGAAAAAAGCATATATTTTGTTCTAAACGCAACGAATTCATCACCTGTCATAACCAAACTAAATTATAAAGAAACAGTGATCAGTTTAGAGGTCCAAAATGAAGTTATATCAAAACAGGAGAATAAAATTCCTATGAAAAAAATCCTCATAAATACCATAAATCAAAATCGATCAATAATTAAAATTTAAAAATTCTAAAATTTAATTAGCATCCTTTTGAAAAATACACTAAAAGAACTTTTCATCGGATTTAATCTGATGTAATATATACTTGAAGTACAAGAAGCTGTTCAGAATCCCACAAAACGACAGTATGTCGGTGTAGCACTGCAAGCGTATGATCATCAGGAATTCGTGAAAAACAAGTTTCAAGATTGGTCCTCTTGAAGTGCTACGTGTTTGATGACATTGTCGTCTTCCTAAATCCCATACACCTAAACGGCCCCAAGCATCGCCCATTGCCAATAAATCATCTTTCCATACCAAACATTTCACTGCAGCACCACTCTTCCACTAAATATCAAATTTTTCAGAAAAGCGCTAAGGCCAGAAAATTACAAGTTTTAGATTTTTCACTTTTATACTTCATTTTCTTTCCTTAAAGTCATTACCACTGAAATAAAAACTCCTGAAGTCAATAAGTAGATCAATAAACGATTTGATTGCAAAGGTATAAATAACTCATCAAATATGTATATTGAATCTTCAGTTAGGATCATGTCCTAGACGAATTTTGAAATGACCTCCCAGCTACATAGCCTTTTCTGCATTCGAAATGACACCATACAAATGCAGCTATATTTATACCTGTGAATTTACTTCTTTCCATCTCTTACGTGTAAGCCTTTTACAACTACATGGTACAAATGGCATTCTTCATCTAAAACAACAAGATTCTCTCGAAAGACAGGATCATTTCCATGTGAGATCTGCTTCGCCGCATGATGCTTTCCAGACCAAGCATGAAAATAGAAAAATTCTAAAGATTTAATATTAGGATCTTAAGAACTGAAAACTTCAAATTTAGAAGTTGAAATAAATTTAATTAAAACTTCTAACAAAAGAATAAGAAGAAAGTACCATATCAACAATAACAGGGCATGATCGAGACATTCTTCTTAATAAACGCATTGATTTCAAGTGCCAAATTTCCAAGGGCTCATTACGGAAGCCAATCGCAACATAGCAACTAAACATGGAATACTAGTTGTTACATTTCTGGGAACTAGATATATATAGCTCTAATATATCCTCCACGTGATATACGACAAATTTAGGACAGTTAGTTAAAGACAATATAAAATAGAACGATCTAAATCAGTGGAAGAATTAAAATCCCTGTTGCCTTAGCAAATGCCTTTCAAGAGAAGAAAAATAAAAAACAGAGGGATGGAATATAGCCTGACCGAATGATGATAATACGCAGTAAAATTCAAGCAAATAAAAATCAGTTTACCGATAAAACGATACTCGTAACATTTCAACAGATGTCTCTTCTACTTCTGGTCGCAATCTCTTACCTTCACCTGCAAAAAAAAATGTTATAAATGCTATTCGTAAGTTCTGATGAATAGAAAGACTGAAATTAGAGAGAAAGCATTAAAATATTATACCTGTTCGAATATCTGTAATGAAAATGTCATTTTTGACCAATGATGATGTGCTCAAAGAATGAACATATGCAGCCGAGATAAGCTTATGCGGTCCACACCAATCTATACATCTGTAACGATTTTAGTTTCTTTTTATTCTCTAGAAATTATAAAATTTCGCATAAAAAAATTTCTAAGTCATATAGCATATGAAAGTAGTGAAAATATAATTAAATATAGGGAATATTACACGCTGTAATTTGAAATGAGAATGTTAAATACAGTTTTTAATGTGTATGATAAAACACGTTAACTAAATGTAAGTTCTGAAAATGAAAAAGTAAATATATCAATGTCCTATGCCTAATAAAGAAAAGATCGATAACACGATACCGAGCCGAACAAATTCTAGAACTGCTAAATAATGAACAAATTTATCAAATAAATTTTGAAAACAATATAGACTAAGTATAACTGAGTACTATAATACATAAAATTATGATGTTACTTAATAGGGCACGTATGAATATGCAGTTCTCGGAAGATAGTTCCAGCTGAAATGTCTACCAATCGTACGATTCCCTGATTATTACCCACGGCAGCTAACTGCATTACTTTACTTTCTTCCTCAATATATTCTGGTTGCATGCGTACCGTCGTTACTCCTTGACCCAGTGAAAACATTTGTGCTATATTTGACATCCTGAATTAGGTATATTAATTAAGATGAAAGGAACAACGTGACTATAAAACGATAAACAAAATATCATTTACCTCAAGTGACCATTTACTAAACAACACAAATTTTCATCAATATTAATTATATCCGTAATATAGCATGCTCGGTAAGGCAATATAATATCATCTTCTTTCAAGCTCTATAAATCAGAAAATCTGATGAAAAAAATTTTCACTATTTTAAATTGCGATAAAATTATATCATAATTTTAATTTTGATAGTACAAACACAAATAAATAAATAAATGCAAGGCAAACAATAAATGACTAAAAACATCGTAAAAAGATTTCATAAACAGAAGTTAGTTGAACTATGAAAATTTGAAAACTTGGAAATTATGACATATTATGTTGAATATTCCTTTGATTTCATCAAAATTTACCATAATTTATCTGAATAAAATTTCTAAGTAAATGTACTTACCAGAAGAAAGTTTGTTACTATATATACATTAAAGACAATCAAAATTAAAAAAAAATTTACTTACTAACTGATAAATCGAAATATTCCCTGAATTATATAATAAAGCAATGGTAGTTTGTGTGATAGGACATAATGCTGCAGCGGATATTCGGCAATGATGTGTTTGTCGTTGTGTTTCACCAGAATATAACAATTCATAATTTAGTATTGTTTTGCCTTTCTCATCCTCCGCTATGCTGCAAGCCCTCCATTCAATAATACCATTAGAATGTACAGTTACGATAATATCACGTTCACTACAGGTCATCAGGCGCAGTAATGGTGCCTGACATAAGTGTCGCCAAATAATGCAACAACATTCCACTTCAATACACACAATCTAAAACAACGATTAAAATAATGACCTATATAATTTATACTTTCATAGGCCACAAATTACAGAGAAATTTATCAACAACTAGAATTATAGTCTTGTGAAAATGAACATTTTGTCATTTAATATAAGCAACATCTCTTACTGAATTAATTATAGGTGGCATAAACGTATATCGATCTCTCAGTAAAATCAAGATAGCCCTCACACTTTTCATTTAATTGACAGATTCAAAACATTTCGTTATTCTATTGAAGAAGAATTTCGAAAAGCATAGAAAGGAATTGTACTACGATTGTAACTTGTCTTGTAGTAAAATTCTAACAAATTTCATTTCTTTAGTTCTCCCTTCCTCTCTTTCTATCCTCCTTCTTTCTCATCCTTTCCCCTCCTCAGCACTTATTTTTGCTTTTAACTTTCGTCTTACAAAAGTATCATTCTAAACGGCTATTTAAGTTGTTAAGAAACATTTAATAAACAATATATAATAAACAATAATTGAAGAAAATATAAAAGAAACCTCATTTTGAGTTGCTGCAAAAGGATATTTGGAAAAGCATTGTGATATTCAATTTGTATAATCGGCGTTGCAGCTGATACAGTATTGAATAATAATAGCAAAGTACCTTTTCCTGATGGTGCTTTATGGAGTAAAACATTATCAACGAACATTAAAGAACCAACATTGACTAGACTAACTGCAAATCAATCGTTTCGATCTATTATGGAACAATTTTAAGAAAAAAATCAGCGATAAGAAAAACTTTTTAGTATTTTGAAACATATATTATGCATCTTAAAGAAAAAAATAAATGAAAGAATGAGAAACGAAGTCAAAAAACCAAATTATAACTGAAAATAATAGCTCAAATACCTATTAAATGAATAACCATTTTGCTAAGGAAAACTAAAAAATTTTTTTCATCTTATTCCAACTAATTCGCAAATTTAATCGTATGAAATTTATGCAAAGCAAATTGCACTAACAAGTAATATTGCGTGAATCAAATGGATCAATTGAAAAACCGCTAAAGGTTTGCGAATACATAACATTCCAAATTCGATCCCCAGTTATTATATTCCACAATGTTAAGTTATTCGGGAATGTAATACCAGAAGGAAATCACGGCTTGTATCTTCCCAAGGGAACCAAGCAAGACCTGAAAACTTTAGTAGTGGAAAGAGGTTAAACAGCATAGAATGAACACCAGTTTTTCTGTGACCAGCAATAAATGGTAAACAACGCCTTGTTTACTTGGCCTAAATTCCATACTTGATTCCACACAGAATATCAAAAACAGTGTTTAAAACTCATTTTAGCAAAATAATATTGTCACAATCCTCATGCATATCATGATTTCAATTTCCTTAAGAAATTATGAGTATTAAGAATAGGTAATAATTTCAGTAAAAAAATATAATACTTCTTGGCAAAGAAAGTGAGAACTCACTCAAAACTTTACTATTCGGGATAGAAAAGATGATAGTTCGGTACCCTCCACAATATCCCATACAACTACTGTGCCACCAACATCAGCAGATGCACAGCGTAATCGTACTTCGGCCGAAAAACCCACTTCTTCTTCTGATGAGCAGCAAATCTGCAAGTATTTCTGATGTCAAAATCTGAAAATTCGAATTTAAATTTATTTTATTCATCATTATAGATTTATTCAAAACTATTAGATTTCAAACGATGCTTTACAGATAACGGATAAAGATGATATATCGCAACAAAACCTTTCCTAACAGTCCCTTCTATATTACAGTGTTTTATTCTATATTACAGTATATTATATGATAAATTTAATAATTATAGTAAAATCTTCTTTGCTTTAACGAATGGTAATCCAATTCAAGAAAAAGTCTAGAAAAAAAAGTGTGTTAGCAAAGAGCTCATAATGGATAGTAAATACGGCTTCTTATTAGGGTGACATTTCTGAAAAAAAAAAAAACTCACATGTGTAATAGCTGAAGTATGCCGCTCAAGAGTTTGGATAATTTTATTACGAAGTACATCAACTACAACAAGCATACAATGAGCTCCGTACACTAGCAGACCTTTTTCATTCCTGAAGATGCAGGATGAAACATGTTAAAAATTGCACAAATACTATTATTGGAAATTTATTCATCAATTCAATCAGTCCTTCTCGAAATCTGATAATTCCACATTTATAATAGTATAACATTTCAAATTCTAAACTTCCAAATTTTTCTGTATCTTCAGTTTAAGAATTTAAACAGATTATTGCATTTTGGAAAAAAATTTCAGACATTGTCTATCATCATCTGAGACGACTAAACTGCTAGCTTCAAATTGCTTTAAACTAAAGAATTAAAAAATTTCACAAAATTATCTTTTCGAAAAAAAGAAGAAACTAGAACTTACTTAAGAGTACGATAAATTTAATACTACAATTTAATGTTTTCTGCTTAGTGTCATCGTAACTTTGAATACTTATCAACCTTGTAATTAATAGGTTAATTTCCGTAAAGAAAATGAAAGTATAAAAATTTGAATATCAATGAAGAAGTAAGTATTTCTTTTCATGCAATATAAAAATTATTTCGAACTTACCACGAGAACGCATCCTTATTGCTGGGATGCAAAGAACCAGGTAATGTAATCGCTAACATCCTTTTTTAATTTGGTGATATCAATACTACCATAATCGTGTACCTTTGAAATTATGCAGAGAACCTGAATTTACTTTTTATCACATTGCAACTATAATATCTGGAAGAAATATTCATCTCGACAATAGTACTTGTTTCAAAAAACCGGTTCAAAAATATTGCAGCATGACGTTATTAAATATGATACGTCCGAATACATTCAACATCACGTGAATAATGTGAATGAACAAACTATTAGGGGTTTCTACAAAGTTTAAAATCTCTGAAGGGTGTAATAAGAAAACATTGAATAAAACATTTGCTCGTAACTTCAAATGTCTTACATCACTGGGAAATGCTGATATTTTTGATTGAAGACTTCCTGGAAAAAAACCCAGATATTAAAAAAAGATAGCGGTTCCTTGTCTGTCATAGCCGCTAATATACTAGTGATTCTCGCTTCATATCTTGAAATATTGGTAAAAAATTTTCCGCAATACAGGAAAATTATGATTTCATCGTATTTTTATTGCCCCACTTACATTTACATAAATTTACATATAATTATGATTTTCGATGAGATTATAAAGAAGTTTCCATTACTTCATGAAACATTTACAGAATCCAAGATTATCAAGCTTTAATTCTTGCAAAATAATTCTTGAATTCAAAAACTTGCTTCCAATATCAATAAATTTTTGAATGATGAAGTTTCTCGTAATTCACTGGTGCAAAAATAGCAACAATAATAATAACAAAAAGGACGGTTCATAAAATTATCGGTTCATGACAAATAAAACAAATTTTCAGTATTTTCAAGATATCTTTCTAAATAAGATCATTTCAATATTCTTCAAAAAATTCTTTCTTCATTAAAATCTCTACAAATTTACGATTCGAATGAATGCTTTGTATTCTGACGCAGCTGTGATGCAATACGATCCAAATCTTTGCGACCCTGAAATAAAAAATAAAACTGAAAATTAGTAACTAAAACTGCAACTGATAACAAGGCGTTGAAAATGATAAATGAAATGAATACCAAAGATTTTCTTTCTAAAAATAATAAAAATCGATAATAAAAATTTTCTAGTCGGTAATAAAAATTCATAGAAGAATTGTCTTTGCAATTCCTTATAATAAAAAAGAAAATTTCTTAACTTAACAATATTGAAGTAGAAAATAGATCAAAACTGATCATATATTAAACACTAAAGTTACGAAAATACTTGCAAATGGAAGAAATCGAGTTTCAAGTGTCTTCATAATTTCCAGTTTTGCTAAAAATTTGAGCAAAATTAATAAGAGTCTATAAGATATATTTAAACGAGATTTAATGATTATCCTGACAAAATTTGATCATAAACCTGTTTCGTCAATATGCGCCCTTTACCGTCTGGATCTTTTTCTACCCACTTGATGGCCTCTAATGTTTGCAGAGCTTTACGTACGACCGTACCGGATGATTTCACAAAGTGATTCGGTGATACACCATGCCGTTTATTACCACCATATACTCGTCTCAGTGCACCAACACCTAAACGGTATTTAAACTATTCCATCAATTTTCGGCGTTTCGTTTCTTGGTATTAGCCTGAAGTTATTATCCGTTTTTTCTCACATAATTATAAGAGGAATAACTGAGCTAAATATATTAAATCTATACTCATAATTTCCAACAGTAAATATGATAAAATATATAATAAATCTCCGATTAAAAGAATCATCTAACCATTCCATATGAGCCATTCTTGATAGTAACACAACAATAAATGTGAAATGACGAATAAATATGCAGTCTACTACAATAAAGTAACAGTGAAAATCACATTAAGCTTTTACCAGTAGGTGAACGAATGTACAAACGACGAGCAATGCTAGCTGTTCGGATGTAATACCAATCGCTATCAATCGGTGCTAATTCTTTATTTTGGCCCAATTTAACAACATCCGACCAATCGGGCACTCTTACTTTGCCACTTTTTTTCAAAAATCCCGCAATTTGGCGTACAATTTCATGTTGATCAACATCTTTAACGCTTGTCGGTTTCACCATGCTCGCTGAATCGTATTGTTTTGATGTCTTAACCTATTTTGAACTTAAGGATAAAATCTATGGCGCAAAAGTAGTCAAAGAAGCTTTTACAGATATATGGCATACAAGTTATATTCGCCATATCCTGTCATAAATCTTACATAGTAAAAACGCTTTTTTTAAGTATAAAATTAATATTTATAAATAAAAATATACTAAGGAATACCTATTCTCTGCTTTGTACACGCTCAAAATTTTGTCCATATGTCATATCCCATTCAAACATATGCTCAATCGATTTGATGACACTATAAATCATGACCTTAATATTCACCAGGCAGCTAAAATTCACTGCCTATCCCGAATTTCGAAATCTCCTTAAATCATCCTATTTTATTCTTCCTTCACCAAAACTATTCTATACCACAATAATAAAACAGTCCGACCTGGATGACGACACTCCCTACATCTGGAACGTTTAAGATCCACTATTTTAGAAGGAATGGAAATTTGCACTATTACCTGAACGCATTTTGAGCAATGGTCAGGCCGTAAATATACATTCTGTTATGTGTTGTTTTTGTGTTGCTTCAATTTGTTCAGCGTGCATGAATGCCGTGTGGCGTGCAAATGTTTTGTGCGGCGTGCATGTACTTCGTGAAGCGTGTGACATGTTTCTGTGTTGCATGCGAGAACGCTAATCATAAATATAAAGTTAACTGAGCAATTAAATCACACAAGTTTTAAATTACCTGGTCGGGAATAGAGAAATTCAATGAAAAATGAGATCAAATAAACTTTCACTTATATTTAGTCCATTTATCAATTCGTTTTGGGAATTCCGCGATCATTATAATAAAGGGATAGCTTTTCAGACTTGTACAATTTTTAAATTATTTCCATTTTTGATTTCTGTCTGATTCTTTTATCAGTCTGATAATTCCAATTTCTGATTTTATTTGAACATATTTATTTATTGTTTGCAGTCACATACTCTTACGAAAGTTTTCGTGATTTTGTTAAAACAAATGATAATTATATACTACGAAAATATGAGAATTTGTGAATTTTTTGAAAATCTTCGATATTTTAGTGATGACGACCGACTATCGACAAGATATGCCACCCCCAGGCGGATATAGTAAATTCAATTGGGCACGAACCTACCCGAAAGTATTTTGGAAAGGTAATCACTGCTTTTAAATTTTATTGATTTATATGTTCATTCATCTCTCATAAATATTCAATTATTGCTAATTTTCAATCAGCAATATATTTTAATGAGCTGAAATGTGAATTCAAGTAATATAGAAAACTTACTTCATTGATTATTTAAGTAAATTAATAATTGCTCTATTGAGATTTCAGATTTTTTCCAAATTTTGCGCACCATGACGTTAGTCTCAGTAAGATCTTGTTTACATAGCTATTAAGAAGTGACTGCGGTAAAAAACATTAATGGACTATTCTGGAAATGCCATGTAATTAATTATGGGACAGTAGAATAAATCACTTTGAAAATGAAAAATGAATTGTAGAAAGGACTATGCACTAATGTTAATCCTGAATTTTTTTTATTGATGTCGTTGCTTGAATTGATGGTGGCTAACACTTAGAAAATTTCATATAAACCTTTTAAAAGAAATAATGTCATAAAAATCTTCAAAATCATAGTTTCCTAATTTTTTCTTTTTTCAGCTGAAAAGCTACTGGGTGTCGTTGCTTTTTTGTTTGGGTATGGTCTTTTCAAGCTCGAGCTCTTAAACGCGCCGCTCTGTAAGTTCTTCTTTCTTTTCTAATTCATCTATTGAATTCTATTATTAATAAGAAACAACGCTTGAAAAGTCATGAACCGAATATTTCCACAACTTCAAATTTCTTCTGAGAAAGATAACAAAATATTTGATTTCTTTTAAAAGACACTATTAGATTTTTGATAGAAGTATTAAAAGTGTATGCTCGATTGCATGTATCTTATTGAATTGGTGTATTAAATAATCTATTCAAGTTAAGTGAATTTTTTCTGGTTTTCTATTTAGAATAAAAAATTTGTGTGTTGCAGTACAGAAAGATTTGAAGATAAAGATTTATACATCGCGATGACGCCATTTCTATATGCCGAAAGAGATCGAAGGTTTTTTCTTCTGATTTTCTTTTGTACAGTGTAGTATAACTTCATCGAAATATGAATTAAATGAGGAATTTTGAAGTTTCGTGAAATTCTCTCCAATATGTTCACATATTGGAGAGAATTTCACATAATTACGAAATGATTTGCTTTACCACGACCGTATCGAAACATGACCGTATATGGATATTCCAAAAATGTATCCAGTTTATGATGCTTTGAGGTTTCAGTAATCTCGTTTCATAAAAGAATAGAAGACTGTAACAAAAAGCCAAATAAATTTTTCCTTGTTGGTATATCACATCTTAATTAGTAGTAGGATTTTTTTGGTGCGTTTGGAAAGGAAAATGATCTTTTAATTTGAATTCTCTTTGCCAGATCTACTAGCAATCTGTAGAAGTATTTCTATAGATAAATAATAAAATTAGTTTTGAGAGCTAGCAAACACTGATCATGTTTTTCTCAATAAGTCGGCGATAAGTGATCAATTTTGAATATTTTCCGATTCATCAGATTTTGTAGATGGTTAAAACTTCTGAAACAAAATCGCGACAATGAAATAAAACTGGCAGAAATTAGTGGTGATAAAGCGTGGAGAGTTGGAACTTGGTATGGCGAACCTGTGTATTTCACATTGCAAGGTCGTTGGTGGGATCCAACACCTTATGTAGGTTTTGTTTCTGCACTAAAATAGTTAAAATTTATTTTTTGATAGTACACGCAACATATACCAGAAACAATTATATCTTATTTGCATGCTCGTTTAGTGGTTTTTTAAATGTAAGGTTTTTAATCAATAAGATTCGAGACTTTTATTTGATGAGCGAATAGATTTTGAATGAATGACATCTCTTCTTCATATTTATGTGATACCAATGTCTTGCATCGTAAACTAGATCAAGCGCTAATATAAGTGCTAATAATTATCATCTTGTTTTTTCATTCAGTTTAAATCATTGGAGTTTCATCAGCAATATGAATTTTTTTCGATGGTGACTCGAGACATCAAATATGATTTTATCATTTATTAAAACAAAATAAAATTTTTTTTTGCAGGAAGCTTATGCTCATTCTCCAATGAAGAATGTCTATGAAAATTTCGAATTTATTCATCGTTCAGATCACGTTTGATGGAAAAAGATAATAAAGATTTTAGGCATATGAAATGGGCAGTATATAATAGATTTATTCATCGTCTCTTATTAATCTCTATAAATTTGCTTGATTATTAGCCAATAGCTGTAAATAATTGGATCTCAAACTCCATGGTATAATAATTATACATTAGGCGATTTAATATGTGTTTCTGGCGTGAATCATCTTCAAAACATTATGCATACTTTTATTTGACATGCGATTCAGTGTCAAAGTGGGGAGTAGAATGCAGAGGATAATTTTAACGATGATCCTTCTGGATAATTTTTTATGTTCTGTTCTGTCATTAGTTTTTAGTATTAGAATAAAATTTTGAACTAACATCAACCCTTGTAATTACAAAAATTTTACTGTTCTGAATATTTTAATAAACCACTATTTGACAAATGAAATTGCATATCAGTTGTATATGGAATTAAATGAACTTTTACTGTAAGAGGGATGACTGCGATCTGTTAAACATATAAATAACATTAATATCATCGCGTATGTTATGGAAATATACACTCAACTGTGACAAAACAAGTGACATTTCTATCATTTTCACGATAACAAATCAACAGCAAAACATAGCTCTAAAATGATGCTAAGATTTTAATAAAAGCACTATGAAGGGACGCATAGGCCTTAAAACTTCTACTATTAAAGAGTAGTAAAAAGCATGTTCAGAAAGCATTTTATCGGAAACGCAGCTCAACATAAAAAGCATCTCCATGCTACTACAAATGCGTCATCAGTAAAAATTTATATATTCTTGAAATGGAAAAAATGGAGGGATAAAGAAATCATCACTTTTTCTTCATACTTATCGAATATCCTCCACCCGGTTGCTGTACCATTTTCGAAACTGTCCGTTGATAAACCGAAAGGTTTCAAACACATATTTCCGAAATCTTTCAGCTTTGAGATCATTTCCTGAAACACTAGTAGTTTCAACCATTGAAAAAAAAGCAACTAGATATAAGTAACATAAGTCGATAAGGAGCAATATGCAAAAATATGATGAGATATACCTTTCGAAAATTAAGTATGTCGGAAAGAGAATTCTGCGTCTTGAAGCGTTAGTTAATTGACACTAATTAGTTAGTTAACATAGTTAATTTTAAAAGTAATGATCAGAGAATTTCTGATATTCAGTTTTTCAGTTTTTTTTAATTTCGAGGATTCGGAATTTGGCATTTAAATATTGGAAATTTATACATTCTTCATTCTTTCATTCCGTTCATCAATTGCCCTTTTAAATCAACAATTTTCTTAGCGTAATCATTTCTCCTTTCAGGATACATTTTCAGCAACGATTCATAGTCTTCAACAGCCTGCTCATACTTCTCTTCCAATTGAGCATAACAATGGGCACGTCTTTCTAAAGGCTTATCATTTGGTGCACCTGAAATAGCAAAATAAATCTTAATCATACGGCGTGATTTATAGTCACAGTTTTACAAATTTTAATAAATGATAGAACATTAAATCTCAATTTCATCAACAAAATGTATTGAAATTTAAAAAAAAAAGATCAAAGACAAACCAATTTTTAACGCCTCACTGCAATCTTCAATAGCTTTTTCCCAATCTCTAAGTTTCATATATGCAGCAGCTCGATTACTCAAATATATTGCTCTGAAAAAAATTCTACCGTTATTCACCATAATTTTTAAATCATGTTTTTACACGAGTTCCTCTTTCAGTTGTCTTATCGGATACTAAAAGTACCAAAAGACTTAGGTCTTTCTAATATTCCGCATTATAATGAAAAAAATTGAAATAACATACTTTGTGCCACAAACTATTATTATTTTCCATGAACAGAGAATGGATAGAAAATATAAAATTCAATTAAAATTTCTGAAAATGAATTAAAAATGAAATCAAAAAAATAAATACCTGTCACAAGTATATATGAGAGGACAAACATCTAAAGATTTCGTATAAGACTGAGCCGCTTCATGCCAAAATCCTTGACCAAAATGATCATTACCCTGAAAATCTAAAAAAGTAAACATTTCTCGCTACAAAATCGGGGATGTATGATTATGCTTGATTCATAACACATAGTAGTATAACTCTGGAATAAAAAATCTTTATAAATGTTCTGCTGCTTCCAGAAAAAGAATTCGTTACAATTACATCATAAATTTGAAGATTTTTCACACAAAAAAATGTTTCAAATGACCACTATGGTATACAAAAATTTACTTGAACTTTTAATATTTTGGATTGTTCTCGACGGCTATTTAGCTCTTCCTCAGATAGCGCTGCTTCATGTTCCTTACGTTTTTCTAATTCCTCTTTCTTCTTTGTTTTATCCATCTCGTTATCCTTCTGCTTGGTATTCCTTTCACCTACAGTTTGCATATCATTCGTGGAAATTTTGAACGAAAAAGTTGTTCCATTATAGTTTTCTCATAAAAGTGCAAGGAAATTTCTAGGGATTTCTTAAGGTCGATCTTATCATTTATACAGAAATTTTGGTTGATTGCTACCATATACATAAACTAGAACCTCGTCTAATAAAGCCAAGCTAAAAGAGAAGTGAAAAAGAAGTTCTGTAGAAATGGAATTTAAAGAGAATTAGAAACTTGAAACTTCAAAAGAACAAACGATTAAAATTTCGTTATCCATACTTTCATTATTTTCATCTTGAACATCATCATTAAGAGCTTTGTGTACAATATCATCGCTGCTATTGTCTCCCACCTTAGTAGCACTATTGATATAAGTCATATCATTTCTCGCAGACGAACCATGTGATGTAGTAAGATTATCATCATCAACTTTACTTGTGCCAGCCATTGTTGGTAAGGTTTGCAAAATCTACGATAAGATTATATACAACCTATGAAAAGACTTTTTTTGTGAGCAATTAGCGCAACAAATTTCTCGACAATATTAGAGTTACATGATGAAAATGGCCCTCCATCAGTCATTGGATCAAAAAGTTGACTTTCTGGAATGTCCAATTCATCAAACCGATCAACAATTCGCTATGTCCCATGTTACTTATCACGATAGTACAAAATTGCTTAGTCTACTAAACAACCATCACTAATCTTCATATAATTTTAAGAACAGTTTCAATTCAGATCTTATGGGAAGTTCAACTTAATAGAGAAATCTAGCAAAATCATATTCCATGATATTCTATAATCGTCCTGAAGAAGAAATTGAGAAATTTTGACATTTTGTATTGTAGAAAAACGACTTACGACTGGTTATATCTAACCAAAAATATGAAATAAACGACCAAACCTTTACAAATATTTTAATTCATTTTTACATTTGCATATATTTTCATGATTAAATACAAGATTATGAATTACAGCATAGAAAAATTGTTTTATAAATATAAAATATTGAACGAGAAAATATTAACAACTTTTCAATGTTACCAAATAAAAAAGAACATGCCATTTCAAATATTTTGGGTTTCAGATTTGTTATTGATAACTTGTTGATAATACTGTAGAGAATTAAGTTTTTCTTAATATTCATTGATTTTTTGACAAATTGTATCATCATGCTATGCATATTAGAATTTTAATCAATAGGTAGAAGATACAAGTTTTGATTATGATATTTGAGATGATTTAAAATCTTATTCCAGGCATGATTCTTAGCAGTATGCCAAGTACTAAACAAAAATAATGAGTAAAAAAACTTTTAAATATTTCAAATATAAAATCAAAAAGTTCTCCATCACCGATCATAAGAATTAACTTATTTTTAGCGAAGCAATATTTAATCATTTGGACATCACAATTACGAATTCTCAAAAAGCTGATATTTTTGAATTAATCATCAGAGAGAATATCCGTCAAATGACACCTATACTATGTTATCATGTTTCAACAATTATTCGTAACATCTTTGATCACACTGAAATAACAAATGCATAAAATTAAAAAGTAAATTAAAAAAAAAAATATTTTCTTCTCATTCGTAATGTCATAACTACAGCAAAAAAAAAAAAAAAAAAGTTCGACGCAACATTGTCAATATTTTATGCGTTTGTTATTTCGAAAACTCAAAAAAAAAATTACGATCGTTGTTCTTCTAATATGAAAAATGATGAACTAAAAATCCCTCCCAAAAGAGGAAAAAAGAAAATGAACTCATCTCTTTTTGTACAGAGTATACCGAATTTCTTAGCGGTTTATAAGATTTTCCACTCAGCTATTTATCACATCAAAATTATCTCATTGAATCTGCTGTTTGTAACAGTTGTTTTGAGAGGACTAAACAATATATTTCAATGTTTGGTCCAATAAGTGATCCTGAATTTAAAGTTTAAAAAAATCTTTTTTCTGCAATACTTGATTATTCGCGTATTTCAATACTGGTAGCAATTATTTTAACTTCAGTCTGATAAGATTTAACCAGCAAAGATAGGCGAAAGACATCAAATTATTCACAACAAAGTGAATAATAACTTGTCACTATCAAAAGTAGAATATTACAATAAAAACTATGATATAAAGATACGGAAGTAAAGTCACTTTTAAGCTCTGCTTAAGAATCCATTTTCAAAACTAACTCGAGTTACATTTTCCAGTCACTTCTACTTTCAAATCTATTGGTTTTTCGAAAGCTTAACCATAACTGACTTCGAAAACAATTTCACTTACCGCACATATTATTGGAAAGTACAAATTCATAAACAGGAGTTAGTGCAACATCTATTCACTCTTTTCAAATTCAGCTAGTCGTCGTTTCATATCAAGCTTCACTTCAGCTCTCGAGTCTAATTTTACTTCACGTTTTTTGCACCATCCAAGACTGCCTGAGATTCCAGCATAGCGCTCCGTAATTTATCAATACAATCAGCCATATTAAGCTGCTCTGAATAAGTTCGACAAGATTCAATCGTTAACATACCATTTCTATAAAAACTGTTCAAATAGTTTTTAAGATACTTCACTGATTTCATTTAAGTTATGATATCATTTATGTAATGATCATAAAAACCAGTGTTATAACTTTCAACATTTATATAGCAGATCGCGAAAAATGCAAAAAGATGAACATATCCAATTGGGATATTATGTACTCCTACGATTGTAAACGATTACTAATTCAATCATTCTGATATTCTCAAAACTAAAAAAATTAAAAATTTCCTAATAAAAATACAAATCAATGAAAGCTAAAGAGACAATAATAAAAAATCTTGTAAAAACAATATGGATGTCATAAAGTCTCATTCTGAAGCTCCATACAATCATGTTTTACCGTCAGACATTTCACATTTTGCTCTTATTTTCATCTTCTTTCTATGTTATTATCAAATCAATAGTTATTTATCAGAAATTCAATTATAATAGCAGGAGATTTTACGTACAAAAACATTTAAATTCTTTAATCATGACGGATATGCATAATATTATGATTAAGCAATAGTAAATAAAACCAAGAATTAAAACTTAAAATTAAAGTTCAAACTGACCGATCGATCCTGTGAGAATAGTGCATTCTTAAATCTTCCGCTATTCTCGTCGGAATCCAATCAGCATCTAACGGAATACGAAGTTCAACTTGAGGAATTTGCTCATCCTTTCGAAAAGTGATTGTCTTTTGCAAACATTCCAACGGAATTTTGCCATCAAATCTTGCTGCGGAGAAGCGACGATGCAAAAGTGAACATCGCGAGAGTAAATAAAGTCGCATAACTGAATTAATTATTCGTTATAAAATTCACTGAAAATTACTTATTTCAAAGGGTGGAAATAAAACGTGACATAACGAGAATCTATGAAGCTCTTCCAAAATTCGCCTATTCATATAAATAAAAATAAATGATTCATAAAATAAGAAACTCTTTCAGTTCTGAACGCCTTGTATTTATTAAATGGAAGAAAATTGAATTTGACTTGAAAACCTAACAAACCACAACTGTCTATGTATAAAAAGTAATTTCCAAAAAAGATAAAGCATGAATCTTGAAGTGGCAAAACTTTAAAAAATTAAATTTGCAATTTTTACTTTAATCGATACCCCAAAATGCATGACGCGAAATGATTTTATCAAGGAAACGAAAGTAGCGAGGAACACTAACTCATCATAGCACATTCTTCATTACGAAATTTAAGCAGTTATCATCATTATCAACAACCGAAATTTAAATTTATGAATATTCGAAAAATAATTAATCTGGAAAATAATAAATCATTGAAAACTGCTTAATCCAATAAAAAATCTTTTTTTGAATGAAAATATTGCTAATATTGCTATAAATGAAATATCAAATATCATTATTATGAAAACATTAATGCAAAAAAACAAAAAGAAAAACAATGTTACCTAACAAAAGATACATTTGCACTGAGATATGCATCACAGTAGAAATACATAAAAAATAGGTTTTGTTGCTAATCCTCTTAAGTACATGAACTTATAAAGCAATAAAAGTTTAAACAAGCAAACTTTTAAAATAAACAGATTTCTTACAAATTTGAAAAAGATGCAAAAATTAAACACCAAAAAAGAATACTTACTAATAAACATAACAAATTATTAATTCACATCGAGAATATGATATCGTATATTTGATCATAATGAGAAACGAAATGTACATCCACATTTTCCCGAATGAAATCTGGCAGATCCGAGAAATCTTTTCGATTTTCTTCTGGTAATATAATGCAGTTCACCCCAGCTCTTTTAGCCTAAGAAATCAAAAGATTAATTACAGAAACAACATTGAAGATGCAAAGTCTCGAGCACATTACTCTTTCAAAAATAAAACATTTCTTCTACACGCTTTAATTTACGCCAGCAACATTAAAAATTCCACACAAAATATTCTTTAAATATCTATATTTGAAATAAACTACATTCGCTTTATAGAATTGAAATTGTTGTTTGAAATTAGACATTTAAATTGAGAAATTTATTATGAATAACTAACGATCAGACAAACAGTAAGAAATTTCTCATGCTCATTCGCTAGAGTAAGGCTTTGAAAAAATTTCAAAACATACAGCGATAACTTTTTCTTTAATTCCACCAACTGGTAATATTTTTCCAGTAAGAGAAATTTCACCCGTCATTGCAACATTTTGTCGAGCTGGCTGATTCAAAGCCAACGACAATAAAGCTGACGTTATTGTACAACCTGCACTAGGACCATCTTTTGGTGTTGCACCCTACAAAAATAAAAGTCATCTATCAGATGAAAAACACGTTCAAATCCCGCAACAAGTAAAAAATTTATTATGAATAATTAACAACATCAGAAAAAAGATTGAAAAAACTGAAACGAACCTCCGGGACATGGACATGTACATGTGCTTTATCGAGAAAATCATTATCCGGAAAGCGATTCCTAAGGATATTCTTAGCAACCGTATAAGCAATACGCATACTTTCTTTCATAACATCACCTAGATGTCCAGTTGTTTCTAAACTACCGAATGGAATGCTTGCATCAGATTTCGATGAGCTGACTGTATCACATAATGAATCATTCGAAAAGCGCTATCAGTACTTGGACTTCGTAATAAAGTTGATTTAGAAGTTGCTAAGCTTCGTCGTAAACATGCTTCAATATATAAGGACGATCCGCCTAGAATTTTTTGATATATCAAACACAAAGTCACATTATACGTCTGAATCTTCTCCTGTGATCCTAATAAGAAAGGATATCAATGACAAGAATCATTTGTTCCCGCCAATTAAGCTGTAGCTTTTCTCAGAATGTTTTTTGATATTTACAAAATTAGCAGACTTACCCATAGCTGTCCATGCAAGGCCCATTATTACACCAACCGGTGTTACATCGTATAAACGGTCACTAGTGAATTTCGGTCTCCCGACAAAGTCTTCGATATTGTGATTATCAACAACGATTTGAGCAATTTTCCTTGATTATTTCCTTCGGCTATTTTGAAGGCTGCTTTACGAAATATCTGAAAAGCAAATGATAAATACGAGTATCTGCATTCATGAAGTCCTTGATGATCAAAACAATAGCTAGAAATTTAAAATTTTATTATGATGCACATTGCATAGTGTAAAAAATTTTTACAACGAATTCTTCTGTTGCTGAATATATTCTGCATTTTAAATGATGTGCTAGCAGAGAAAGATCGCTTAGAAAAGTTGAACTTATTATCCAGTAAATCAAAGATAAAGATGCAGAATCATTGATTTCATCAAACTAAATATTCTGCCCATATGCTCTTACAATTAATTTATTTTAAAATAATTGGGAAAATATTTGTATGGTCACCTTCTCAATATGTTTTTGAAGATTTCGAACACCAGATTCTCGGCAATAATGTTTAATAAGCGTCTTCATTGCCTCTGGAGTTATTACAAGCTGACTTTCTTCCAGTGAGCTGAAAAAGAAACTTTTCCGATCATACTCTATTCACAATAGTAAACTCACAAATAAGATTATGTAATAAATATCTTTAACTAAATAAATCGATTTTCTGTTTTTCTATACTTTTTCCAAGCTTCCTTTAATCTCTCTATCCCTAGTATTAAATTTAAATTTGACAAAATTTGCAATTGGCGTGCAGATGTCTTGAAACGCGTAGAAAAAGTCAGACCTATCCTTTCGACACTGAGGTACTAAATAACTTTGTGCAATGTTTGATTTTTCTTCTGCAACATAACCCGACACTTCGATCATTTCCATACGATCCTTTAGTGGACCCGGAATGGTATCAGTAATATTTGCGGTACAAATGAATAACACCTAGAAATATGGTATGAACAAGTTTATTCTACTTTGAAAAAGATATTCACTCAATAAGCTGTATTTTTCGACAGAAATTAATGATTACAGTTGAGCTAAGCAATTCGCAAATCAAAGATTAATTTGTCACAAAGACTGTGACATTCTCAGCTGAATAACCTAATCGAACTACCTTCGACAGATCTACAGGAACATCAAGAAAGTGATCATTGAAATTTGAATTCTGTTCTGGATCCAACAGTTCTAATAATGCCGATGACGGATCGCCATGGTAACCTGCACCACCAATTTTATCAACTTCATCAATTAAAACTAGCGGATTTTCTGTTTGTACCTAAAATATATATTTGTTAAGAATCTATGAATCTATAAAAATTTCTAATTCGAAGAGTATAATGCACTAAAATAAAAACAAAAATTGTATCCAGGGTCTTAGAAAAAATCCAACTTTTTTAAGACATTGAATCATCTTTCCAGGCATCGCTCCGACATATGTACGGCGATGTCCTTTAATTTCTGCAACGTCTGTCATTCCACCAACCGAAAATCGAAAATACTGAAAATTTAATCTCAGATATCAGGGAAAAATATTACTGATATGCAAAGATTATTTAAATAAAAATTGATTTCATACAAATATACAAATAACAAATATGATAACAAAAAACTTTGCCTCTCGGTTTAATGCTCGAGCAATCGATCGCGCAATGCTCGTTTTACCAGTTCCTGGCGGTCCATGCAAGCATAAAATTTTACCACTTACTTTTCTTTTGAGAATACCAATTGCAATAAATTCCTGAATACCATACGATGAAGGATAAAAACGTATTTTTGTCTTATAACAAAATGTTAAATATTTTTCATATGAAAACTTAAGGTAAACGAAAATGACCAATGAGAAGAACAAGTATTTTGGAACTCATTTTTTTCGTTAACGCACCAAAATCCGGTCCTTCACATCTTTCATCCCATAATGGTCTTCATCTAGTACAGCAATCGCTCTATTCAAATCGAGCACATCTTCCGATGTCTTACCCCATGGCATATTTGTTAACCAATCCAAATAATTCCTAAAATGATGTGGTGAAAAAAGTGGAGAAAAAGCTTCAAAATTTTCAAAAAAATGGTTAATAGTGTTTAAAATTTATGAAAAAGAATCAAATTCGCAAAAGCATACCTCGCAACCGAAAATTCACTCGAATGCGGATCCAGAAAAGATAATTTGGTTTGTTCTTCCTTAATTACCTTCATTGCATATTCCGGAACATTTAGATTTTTTATGCGGTCTTGCAATTTTTCCGTTAGCGCTTCTTTATCATCTTTCTCCAATCCAAGTTCTTTTTGATTGCTTTTAGCTAAAATTTTTAATCGACTGAGTTCGATGAAATAGCTATGAAAACTGTGAAAATGTTCTTAAGCGTTTAATTTCGATCTTTCAAGATTACGGTGGAATTTAAGAGACACTTGGAAATCGAATAATTGATCTTCAATAAAGGGTCAGATCAAAAACTATCATATCATCTCAAGTTTAAAAAATCTCTGGATGATTATTTTACATGATGATATCTATCTATCTATTTATCTATATCCATATATACATATATATACTGCATACTGAAAATTTTTAAGGAAGATTTGTTAAATTTCAGTATTGAATTCAGTAAATCGAAAATTTCAAAATCACCTGTTCATTTAAAAGGAATTTACGATGTTGATCGTGAACCTTCTTTTCCACATCCTTATTAATATCATGTTTCAATTTTGCGACTGTTTTCTCCTTTTCAATCAGCAGTAGAGCTAGCTTCAAACGTTCTTCAATCTAAATCATGAATTACAGCTTATAGCCTTTAAACCGTAAATTTTAAATCATGAATTAGAATTCTAGTGAGAAATGTTGAGTAACTTACAACTTCTTCATCCATCAAATTTTGCAAATCGCTTGGATCGGCGCTTACAAGAGATCCAACTAAATCACACAGATATATCGGATTATCAATCACATTCTTTGATGGATTTGCCGTTAAGCCAAGTTGTTGTGCAAATAATGTATTATATTGCATTACATCGCGAATCGTACTAACTATGGCTTGCATTGTTGCCTGAAAAATTGGATAATGATGGCTTCAATAGAAAACAAAGCACTAAACTGCTAAAATCATCGCAATTTTAAATATCATTTCTCTTTAAAAATGATATACTACTGTTGTAATTAAGACAATAATCCAAATATATTGCAAAATGAAGAATTAAAAGCGGAACACATTCATCGAGCTATAAATATTTCAACGAATATAAGCAAGAGTATCTTCAGTAAATACCCCATCTTCATTACAAACAAAATTCATTATGCTCTAGTTCTGAAGCACCAATGTTTCTATGGACAAACATCCGAAAACTACATTATTTTTAATCATAACAATATTTAACATCATTAATCAAGTATTATTCCATACTTTTTATTATGCATTAAAAAAACTTACTTTAACTTCCGTCGTCCTCTCAACAGGTTGCGAAGCAACATTTTCCGTCCGTGCTAGAGTAATTGTTGAAGATGCCAAAGAAATTTGATCATCTTTCCCTTTTTCTTTCACCAGTTTACGACGTTCTTGACGCGCTCTTCTACCGTTTATTTTTCCAATATTTTCACTCAAAAAAAAAAATTTTAAAAAAATTTCTGGGAATTCAAAAACGAAATCTCAAATTTAATTATTGTATCAAGATTCAGAAAAATTCTCCGCGAATTCTAATTAGTTCTATGAAGTATTGCTTACGAAATATCGATATCATCAGCAACCGGTTCTAGAATACGTATACGTCTTTCAGCAACTAGCACCAATTCAATTTTATCACCGTTATCACCCATAACATTGATTTGTGCGAATGATCCCACCGCATGAAGCCCAGATAACGATTCCACTGTTTCAGAATCATTCCTAAAATTATCTCATAAGAATCACAATGCCGCCTAATTATTCATAGTGACGGAAATATCGACTTAAACCTAATTGTTATCTCGAAAGCTCAAGTCACTATCTATTTGTAATGGTAAAAATTTCAATATATCTATTTATAAATAAAATCTTTAAAAATAAGTATTCGCGATTAACTAAATGTGATATTTCGATCAATTAACTGCAGTGTTTTGATTAGCAAATTTCTGCAACACCTAGTCTTACTATCACAAATACAATACATAAAATCGCCATCCTCAGCTTCTCTTTCTTCAATTTTCATACTGGTTCTTCAAGTCGTCCAGAAGCAATCATTTGAAATATCATTTCGTATCAAATTTTATATTGCCTTTGCATCAAAGGCTAAATTTATTAAAAGAAAAATTAGTTAAATATTTCATATTAGTTAACATAGTTTATAATGGGTTTTTAAAATTGGTTCCGATAAAACAAATTGAATAGGCATCTTAAACTTACTCAGGATCTTTTTCATGAAAACCCCAACATATGGTTGACGCATCCGTACTTTCCTTCTCAGCAATTCTTTTAGGGCTTGATCTTTAGCAACCTTAATGAAATTTGCATTATTATTTAATCCTCAGAACATTCTTTCCACTTCTGCTAAGATGATAACCAAGCATCAACATTACTTTTTCTTGTTTTATCAAGTTTGTTAAATTGCTTTAATTGCGAATGTTCCTGCAACATTAGAAACAAGAGAAATAGTTTCGCAAAAAATTGAAATATACTTACAGTAACCCGTGTAATGAAGCCTGGAAAGAGTGGTCTTCTCGAGATCGCAATAACGGGTACAATAGGCCATACTTCAGGAACAGTTATTGTACTCATCGGCTGAACAAATATAACTTTCTCAGTATCTATTTCGGATATTCTGTAAGCTACTTGTAAAAAAATTAGAAAAAAATTCAAACTGAACCAAATACCTACTCCTCCTAGCAAATCTTCAACCTGTTCTACAATCGCCGTGTCCTTATCTTTTGCATCATTCGAGTTTTTATCATCATCATCTCTTCCGTTCTCATTGGAGCTAAACAAAGAAAAACGAAACAATGATAACTATAATAAGATTAATACATTACAATAATTAACAATAAACATCTTTATAGGTTCTTATATACTTTTCTCAAATAATTTTCATAAATTAAATAATCTAATTGAAAAATTTAAGCGTCATTCAATTTACTTGCTATAAAACCGATGAAATGTGACAACTGATGAACGGTTTTTGGAAAATCGCAAAAGTTGTCGTCTCGGAGCATAATTGTCAAATACCGCAACATGATAAGGCTGAATCGAAAGAGGCCTTAGCTGATGGGAAAAAGATTATTTCGTTCGAAATTTCTCAAACATTGGGTAGACCTTTGCAATAATAGGCGCATATATATCCTGTAATGATGATGAATGACTTCATCTACAAACCAAATTTTAGGACTTAGAGAGCGCTACCAAACAAATGGGGAAATTTTTGAAATGTTAGCGTAAACCATTATTACAAGATCTCCTTCAGGAAAAAACCGTCCGCTGAATTCCTTGGAATGAAATTCCATTCAAGAAAAATTCACAACAGGAAGTTGTAGCAAGCACTATTTATCGAACTAATCGAAGTCAGAATATTGCGCTAAATACTCAATTCGTAACTTTAAGCTTATTTTTGCGCTCTTATCTGATATCAAAGTAAATCCATCTCAAGAAAAAATATACCAAGCCAAGAAGATTAGGCTATCAAACAGCTACTCAACAATTATCAAGTAAAGATAAGCGAATTTTATTCATTTTTCCCGAAAATAAAAGAAAAAATATAAAACAAGCATTAATAATAAAAACGAAATAAAAACGAACAAAACGAAAAAAAGACATTAATCAGTAAAAGAAGAGGAAAATAAATAAGTGCAATAAATCAAAAAAAGAAATGACAGTAAAACTTTATTCCATCACTTTGTTTTCTTTTTTCTTTCAATAGTGCATTTGTTGACGATGATGCAACTGTATGAACTGGCTGCCACTGTAAATTGAACGTTAGAAATTTGAAGTGAAAAACTTGAAAGAATTGATGAAATTTATTCCAAAATTTTTTATGATTCATGGAGAAATCTTAAATTTTCAAAATTTAAGCTGGTATAAAGTAATGGTGCGTCTAAATGAGATGCGGGCAGAACTCACATGTACTGGATTACGTCTCAAATATGGCCATGGTGGTACAACGAGGATACAAGATAGAATAAAGCCACAACCCAACGTATATATAGCATACGATAACTGCTGTGTAACATAACCAATACCATAACCAATTATTGCAGTTAACACTAATATCACCTGTAAATGATGATTTATAAATTCACAACAAAGTTTTGTCAAATTTAAAACAGTCCGAAATAAATTATGTTTAAAAATTAAATGTTATTACAGTTACCCAACAGTTAAGTATAAACAATATTTTCCTAATCAAAAACTCTGGAACTTATTCCAATCAAATTATTCCCACCATATGCCTTTTCACTAATAATAAATATATGAATTCAAAAAAATAGCAAGAATGGTGAGATCACTGTTTTCTGTAACATTTACAATTGAAAGCTACGCAGAATCCCTCACATAAACCGCAAGAAAATTGTCTCAAAACAGCCCAATAAATAGCATTATTAAATTTTTTCTGATCTTCCTTAAATATGAAAAATCGTGAAGATTTTTCTATTAAAAAAAAGAAAAAAATTAATAAAACTTCACTTGAAAAATTCGCTCCGCTCTTCGTTGTCCAACAAAATCGATATATGTAGAAAATTTCCTTAATGATGGCGGTAACATTTGTATCAATCCGTCCATTTTCTCACTACCCTAAATTTATACTATTAATAACTTTTGCAAATTTGTGTCTGATTAAGCAAAAATTGAAAACAACGAAAAAAAATAAAAATAAATCAAGTGGATATCATTTCTCGAATTTAACTGGAAAATTTTAATCATAATAAAAGTGTAAAAGCAATATCTCATCTTTTTATTATTTTGAAAAATATGGCATGTTTTGAAACAATAATTGATGTAAAAATATTAGAAAAATATGCAAAAATAAAGCATAGCATTCCAAAAAATATAGCACTATAATAAAAATGTAATGAAAGGAATAAGAATTAACACTGAAAAAAGAGCGAAAGTAAATAATTATGAAAAAGTAACGCATATAATCTTTATTAGAAATATGTTAAAAATAAAGCTGAATAGATTCTCAAATTCCCAAGCTTACCTCTTCTTCCTCACTATTCTTTCATCATTATTTCTTCATTTATAATAAAATCACAAAAGAAAGCTTATCATATTATATTCAATTCTTATGAAATTTGAAAAAAAAACGAATAAATTCCAAAACTGTTGAAAATTATTCAAATCAAAGATCATATCCATTGCAAAAAATTCGTTAAAATCTATCAACATTGGTGAAAAGCGATAGATAAATAACTCATGAATGCTATTAAACGATGTTAAAGAAATGACTAGGTATAATTCATCCACAGAATTTCACTAAATTTTAGAAGAAAGCTTTAAGTAGCGTGACAACACTTTCAGTAAAAAATTTTCTTGGTTCTTTCGATACTCAATAAAATTTTTTTACAAAATAAATCTCTCTATAAATTCCAATGAAATCCTATTGCACTAATTTCCATGTAATATTACCATGCAAGTATCTTCATGTAAACAAAACCATACGAGCTAACTGCCAATTCCCAGTTTCATTTGATCAAGTTAGAAATCATATATTCCAACTCGTTATCGACGAAAACCTACGGGAGTCCGAAGTTTAACATTTATAAAATTCATGTTATTTCCATGTATCGCTCGATGGCTGCATGAAGTTGGTTATGTGGTTTCGGGCTTGTTTTCTCTTTTATTTTTATGCTATGAAAAGGGTCTTATTTTTTATCAAATTTTTTTTTAAAGGAATTAAATTTATGTTGCAACTATATTCTGTTATAGATTTTTAGCTGATGTCTGGAAAGGAGGAGGAAGAGAATGGTTCGGAGGATGATGATGAATATGTACCCTCAGATCCCGAAGAGAACATCAATGATGAATCGAATGAAAATAGTAGGAGCAATGATGATGATGATGATGATGATGATGATTATGATGGTGATGATGATGATAATGATAATATGGTGAATGGAAATTCGGTAACAACATTAAAGGGGAAGTAAGAACTTGAGATTTTATAAAATTTTCAAGTGTGTCCTGAACATTTGAGTGTATTGTAATAATCGGGTCGTAGAAATGAAGCATCTAGGCTTTGCAGTGGAATTGTTTAAACTCAGCGGGTCCATCACGAGTTTTAAGCGAGACTTGTTTGTCTCCTAAATTCCGTGATTTCTTGTTTGATTACAGAGACATGCTAATTCTAATAAGATCTGTAAATTCTATCTTTCTGCTTTTCAATTAGATTATTTCTCTTTCAAAGTTTCTTTCGTCTGTTGTTCTTTTGCTATTAACTTTAGATAGAAAATGGTGATGAATTTACTTCTGAAATTCCAAAAAGTAAGAATAATCAAATTTAATTCTTTCGAGAAAGTTTTCAAGAACTTAATGTTTTAAGGAAGACTAATAAATCAGAAGAAACAGAAGATGAGCGACAGCAGAGGTTAAAATCGTTGTTTGAAGAATTCATTGGAGGAAATGAGGCCAAGCCGAAATCATCGACCAGTCAAGCATTGCCCGCGTAAATTTCTTAGAAAAGATTCCAACTCAAAAAAATTGTAATAGGAAGATTTGTTGTTTTCATATCTAAGTGTTTAAAATTCAGTTTCACTGCCGACGGTAAACAAGTAGCGATGGTTATAAATGAAATTCCGAAATTAACTGCAAGAGCGGCAGATGACATTTTCGGTAACATACCGGATAACAGAGATGTTCCGTACGTTCCATTTTGAAATCTTTATTCTCTTTGTAATTAATCGATTCATAATAAATGAAATAACAAAGTAATTAACTAGAGGAAAGTCATTGTTCGGGAAGGATTTAGGATTTAGGTAAATTTCGTAGAGTACATATTAATGGTTGTAAATCGTCTTTTGCCTTAACATCGTTTGATTTGTTTTAATATTATTGAACTATTTAGGTTTAACTTCCCAGTTTGCGTTTTTAATTTTAGGTTGAAGAACAGACCAGAATCTTATGGAAGGAAAGAGAAATCATCTGGAATGATACGAAGCGAAAAGTTAGTACTTAATGTGATATGGTAAACGGGAATATGGAAAATTAATTTTTGATTGTGAATGAATATTTAGGAGAAAAGCTTCGGATAGGTTAAAAAGCGCAATCAGTGCCTTGTCGAAGAAATCGAAAATGAGTGTACTCGAAAAAACAGCGCAGGATTGGGGAGCTTTCAAAAGTGAAACTGGAATTCAGGTTTCCTCTTCATTATTTTATTTTCTTGTGGATTGCTTTCTCGAAAATATTCTTTCATTTGATTTTAATTTTGTTGATTTTTATTGTTAATTTTGTTGTAATTTTGTTGAATAAAATCGTCTTGTTTCCATAAAGAAGGTGCACTATTTTTGTGAAGGAAGAAATGGATTTTATAACTCAGTTAACTGTTGAAACTAAAATTATAGGAAGAACTGACGAGTCATAATCGAGGAAAGCAAGGTTATGTTGATCGTGTGGAATTTTTATCTCGTACAGATTATCGACAGTTTGAAAAAGAACGTGATGCTCGTAATGCTGCTCGTAAGACAAAATAATATGCTCCGCTCTATATTGGCTTTAGTAAAATTATCAAGGTTTTTGTGATCTCATAATCGAGGGATTCAGTCAACCTTTACGATTTCTATGGCAACGATGATCTTTCGAAATTGATCTCTTTAGTTTACATCATAAATGTCATTCATCAGGAAACCTGGATTATTTCAGTCTGTTTATGGTTTAGTCTCGATTGGAAGTTATAAAACAGGGAGAAGCAATTTTACAGATTGTTTCTGATTCCAGCGCTGATAAAAACTAACTATAAATTATATTGTGCAGAATTATCCAACATCTTTCTGCTTGGGCTTAACGGCCCCATCGTTTATGAATATTGTGGAGCCGACTGCTGTTTACCACTCTGTTAGTTTGTATTTTGTAATAATTTAGTTTGTAAATTTTTCAAATTTTATTTGTTAAACTACATATCAATAAAATATGCTTTTGTCTGCACTTCTTCTTATTAAGAAATAAAAAATTTCTCCTCTTTTCCGAAGCTTATTAATGAATACGACTTTTATGTCATCGCTGAGTATGCAGAGCACTTTGGTTATACATTGTGATTAGCCTTTTAATTATTTATTTGCGAGTTATTTTAATCTGGATTTTTATTTATGTTTTTCATAAAATACCCGTTTTTTCATTTAAATATTTTCCAACCGATAGAGACGTTTTGTGGATCAAAAGTATAATATTATCGTCTTTGCATGGCAATAGTGTTGCATTCTTTTTTGGATAGTAATAGCGCTGTATTCTTTTCTAGAACGAGCATAATGTTTGACTGACAAAAAAATTAAAAAGTAAAAGAAACTGTTAAATGCTAAACAAAGAATTTCAGTTTTCGATTTATTTAGCCAAAAAAGCTAAAGACATAAAAATTTACTAAATTTAGTGAGGAATAATGTAAAAAAAAAAAAATTTTAGAAGAAATAAAAAGTACTTGAAAGATGACATTATGCATCGTATTTCTAGCACAGAAATGCATTGAAAAAGGCGAATATATAGAAAAATCAAAGTGGAAAAAAAGGAAGTTAGAATATATTTTGACAAATCAAATATTTAGCTAAAAACAGCTTTCGAATTTGCTATAGATAAAATGAAAAGAAACAGATAACAGAAAAAGGAAGAAGGAGAGGAAAATGGCATGGACAGATTAATGACTGGAAAGAATTTTCCTCTATTCCTAATTCTTAAAAGCATATGCAAAGCAAATAAAAATTTTACAGATATTTTCACAATCAAATCAAATCCACCGATCAATTTCCCCAACCTTATTCTTCCTTTCACTTTTTTGTTTTGAAATTGCTAATCTTTTTACAATTAGTTATCATCTTTCAATTGCACCATTCATGTCCAATTTCACATCATCTTAATTCGGTTTCACATGTGTCTCGAATTCTTGGCGTACTGCTGAAAATGAGACGTATTTCCTTCAGTAATTACTAAAACCTTTGGATGTTTTATTTTCAGTAAAATTTTTAAAATATTTTCAGTTCAAGTTTAGAGTTTCAAATTAATTATTCTCTATTTTGGAATCTTTTTATGCTATCGAATACTCTTTTCATATATTCATAGCCTATAATAATATATTTATTGAAGATGGTACATATTCATTTTATATTCAAATGCAATTCTGCAGTACATATTCATTTTATATTCAAATGCAATTCTGCAGTAAAACTTCTCTAGTTAGCAAAATAACTTATATTGGAGGTAGAACAATTAATTCAGTAGCAGATGATATCTTAATAATCACTAGCAGAATGGTCATTGAAGAAGCTGATCCTTTAACCTCGGTCTAGCAATTAGGGATTTCACCAAAGCCATTAGTTATTCCTCTTTTGCATTTACGATATAAAACTAGATTTCTCCGGAATTATTGTTCTCACAGGAATTTCAAATTGAATTTTTATGCTAATATTTTTATTATTATCACAAAGTTTCTGATAAGGTTATTATTATTACCTTTAGGATAATTAGTTCCTGAAGTTTAAATAAGCATATTTAATATATTAATACCATAGATAGATAGAGCGATGTCAATATTTATTAGAAAATTAACTTTCATGGAGATAGGATTCACATTTTTTGGATTTGTAACTTTTAAAAACTCTATACCCTTTAGATCCATCCAATAAAACAGAACATGAAGCATTACGCTGATATAACTAGCTCAATCTTCAATATTTTTCAAAGGTCTTATTATTTTTTTATTGAAAAAGAATAATTTAAAACTTAAAACATTGCTGTAAATGGCTCATTAATGTTATTTCTTTGTTTGCTTTTCCTTCTTTTCATTTTAATAACTAAAAACTATAGAACGAAGGAAATTTTCGAAAGGATTACTGAATAATAATCCTTTTAAATAAATTTAAAAAAGAAAGAGCAAACCATCAAATTTGTCTGTTAATTTCTCGGCTGCACGAGCCATTTGTTTCTCAAAAGCTGATTGATGCTTCTGTACTATTGGCTGTAGGAAACGGTAGTAAATTTTCTGCGCACCCCTTGTCATTGGCAAATACAAATATAACAGAAAGACGCACTGCAATCGAGAAAAGCATTTGATTTATCGAGAAAAATTTGAAAAAAAAGCAAAAATAAAAATGAAAATAAAATAAAATGAAATGAAATAGGCAATATTGTGATCTCACTAAATTGTATGTTTTATCTCATAATACTAATAAGTAAAAATAATATCATAGATTAGCATCACTGCAACGATATCATTCATATCAGAATTCAAAAATATATGTCTTTTCCAAATTCCCATTAAAAAGTAATATATTAATTCTATTCTGATTAATGTAATCATGTAAGTATAGAATAAACCGTAACAAATGATTAATTTGGTATGGAATAAATTTTTATTTTGTTTATGCTTGTCTCAAAACGACGATTTTTTTCATCGTTGATTTAATGAACAATTTTATTATCTGATGAGAAATACACGATGGGAAAGGTATATTATGTATTACTGTCGTTTAATAAATCTATATAAGATAGTTATCCCTATACCATAAAATTATATTTTCCATCCATGTATATAAATTAATCGGATACCATCTCAATAGCACAAAATTAATATTCGCAAAGGTCAAAAATTCCTATGAAATGATCTAATACTAGTTTGATATCACAAATACAACATCTCCAAACATTTGAAAGTTTATTGTACTCGCTAGTAATACTCCCAAAATAATCTAATAATTGTAATGTTAATTTCTTCGATCAAATATTTTGATGATCTTTCTCACATCGAATTTTACTTTCTCTAAAATGTATTTCCTATCTACAAACAATAAATCTGGCTTGTATAGAATAAGAAAAAAAACAATATGTATATGAAAATTTTTAAGTATTGAAATCATAAATATACCTTGAAGAGCCAATAGAGTGGAAAATATGGTACGAAGGTTTCCGAAAAGTATTCTGCGATGTTCAACAATGCAAGTATAACCCAATAGGTTAGCCATTGCACGTTCTCGTCTTTATGAGAACTTTCGATTGATCTTATTCTAAAAAATCAATTTGCTGAGAAAGCCATAGTTATTTGAATTCCTTGCACTTTTATATGTACCAAAGAAAAAAATAATCCGAAGGACGAAATTTTGCGAGTTAAAGGTCTTGATACTGAATGTCAATTCAGGTATCAATCAACTATCGGTCTATCGATACTTATAATCAGACACTGTCACAGACATGTCACCATTTTTTATTCTGCTAAATGTTAAAATTATATTCATAAAACTTATCAATATTTCACTTTTTTGCTATTGGATTAAGAATGAAGCATAAATAATAAAAAGCCGTTTAAGATTCCTAAACGATAGTGATCACATTTTCAATCTCTTCATTCCTTCTTTTTTATCACTCATTCCGAATTATCCCACAACCCTTCCGTTTTTTCTCTTATTTCTTCCTATCTTTTAGCAAGAAATAAACAAATATAGTTTCTGAATAAGCCGAAAGAATAAACATCATTGGGTGGTGAAAATGAAACGATCAAAATTAGGAACAATCTGAATTAAGAGCAGAAGCTTTTCCCGTTGAATTACATTCAGTTATGCCAGTAACTGGAGATTGTTACATTCAGTCATATCGATAACCGGAAATTTGTTACTAAGCTAGTTCTTCCATTAGCTAGTGTAACAAACGAACCATCTGAGCAAATTGGCTCGAATTACTAATAATCGTTTCATCAATTTTAAATATTATCATTATCATACTAATGATTTCATCTTTAACAATCTGAATATTAAAATTCTTTTGGATTAACTAACGGTTATTCAACGCTTCATTTTAAATAAGTTAATTTAAATTTAAAACAATTTACAAATATGTCTATTTTGAAAGCAGGTAGAAAAGCATTTACGAGATATACGCCGGATAGACAAAGCCAATAATACCGCACAAAAGTTCAGCGAAAGATCCGAATACCAAATATAGAGCATGAATGCCAACAAAACCTAAACAAAATTTTATGATGAACATCATACCATCGAAATAATATAAAGATAATCGCAATTAATACTGGTTGTAAACAAATAAAAATTAAAACAGTTAATCTGTTTCCAAAGTTATTTTTGATGCAAATTAATTTAATTTCGTATTTGCCGAAATGTATTAAAAATTCTCAAAAACATTTCACTTATATAATGCTGTTTATTTTAACGAAACGTAAATTATATTAAAATATTTGATATCTTTTCCTTTCAAAATCCATTCCAAATCATACTTCACTAACAAATATTATCAAAATAAATGGAAATATTTCTTAGTATCTAAATAAAAATTATTAAACTAACCAAGTACAAGATGTAATCGTTTGATGCTTGTCTTCGCTTCAATTTGTGCCAACAAATTGTTCACAGCATTATCCTCATGCAATTTCTTATCTACATCTTGCAACAATTTATCGACCGCGGGTGGACAAAGCATTTTTGTTCACTTTACGAAAACAATTGATAACTGTAACTTGTTCTGAAGATATTTATAAAATTTGTTTCCTAAAATAAAAGGAAAGATTCATTAATGAAATGAATAAGTAACAAGGCGTAGAAAACGATTGTCTCACATAATATATATAAATTGATACTAAAAGAGGGCAAAATTCGGAAGATATGATTGAATAATTAATAATGATTAATAAGTAAGTAATTGACAATATATATTATCTAAAAGAATTTTATATATCTTATATGTATCAACCAAAAAGGATTTATGTATCATCTGAAAGGGTTTAGAAACAGTTTCCATGCATATAATATAAATATTTATCGAATATTTGTTTCCAAAAATTCTAGCAAATATTTAATATTTTTAAAAACATTTAACTTCCTTGAATATAGTTAGGATTTCAGAGAAAAGATAAATCTCTATTTAATTATCACATAATAAACGATAGATTAACCAATTATTTGTATATGTAAAAATTGGAAATTAGTTTAGAAAATCTTGGCTGCAATAAATTATCAACAAGGTATGTTTATCGCGAATGCTTTATAACCATAGCAATTTATTAACTACTCTGTTCAAAGTTTATGAAAAGAAGTTTTTGATGAGAACAGGATTTCATTAATTCAGTAGCTTTAATATATGCATATTAACAGGATTTAATCTATGATCCCGAAATATCTTTTGGAAAGCTACTATTATTAAGTATTGATTTACAAGTCATATGTTATTATATATATGCTAATTATATTAACTAATTTCATATTAATGAAATAAACTTTAAAATAATAGTTGCTTTCCAAAAGGATATTAGCAATCAGAATTTAGGACTATTAGCAATCAGAGTTTTAGACTTTTCCATCACTTTTCTTTTCAACAATATTCAAATTTTCGAGCAAATTATAAGTTTATTAAACAAAAACACTAAAAAGCGTAAAATAATAAATCGATTCAAAGCATATTAAAAAAGGAAAAGTTTAAATAAAAAAAAAGAAGCCAATGAAAAAATGATAACAGCAAGACAATCATGATATGTATGATACATCAATAAATAAAGACTATCTAATTCGAGTACCTAAAATGCTCAAACCTGAGCTGTTTAATCAATCTTTTTCACTAGATAATATTCAAGTTTCATTTACTCATACATTTAATATTTGCAAGTTGAAAAAAGAAAATGAAAAGACGTAGACGTATTGCTGTTAGTATTATCAGAATATTATATAAGAAAATGAAAGAACACATTGCTAAAAAAAACAGAATTAAATTTTTTTCCAATAACCGTCGATTTAGGAGAAACAAAAAAGAAGAAAATCATTGAATATTTTAGTCTTAATTAACAGATAAACTTAACAATTATTTTTCAGCTCTTTCCTATTTCTTTCTCTTTCTCTCTCTCTCTCCTTCTGTAAAAGGCAGGGAGAGATAGAAATATAATATTTATTTTTTTATTTTTTTCGTATAAAGAAATTAAATGTGAAAAGAGATAAATTATTAGCTGATAACCTATCAGCAGCTAAAGACCATTTCGTAAACAAATTTTCATATTTCTTTCAATATCTTATCAGAATAAACGAAATACTTTTACTAATATATAAACATTTAGATGATTTAAGAAAGAAAATCGAAATTCAATATGATTTATAGAATATAACAAATATCATTATTATATTGGATAATTCCAACTGAAACTAAATAATCATCTATCTTAGCAATGAAATGGGCAGAGTAAAAATGAATGGAAAAAGTTTTTCCATTCATTTTTTTCGTCATTTTTTTTTTGAAATAACAACTATTGAATGAAACATATTGGAGAAGAGAAAAGAAAAATGAAAGAAAATAAAAGCAAGCAAACATAATTATTCATCATTTTTTAAATTTCAACATCTTTTAGACTACTTCTCAATAATTATTTGTTATTTAGCTTAATATCTAAAATAAGTGTAAACTACATTATAGGAAAAAAATTATTCGATATATTTGAAAGACACTTATATTTATTCAAAATAATAGTTAACGATGATAAATATAATATCATTAATAGATAATACAAATATGGCACGATATTCGAATTTTACAAAATTATTCAAAATTCGTTATAATATTGTAAATTGCATTTCAATTTTCATTCGTATCACCAGTTTCAAAATTTTAAAATTAATTTAAAAATTATCTTTAAAAATATCATTTATCTTTTCTGCGAAAAGAAAAGATAAAATTATTCAAACTTCATAAATTTACTATAAATTTAATCGAAAAATTGAAAAACTTCATCGTTAAATTTCAATTTAATTTCGTTTTTACAATTTTTTTAAAAACTAAGACTTCTAATAAACTCTGAAATTGGAATTTAAAGAAACAATCACTGCATTAAAAAAAAAGGAAATTATGCAATAAATTCAAAACAAAAAAAATCACATGCGCATAATCTTTTTAAAATGGAAAAAAATTTAATTCAAGAAAAACAAAAAATTCGATTATTAGACAAATGTTACTAATAAGATTAATGTAGAAATGCAGAAAAACAAAAGAGAAATAAGATTTGAATATTATTACCTATAATTCATTCATAATTTTTCAAATATATCAAATTATATTAATAATAATGTAAGCTAAATTCAAATAAGCAAAAAGGAAAAAGATTTACTTAATTATTCAATAAATCTTACAAATATGATTAAACTAAAAACATGAAAATAGAGATATATCTAAAAAGGGCAATAGATGTAAAAAAAAAAAACTAAATATTGTTGCAATTCGTAACTTCCCTAACATACAAAGCTTGCATAATAAAATAGCCTAAATTTAAATAAGCCAAAAAAGAGGAACAATAACAATTCATTCATGATTTGTTGAAAGGGAATATAACTTACATGGAGAGAAGATACCAAGTATTGCTTCATTTGCAAATATTTGCTAAACGCTGAAATAAAGCATTATCCCCAATTCTCACTCTCGTTCATCTCGACAAGCAGCTGTTTAAAATAAAATGAAAAATAGAATTGCTGCCCTTCTTTATCATATCAACTATGTGTTAACTAGAAGTTTAGCATTATCATAAAAGTTTAACATTAATATTTTGCAATGGATAAGTAATTAGTTCAAACTGATAAATACACATATATAAATACAAATACACATACATACACACACACACATATATATTTATATATATATGCATATGATAATAAAATTGATAAAACATACATAGACACATTTCAATTAAGTCAAATAACTAACCAACCAATTGGCTAAAATGAAGTAAATAACTAAGCTTTTATCCAAACGTATTTATCGTTTATCAGTTGAGTGTTAAAAGAATAAAAATTATTTCAACGCTGTTACATACACGCAAACAGATAAACAGACAGATGGACACATACATATACATATACACATACACACATACACAACATACACATACATATAAATATAATAAACGATTTATAAATTCTATTTAACATTTAATCGCATATATTAAAGATATAATTAACTAAATGAATAAATAGGTATTTTTCATCTTACATGCATTAATTCATTCTCTAAAGCACTACTTTGAATAAACTTTATCAACGACTGTAAAGACATTGTATAATATAGGAAATAAAAAGTGCTAATAAAATAATTACAGACTTAATTAATTAAGAAATATCAATCATATAAATAGATAATCAAATTCAAACATTGATATTGAACTTTTCATAAAGAGTTCAAAATATGATAGAATAATAGTTAGATTAATAAACAAAAGGTAGGATAAAAGTAAAATATGTAATGGCAGAATAATTAAGCTGCAATAGAAATGAAATGTGAATGACCTTATAACTTTCATTATAAAACATTCGCTACATTACATGAAAAGTGATGACCTTCGTTCACAATCAATAATCAATAAAATCGTTGACTTATAATCAATCACTTGAACGTAAATGAAAAGGTATATTGCGGTGAGTAAAATATTTGTATATAATGAAATTCTCAAACTTTTACGCCAAACTTATAAGCAAGCTTTCAATCAACTAATAAAATAGTAATATATGTAAAGTTAATTGATAGATAAGAGTATTGAAGAAGTGAAAAAGGCAGTGAAAAATAATGAATGAAATAATAATCGATTTGATAATATATGAATGAAATTAAATATGATTCTATTTCACGGGGAAAAAGAGAGAGAAAAAAAGGAAAAGAGATGAAAAAAATTTTGGAATGACCTTTTGGTTGAAACAATGAAATAAATTTAAATTATTGAAATCATTCAATTTCCATTTTCTTCTAACATCCAAAATTATTTTCTCGAATTTCAATTCGAAACGGATCATTTACATAGATAATACTATCAGTGTAAAATATCCAACATTTCACTTTTATTTTGAAAATTTTCCGAATATTTTTATCATTCTTTCATTCACCTTTCCTCTTCTCTTCCTTTTTAATATATCAGCTAATTCTTTTTGAAACGATTATTATCGTTATCGTATAAAAGTCATTGCATGAAATGAATGTTTCCTCACCTCTCTCTCTCTCTCTCTCTCTCCTCTCTATTTTCTTAATAACAAAGAATTCAAAAACGATAAATTATCATCACAATTATTGACTAATAATGTAAGAAATTGATTATGAAAAGAATCTACAATTTGAAAATGATTTAAAAATCAGAGAAATATAACCATCTGATGAAGTTAAATTGCTTATGAATGAATTTACATCTTTAAGCAAGAAAGTGAAGATAAGTCCCTTTAATTATGTACTATGTCAAACATTAAACACTCTTAAAATTTAAATCATTCATGTCATAGGCTATTATATTTAGTCCTTGAATTTTTATCATTATTATCAACATTGAAACTGAGCTGTAACACCCAACTTAGATCTAAGCCTGATAATTCTAAAATTTAAAATTGGTAGTCCAAATAGCGGCCCAAAAATTAACAAAAGATCTTGAAACTAATATTTCACAACAGGCCACATTTCACCTGAAGCTCAAATATTTTATAAAAAGTATAAAATTCATTATAACCAAATGAATAATGTTGAACACTATCCCAAAATATTTATGCATGTTATGAAACATATATATATATATATATGTATATATATATATATATACCTGTACATGATAGCAAATGTACAAAATGAAAGAGCATTTTTAATCAGAAGCCTCAAACACAGTAAAATGTACATGCAATAAATGATGTAAATCACTGAACCACAAAAATCATAGATTTTAAATATGTTATCATCAGATTGTAAAAACATGAAGAAAAAATATGCTTTAATAAATATGCTAATGAAAATATGTATTAAATGAAATCAATATCAAAATTATTATATCGAAAGAAACAAACAATAAATGATATCATTAATTGAAAATTTGAATTTTCATCAAATATTATAATTTAGAATTAAATCAGATAACTAAAAATGGATATTTATGGAGATAAGAGAAATCATTCTGTCACAAAATCCTAATGTATTTCCTTCACCATATCTTAATTTGAAATCTTAACACCGATGAAAATCCCATTTTCATTCCTTCATCTTTCCATGCCATCTTTTATTATTTTATCGCTTTCTTTCAATTCCTATTTCAGATATTTACAATAAGAATAATACATATGCGCAAAACAATAATAATTCTTTAGCACTCGGAAAGAAAAAAAACCTGTAGGAACAATAAATCACAGAGATTTAGTGCTTAAATTTTTAGAAATAGAAACTCACATGCATGAAATAAGCAAGGCTTAGAAATTCTGAAATAAAAATCAGAACAGTTCATTCGTTATTTACATAAGACGATATCCTCATGTTCAGATTTGTCAACATAAGTGTCGAACAAAGGATTATCTAATAATGGAATGTATTATGCACATTTTACAGCACTAAAGTGCACATTGAACTCCACATCACAATAAATTGACAAAGGTGTGGAATTTATAAATTTCAAAACGGGAAATATGAGATTCCTTGAAAAGACAAAATTTTTTTCCATTTCTAGGTAACCATTTTTTTCTTTTAGATCGAAGAAATATTAATGAAGAGAAGAAAACGATATTTCAAAATTTTTTTCGGAATTATCAATGAATATACCATTTCAATATGATTTCTAATAATCTGATTTTTTGGTGATAAAAGGCAAATAGCACAGCAAATGGCATCTGTACAAATAAAAATTAAAACATAACTATTGGATCATTGTTATAAGTTTTTCGAAATCGGCAGCAAGGCGACCAATTTTAATCGCTTGATCGTTTGGCTGCACACGATCTAAGCACATCTTTACTTGACGCATGAGCTGGTTAATATCATCCGGCGGAACTATAACAACTTCCATTTTTGATTCACGAATGCATTTCATCATCCTAAAAATTTTCAAAAAAATTTGAATTCGATGGAAAAATTTCTCGATTTGAAAAATTGAATTCGTTATTAAATTTACAAAGTGCTGAAGCATATTTATTTGATACTCATTCTTAATTTAAATTTAAATTCTCAAGACTACAGCTTCCGATCCCTGACTGCCTGAGGTTCTCCCAAATCCATGTTCCGTCGGACATATAAAGACATCAGAATTCTCGATCATTATTTAATAGCGAGAAACTAACAGAAATCTTGCATAATCAAAAGTAAATTACTCTTTCTGAAATCCACCTACCGATCATTCATAAATGATGTCCTCAAACTACGCATCATAAGATCCTCCTTTGCATTTATATCGAACCATTTTCGGAGACGCGCAACAGCAACATCAAAAAGTTCATAAGGCAGAAGTTCCATATTTTCTATCACTCTTAAGACATCCCTTGCTTCGCAGTCAAGACCTTTTGGAATAAAGCAATAACTTCCTGAAATTACAAAAAAATTGGAAGAAATCAAGGAAGTTCTTTTATCAAAAAAAAACTTGAAAGAGGCAAGCTTAGTTCGGAGAAATTTTTGAAATTAATACACCTGCAAATTGATGATCAACAGTCTGCTTTTTTTTCACATTTTTCTTAATAAAACAGTTGAAAATTTCGAAATTATTACCTTACTTTTGATTTCATCAGCATTAAGCGTCCAGTCATTAGCTAAATCGTAAATATGAAAACGTAAGTTACGGGTAAATTCTGGTGAACCATTATGCGCGATACATTTTTTCAAGAAGTCCATCCTTTTCTCCCGGATACTCTCCGTAACGCTTTCCATAGGAATCAACGGATGAGCATAAAATGACTCAAAAATGCCCGTTCTCCAACTGAATCGAATAAATATTTTGGTCCTGGAGGCCATTCCTCTAAAGCAACCTACAAATTTTATAAAATTTTTTAAATTGAAATTCTATAGAACTATCTTCTCTCTACTGATCAAACTATCAGGTAAAGCTTTGCCTACAAGAAGCAAGAAACATCAAGTTAATGGTTTTAGAAATCCGATTTATTCAAAGACTCTTCACCACGAAAAAGTTTCAAGAAATGCCACAGTATCCAATGACAAGCACCTAAAATCATACATCCTATATATCTTTCCTAATTTACTCGAGTACTGTAATTAAGTTGAGGTAAAACATGCTTTTAATCATCACTACAAGTAATCGTCAATAATAGTATTATACTCAGCGTAAAACTTTATTAAGAAGAAATATATATGTAAGCCTACTTGCAACTCGACCACCATCGCAAGATCATGATGATGACACACGAGCGGATAATTCACTGGCTTTTGAAGTCCAGCCATGAGACTTAACGGCTTTCTAAAAATATCAAAACATTACAATATCAAAAAATACTATCTGTGAATTTCAAATTGTATAAAGTTTGTTTTGTTACGACAATAAATTTAAAAATTAGCTTCATAACATTAAAAATTCAATTCACAAGTAAATCAACTGATAATATAACTGTTTAGATTAAAAAGACATGTCCGATCTCGAAAAGAATAAATATTCATGTGAAGAGCTCATAGAATATGTTTCGCCAATTTATCTTCGCGTTATGCTATTTTGTCCATTTATTAGTGGGTAAACTATTTTATTCAGCAAATATCATCCAATATTTACTCTAATAATTTATAAATTCATGTGGTCAAAGCAAAAAAAAAGTCTTATATTGGAAAAATCGAGAATCTTTTTTTTCAGTAAACTGATGTTCTATCTTTCGCCAGCTCTCGATTTTAAGAAAAAGGATTTATATTTGTTCAGTTAATAACTGAAAATGTGCAGAATGAAAAACCGAACAATATACTTTGGTTTCGTCTGCCTACGTCGTTGAAATTCAAAAATCGCTTCAATAAAATCTTCGAATAAATTACGGCCAATCAAAGTATTCGATGAATCATCATTTCCGCCCATTGCTTCAGCATATCTTACAGAATTCCGCAATAAACGTAAAATTTTCGCACAAAAAGAGGGAAAATACTCCTAAAATATAAAACATTTTTTGAAAAGGCTTTTATTGTATTTATAACATGAAAAGGAATATATATAAATTCAATGATGAAAAAGAACTGTGTAAGTTGCTGTATTAAAAAGTTAAATTTTACAGAAAACTATAAAAATATTTAACATGTAAAAATACAATCATGTCGCAATCAAACATCACACATGATGAGCAAAAACTAATATATTTCATAGTCAATTATATTTTAGTTAACTATGAACAATTTCATGTATTCCAAACGTACAAGTTGCTTAGCTACATGCTTAGAAATTCCAAAAATTGCCAGAAATTTTAAACAAACTCTTACCAGATCCATTCGGCAATCCTCCAATTTTTTAAACTTTGATGACTTTCGATTTAGGAAATCGTAAATATATCGGAAAGGATGACGAAGAAATGCATCCCATAACATGAAACAGATACCATGCTGTAATATACCTGTTTCACCCAAAAGTTCAACGAATTTCAGCGCCTTCTGAAATGAAAAAACGGATAAGGAATAATACAAAAATATATAAATGACTTTGTCAAATAAATAAAGATTGCCCAATTAAAAACATCAAGTAAAAATGAACAAAGAAGTAAATAAAGACAGCATGAAGTAAAGGAAGATTATCTACCTTTATTGCTGATATCTATATTAACTAAAAGAAAAAAATTAATCAAAACAAACAGAAGTAATTTACAATTTATTTAAGCAGCATTTAGAATTAAAAAAAAAACCTAAAAGGAAAACGTATAATAAAATATATACTTCTAACAATTTGTAAGCTGCATTCTTATCCTTGCGACGCCTCCATGCACCAATACATTCCCAAGCACAATCACATATAACAAGTTCAGGTGAAAGACTTATTGGAAACAATTTTCGCAATTCACCGATCGTAACTTCCCATTTTATTTTCGGATTTACTATCGTCGGATCATCCAAAATATCATAAAGATGTTCCGGATCCAAGCTGAATCCTGCTGACCATTTACCAATCTAAAACTTCAAAATCCGTTTGAAGTTTGTAAAAATACATCTCCTAACATAACTTAGTAACTATTTCATACACGGATTCTGCTTTATTCTCTTATTAAATTTTTTTTTCTCAATAGCCACTAGAAATTTTTTTTCCTTTTCTTTTCAAAAATTTTAATTTTTCCGCATTTTTTCCAAAAATTTTAATTAAAACACTAAAATACCTGTTCCTGTAATAAGCTGGACCATCACTAATTAAGTCCGAAAGACAAACTCGTAAATCACCAGGTAGTGCTTTAAGAACAATCATGCACTGTAAATGTCTTGAAAGCAAATCCCACCATTCCAGCGTCAATTCTATCTTATCCCAGTCCTCATGATGTGATTCGCTATTCAATTCATCACTGCTTTCAATCTAAATATTAAGTCTATCAGCAGAAAATTTTCAAAATTCGCCGTATTATATTTTCCTATCATCTCACATTACTTTTTAATTCTAGTTTAATCCATTTTCTTCTTGCTTAGATGCTTTAGTCCCTTTTAAATATATTTCTAACTAAAATAACATATAGCATAAAAAAGTAACTAACTTTATTTAATGATGAATGCTTTTGAGTGTACGCAACAGCTCGAGCAACCAGACACAACGTCAAAGCTCGACCAAGTTCTTGACTGAAAATATTACACCAAATATTATTATCGGAAAACGAACTTCATACTATTCGTTCACGAAAAGCCACTACAGGCATCAACAAAAGAGGCATTCAAATCGTGAATAAACTGAAGAAAATATTGATGAAAAAATATTAGTCGGAAACCTGTTAAGAATATTTCGTTCCACTTTGATTAACCAAGATTGTCTATCAGAATCAATTTCGAATAAGTGTTTACAAAGAATTAGAATAGTTGGCAAACGATGAACGAAATCATCAAACAGATTCAACCAGTATAAGCAGAACGCATCTGCAAAATCTTCCTGAAAAATAAACATTACTAGGTGGAAAAATAGAAAAATGATCCATTCATGTGATCTTTGCATCCTAAAACAGAATAATAGATGCACACATTATAGTCACGCGTAATCTAAGTATTTGATACTCATTATAGTATTTGATAGTCATCATATACGCGAAGAAAATAAGCTACCATTCTCCAGATATAATAACTATAATAAATATCAGCAACAAGTATAAAACAAAAAAGACAGCAGTGATTTAGAAGTCTACGAATTTGCAGAAAAATGAATTCATTCAGAAACAATAACAAATTTACTCCCGATAGGCCAAGCTGTAATACCACACAGTTCATGAAGTGCTGGATAGTACAACGTCCTGCTAATACACCAGCAAAAAGGAGCTCACCGAATGCAGAGGTTTTCTTGAGTAATCTGAAAGTAATATATCGCTTATCATTTGCAACAAGTTGGTTCATCTTTTTTTAATGAAACCAGTGAGCAATGAAAAAAACCTACTTGTTTTTCAATTGCCTTTGATTTGATGCTGCCAAGGTTGCTTGAGTTAAATCAAAATGTGATATGAATTCAGCAAATGTCAGGTTTTTCTCTTTCACGGAATTGCTTTCAGCATGGTATCTAAATGATAAGAAAGACTTATTGCAATTTTTCATAAAATATTTACTTCTTGTAAATATACATATATATATTAGAAGTTATCATTTGATCACTTCGCAAGTAAAACACATTAAATGACCAAAGGAAATAGAATAAGCTTAAAACACATTAAATGACCAAAGGAAATAGAATAAGGTCAAAGAAAAGGAAAAAACCATTCATTTCCTTTAAATTTAGAATTACAGACCGATTAAGAGATAAAGTGCAGAGAACAAAAACAAAATGTCCAACTATAATGTTATAAAATTCTTGCAATTATTTTGGCATAAATTCTGAAATAAACAGAGCCAGTCTAAACTTACTCGGAAATCCGCTCCAAGCATAAATCCAGCATTTCTTTATCAATGAAAAGTTTCTCAGCGATAATAGATTTTTCAAATTTCTCATATGTCGTGTTGTGCTGTTCAGTATTCATTTTAAACAAATAGATATAAACATCAAGGAACTGTGAAATCGTGGTGATATAGATCATTAAATTTTGGCTATCTGGAGATTTTTTCTGAAAAGAGAAATTACATGTTATATGAGGATAATGCTTTTAAGCGTTACTACTTCTCGCAGTTATACCAATAAACAGAGGTTAATATAATAAGAAAAAAGTATGGACAAAACAAATTAATTATTGGTATGATAAAACTACATAAGTAAAAAGAGAAACGAACAAGCTACCAAACTAACAACAATGTAAATTCATACCACAGCATGATAGCTCTCCACATGTTGTAAAACAGAAACCATAATAAGATCAAGTTTGTAACAATCGATGTCACAATCACGCCATAGAATATCCATACTTTCTCTCATTGCAGGAATAGTCTTTAGAGCTCGGAAAAATCGTAACCAAGTTGAAAAATCTTCTAGATTGCCATTTTTCATCATATGATTAATCTAAAGTTTTCCAAATTTTCAGTGTTTTGAGAAAATTTTATGTTTTTGGTCATTTTCCAGGTAGACCTCATTCGCAGGGCCTAAATTCAATTTAGCTTAAATCCTAATCCATAAGTGTATCGAGTCTTAACCAATGATTTTTATATGTCGTCAAGAATGATTTCACAAAATGTTGAACACAAAAATAAAGTTAGTTTAATTTTGATGTTTCTTCACCCAATTTTTGTAATCTTGGTAATATTTTATAAGTAAAAGAAAGGATCAGAGTTGAAAAAAAATGCGAGCTGAAATCGATTTTTTATTTGAAAAAACACATGTTTGAAAATACAAACGGATTGATGTCGTACTGATATTGTAAACTAACCTCTTTGATAATGCTTGAATCATGAATAGAGGCATCATTTTCGTCTGATAATGCACGATGGAAAGGTATCCAGAGATGCTTAAAATATAAGGTAAAAATACCAAGTTAAAATATTATACTTTAAATTCAAAATAACTTATACATCATAAAGCTCTCAAAATTCTTGATCAATCTTACATAAACAGTTCCATCCGACGACAGAAAAAGACGGACGGCAAGTATGACATCGTCCGTTCATCGCAACCTAATAAATGATCGTTGAGCCGAGGTATACCAATTAATCGACCATGTCGATCCACAGTTGACGCAAAAACTCGTCTACCATTCTGAATTTTTGAAATGAATTAAATTCAACGGTGAATGGAATTTTCACAAACATTTATTCTGGCGAGATGCTAAATTATTACATTCTCAAATATTCTCAAATATAAAAATTCTAAAATAACCATATTTGAACAAAGGAAAAGGAAAAGTTTATGTAAAGTAATAATTGAAAAAATTTCGTTTAATAAGAATCTCACATATCTCATTTGGAACAAACTATAGTTTTGACCAATCAGCCTATGACAAAGTATATTAGATAACAAAAATGAGCTAAATAAGACAGCGAGCTAATTAAGCTGTTCACCAAAAACATCCTATGTCTAATAGAAAGGCTGTCAATTCTTATCAAACGAAAAAATAATGAACAAAAATCTGCAAATTAAATAATACCTGCATACTCCAAGCTTCGAGTAAACCACGTCTTGGTGCAAATATTATCAAGAACAATGCAGTTGATGGTTGTAGCTCAAATTCATACCTACTTTTTTTCCGGTCTAATGTGGATATACCTTCTAACCATGCACAGCGCGCATCACGATATCCCTTCCACATCCGCACCATATGACGAGTACCAGTCTACAAATTTCACATTTCCATAAATTCTTAAATCTTTGTAATTTGTTATTTCTATATATAAATTTAATATTGCAAAGAAAATTTCAGAAGTAATGTATTTGTAATATAATGAAGATGCAATGAGATAACTTATTTTTTTTATGGATATTAAATATATAAAAATAAATATAGCTTCTAGATTGCTTCGAAAAAAAATGAAATAATTCTATGAATAATTTAATAATAACAAATCAACTAACATCAATTAATGTTACGCGAGCCAACGAATCTGTAACTGCAGCAAGTTTATACTTTGGTGGTGCCATATATATGCGTTCACCTTCACGCTTGCCATCAACAATAGATGAACGCATTGGTATCACAGCACTGGGTTTAATTTCAACAATCGGTTGACGATCTTTTCGGGATATGCCTATACCCAGAAATGAACGTATGCCAAACGATGGTATGTTTGATGCAACAGACGACGTCAACTTAAAATGTGTTTTTTTCAAAAATTCATTATTTTTAGTTTAAAATTGCACGTCAGTAAAAATTAATTCATAATAAATCTCTTTGATTTCTTCGTTCTCCTTTTTTTCAGAAAAAATTGAAATTTTACATACCTGATTTCCAAGAGCATATAAAGCATCACTTAAAGCATTCTGCGAAACACCTGGTGTATGCCAACCGAATCCCACGTACGGTGACCGACCAACAAAAACGTATGTCGAATAAAGTGGAAGTGATGAACGCTCTACTTTAGCCTGAAAGTAGTTACATAATATATAAGTATGATTATCCTTAACACCAATTAAAAATTGCGTCAAATATATTCCTTACGAAAGATTAGATATTTTAAAAACGGTGATTACAAAAAACTGGATAATTATACAAATTACTGATCACCACGTTCGAGGAATTTCATTTTTGAAACATAAATTATTTGCTTATATTAAAAAATATTCAAAAGTGATCCACTAGCGATAAATCTCATTGGCTTATTTCCGACGGTTCCGTAATTCGACATAATTTCAACAAATTTTAGCTCTTACCTTGAAACCCTGAGGTGAAAGTGTCGCGGCACTATAAAGGTCGAACCAGGTTGCTTTCAACGGACCCGAAATACCAAAATCAACTACATTTACACCAGATTCAAATTTCAATTTTTCAACATTTAATTTCGCATGAGCTGCGACTTTTTGAATGTCTGTTTCCCCACAGGCGAGCTGTAAAAAGAAAACATTTATTTTGAAAATTTTTTCAAATACTGAAAATAGAATCATTTTAAAATTCCACTCTTTTCTTCGTTCTTGCTTTTCATGACTAATGAAATAGTCAATAATCGAAGACAATCTACAAACAAAATAGTTTAATGAATGTGCTTAAATCATAGAAAACAAATTCTAGGAAATTAATGGAATAAGATGGGCCCTCTAAAAATTGGAAAATTTTATAAGATTATCAGATGACTCAATTCCAACGAAATGAAACTGGTGATATGACAGTTAAATAAAGTAGAAAAGAAACCGTGACTTCTTGTAAAAAAATTGCATGAGACTAGCTGAAAAAATTCCTTAAATCATACTTGATTTTTCGCCGTCTTTAATGCTACATATAGCGATAGCCCTTCGATACATGTCAAATCATTTTGAGATAGTACCGCTAATTCTTGATTCCCAGCCATCACAGACCTTCCAAGTCGAATTTCTTCAATGGGACTGCAAAACTAATTACTATTAAAGCAAGAAAAAGAAATTGGCATACAAATTCCTCAAGGTCATGAAATTACACCATTACATTCAAAAAATTATTTACTACTGGTGGAAATCTTTGCATTTTACACACCATAACTTTTGCTTCCATTTAATGAAATACAGCATGTTGACCATCATCCAAGATTTTTTATACATTTTTGGTAACATAAAATCACCTGTCTGATATGCGATCTGAACGTAGCAATAGGCCTTTTTCCGTAAAAAATCGAACATATCCATTGCTCATTCCAACAACAATTGCTGACCAATCGTATAATGATGTTTCCGTTTTCCTTGTACAACTCAGTGGTAGTACACATAAACAACGAATATAAGCCTTAAAAAAGTCAACACTTTCACTGGAAACATTGTACTTATGTCAAAAAACAAATTAACTTCTTTCAAATTTGAATTTATACAGTTTAAATTGACAGACCGGAGGAGACCACACTGAATCAGTCGTGTTGAACTGCCCAATGATTTGAAACGTATTGTCTGAAGGATTCTTTTCGATCGAAACAACCTTCTGTGCGTGAGCAAAAACTAGTAAATCCATATTTCCTACAATTAAATTTCTTTATAATTTTAAGTCTAGTTAATTTACTAGGTAAACCATAGATTCTTTTGGAAAATAACCGCATTATGGTCGAGAAACGATGCAATATTAATCCAATATATTTTATGATCAAATCTTTTTCAGAAATAAGAAACCGAAAAGCCGCACAAATCTTTATAAAACCTTTCGTAATTAATTGAAAATAAAAATAATGTTTATTTTCATCAAATTAACTTTGCACTTACCTACAGCTGAAATTAACGACCCTTGTAACCATCTCGAATTTTTGGCACTTTTTTGAAATCTTTACTTTCTTTTCGAATGAGGGCAGCGCGTAGATCGTTAGTATCAACCTGAAATTTTCACACAATTTGAAAAATGGATATAAAAGTTACCTAATAACTGAAAAACATTATGTTTAGGAAATAACTTTACTACATAATTATTAAAATTTATTTAAAAGATTACGATAAACAATCAGAGCAAAAAATCACATCAAAAGAACCGAAATCGGTCCAATCAGCAACTCCGGCTTCATTCTCAGCATCCATTCCAACATTAGAATTATCATCATCATCATCATCATCTGTTATCCATTCGTCCGTAACTAAAATTACAAAATTCCTATCATAAGACAGAAATACTATCAATTTGTTATTCTAGCATAGTTTTCCGCAATTGTTTATCAGTAAAAGTCATTCTCATTTTTCATTTTTATAAATTTAATTTTTGCGTGTGGAATAATCATAAAAAAATATGCTCCATTTACAACCTATACCTTAAATTATTTTTTTAAGAAATTCTTCGAAAATTCAAAATTCATTTCTTATAGTTGCAAACTGCATAATAATTAAATCAAGAGTGTAATTGAAAAGCATGACGAAGATAATTTTTGTACAAAATCTTACAGAAATTGTACTGAAACAAGTTTTCTCTTTTCGTTTATGAATTTCTTTTATTGCTCGTTTTAGAAAAAGCGTTTGGTACACAATATAAAAATATAAGCGTTTAATATTTAGCTTTAAATGTTTATATGCTTAATTTATATATTAAAAGTGAGCCGAATTTTCAAGCACGAAGTGAGAAATTTTAATAAAAAATTGTTTCAAAGATATTTTTTCACATATTTTTATATTAATTTTTTAAACTGTTTTGTAAGAATGCTTCAGTGGAAATGCCTGATTCTATTAATAACACTTGATACTTTCTGCGATATATACAAATTTTATGGAAAAGAATGCATCTAATATTCTACATGTGAATCAATTTTTTTCTGTAAAAGTACATGGAAAGCTTGCATATCAATAAAACAATTTTTATACCATTTTCATTGAGGTAATCGGAAGTGTCGGACATAAAATAGCGTTGAATCAGCAAAAGTTGCTGTTCCGTAAGCGCACTTATCTTTTCAGATCCTTACCCATTTTATGCCTGAAAATTTTCATAAACTAACAATTTACTTGCGTATCACTACATGTCATTAATTTAGTTCATTTAATAAAATATGAGCTTTATGGAATTATTGAACGAAGGTCAAACTGTATGTAGAAAATACTTATGCAAAATAGAAATTGCTAATTTATTTCTCATTTTGCTCAATATGTGCTTCATTTTTCATATTTTAAAATAACTGCTAAATTTCGATGCAATGATATATATCTCTTTTGCTTTTGAAAGTGAAGAAAATTTCATTTTAAAAATGGCATATAGAAAGAAGTATATTCATGTTTAAATATCAGAAATTTATTTTACAAATATATTTCAAATTTCACCTTATCATTTGTTTATTTTTGATTAATCAGTGATAAATTTAAGTTTAAATCAAATATACGTAATGTAAGTAATTTATGAAATACACTAAACATATGTAAGCATTTCATATTGCATTAAGTATATTTATTTTAAAAAATTCTTTAGCGTAAACTAAAAAAATTGAAAGCTAAGACAGTCACGCAATTAAATTATCATTCACATGAACATCGACACCAACTTCCTATTCTCATGAACACCGTATACATTTAAGTTGTTCGTTGCATCGCATGTTTCACGCTTGGCAATTTGTCTCTTGACCGGTTACAGTTCTATTGGATGAGGTATTAAGTTGAACTAAATTCTGAAAATATTACGATATTTAGGAGAGGCAAGGATTACATTTAACAAGAAGAGATAACGATTGTTTTGAAGCAAAGATATGCTTGCCGAAAATGGTACGGCAATTTATCTAAAAATATCAGTTAAATAATTTAGCGATAAGAATGTTTTGAAGATATTTTGTGATTTTTATATAAATATAGTCAATAAATATGAAATAATAAAATAGAATTAATTAGAGAGAGGAGACAAAAGAATGATAGAAATTTGGGAATAATCTGTTGCGAAAGAAATTGTTATGATTCGGCTTTATTATAGTATTTGCCGAAAAGAGTAATATGTTTAAACTGCTTGAAATTTAAGCCTTTGTAATTGTAACTTTCTTGTTCATCTATATAGGCCATATACTTGTTTATGGGATGATTTTTCCAAATCAATCATCGATGATCATCATATATCACTTTTCCAAAAGTCTCTTATTGATTATTGACCTTTTTTTTATAGCCATTTCAATCATTTATAATTGTTTGATTAAATAATAATTTGAAACATAGGTATTTTAACATTTGGCATTAAATATATGTATTACAATGAAACTGTGAAATTAGACAAGATCGTTTTCCATTGCAAGAGCTTACCTTACATGATTACAATATTAGTATTCTAATTTTGAGAATATCTTATATCTAATCTTATCTTCTAAATTCAGGAAAAATCTTCGCATAATACTTAATTTTTTCTTTTTGCTATGTTATTAACCGCGGAAGTGTTTCTCGATTAGAAATTGATAAAAATATGTTTAGGATCATCATGATCGAATTATTTACAATTTTCGGCAAAGGTGGCATTGTGTTATGGTGCTTTCAGGAAGGAGGACAGCTATTTACTGACTCAATCAATCAGCTAATTAGAGAAGTTTTGATGCAGGTTATCCTTATTATTTCGATATTACTAATTATTATGAATGAAAAAGATATGTATATCGAGAACAGCGTGAATTTTGAAGCTCTTATTTTCCCCGTAGGAAGTGAGATTAAAGACTTCTTATTTCAACCGGAAAAAGAGTTTGACTAAAGTGAAATATAAATTAATTAAATTGAAGACTAGTTAATTTAAAAAAAATGCTAACATATATATCATCGAGAAGTTTTCTATAACTGAATAATTCAGAGTAAGAGATTTTAATTTCGATCTTTATTTTTATTAAAATGCATTATAAAAGGATTTACAAATAAGGTGACTTTAAATTTATATTGTAATTGTCTAGCGATGGCCATTTGCAAATCGAGGAAGAAAGGTATAGGTATGCTAAATGAGCGAACTTCTGTCGTTTTCCATATAAAATTAAGCCATTTCATTTATTAGTGCTAATTACATCTGTTTATGAATGTTTATTATGTAGAATCTTGCTTTGGATTATTGCGTAAATAGTGATTAAAAGTGATAATGAGGTATAATATTGCTGTTATCTTTTTTATTGTTATTGGTATATTATCATTAAATAGCTCTTAATTTTGAGAGATGTTTTAAACTAATCCATAAAAAATAGGGTCCTGAAATCAAATAATTTGAAAACATCTTTTAAAAAATAGGTTCGAAAATATCATTTAAAACTTGACAGTTTTCAAAACGTTGGAAAAGAAAAACTTACTTCAAGAAAAGTCTATGAAATTATCAGAACAATGAAATAAATATTGCTATGCAAATCACTTGACTTATTTATTGTTTAAATGCATGAAGTAGACACTTATTAAAATTATACATGTGAATTTATATCTGTATTTTATCCTGGTAAACGTCTCATTTCAGGAACGTGGAAATACGACAGTTTTCAAGCACAATGATGTAACTCTCAAATATAAATTGGATAATGAATTTGAGCTTGTTTTTATTGTAAGTTCATTTTATTCTTGTATGAAAATCTTTTGACTAGTGGTATATGAAACTAAAAATTTGAAAAAATGAAAAAAAAACATCTTCGAGTAATTTGAAAAATGTAAGAAAAGTTATAAAGTAACCAAGTAAGATAAAAAATATTTTCAAATCATGTTATAATTATGAGAAAACTTTGGAAGAAAAATAATCATAACTCTCAGATAACCCAAGAAAATTGAAAGGCGAATGGAAATTTAGAATAGTTTAGTGAAGGTTTTAAATGATCTTTAAGTGATTTGCAAAGAAAGAGAAAGGAGAGATTCTCTCGAAATCTTGTGAGACTATAAGATGAGACTGGAGTATCTTCAGGTTTTGAATAAGGCAAAAGATTATTCCCTTCTATTCAATTTTTTTTTTTTGAGATAAAACAATAAAACGATCAAATAAGAACCAAAAAAATCAATTGTTTCAGGTAGTTTATCAGAGCGCTATTCAGCTTGCTTATACTGATCAGCTTTTATCAGATGTTCACAAAAATTCCGAGACATGTACAAAAATGTCCTCTCTAATAACAAATTGCTTTTCTCATCAACTAGTCGTACTTACAAACAATTCAATGATATTTTCCAGCGGTAAGTTTTTCTCATTATTTCCTGCTTAGAAGCAAATAAACTATTGATGAAGGTAACGTTGCTACTGTAATAAATAAGCAATACTTCAGTTTGAAGATGTTGAAGACTTATAAGTTCAAGAGGTATTCGTAGTTGTCACATCCCAATTATTTCGCTGCTGTCAAAAAATTGAGCATGATATTTTGTCAAATTATGCAATATTTAAAACATATCATCAGTTACATTAGAAAGATTTTTTTGAGAAAAATAATAGAAGGAGGGTGAGGAATTTCAAACGAAATAATAAATATTATCACACAATGACTGCTATGATGTTAAAGTGTCAGTGGTTTTAAAGAAGTTTCTTAGCCAGCAGTCACACTGTAAAATCGTTGTGTTGAGGTGTGATTGTTATGTAGGGAACTTCTTTTCTTAGTCTTCAGCATGAAAGTTACGACTAGATTAACTTAGACCCTACGTACTGTATTTTATGTATCCTTATTCATTTATGATTTATGAAGCAATGGTTAATTTATTTTCTCTAATGAAATTCAAACTGTTATTTTCAGAATGTATCATGAAGCTCAAATTTCATCGACTAAGCAACATGATAAAGTAATGCGGAAATTTGAGGTTCGTTAATAATTTTGATCGGAGAAGCTTTTAGATTTCTATGGATATGATGTATCTTTGCGCTTTTTTCTTAAATTAATTTGCTAGAATTTTGTAACACAGTTTATATATCACTTACGTTATTCATGCTTGACAACGAAATTTTAGAGGAAATGTTGCATTTCGTTCAGGAAAGTGAGAAATCTAAGAAAACAATAGCTTCTATAATCGAACGCCCCAATGAGAAGTCGGCCAAGCTTTTGAAGGAGAAAGAAGAGCGTCAGAAACGGTTAAAACAAAAAAATCATGAAAAAATTATATCCGTCAAAATAAATGAGCCGAAATTGACAAATGGCTATGATACCAGGTTGGTAGAGATACAGTTCCTTTTCTTCTTAGACTCCAACAGAGAATAACTTATAGTTTAAAATTCAGTCCAACTTTAACTTGCTCTTCTATATCTTGCAAATTTTTTTTTAAGCGAGATGAAGCAAGAATTACTTCAATCAGATTTTGCGTCTAATTCGCCAAAAAGTGATCCCGAAAAAGAGGAAATGCAGCGTCGACGAGCAGAGTTTTTCAAAAGAAAGGAACAAAAAGTTTGAACCTTTCTTTCTTCCAATTATTTATTTAGAAATAAATCTGTCCAAATATTCCTATAAAATTAGTTCAAAAATTTAGAGAATAAAATGGTCCCATCAAATTTTTTATATATGATTGCTTTTTAATCATATTTAATTCATTCTAAATTTGAACTAAGCAGTTGGAAATTAACATTTATATCTGTTATTTAATTTATATCACTCTTTAGACCATTTTTCAACTCCATGATCGTAGAGAAATTTAACTATGGAGAACGGTTTAATTTTCGATGTTTAGAAGTGAGCCAGAAAAACAAAATTTTGTCTCGACTGAATCTAAAAAAGGTAAACAAGCACGTGTTTGGGATCTTTCTGGAAATGCCAAAGCAGATATCGATTCTTTGGATTATAGTAAAGAGAAAAATGACAGCGTTAACGAAATGATGGAACATGAAGATAGAAAGTTTGTGGAAGAACAGGTAATTTTAATAGTGAAAACCCATTTAAAACATGAAGGAAAGGAACAAGTAGGCGCCGAAAATTTCTTCAAGTCGTATTGTTTATCTTGCAATTTAATAATTTCTGTATTTTAAGATGCAATTTGTCGGTCATTTCAAAGGAGATCTACCGGGTTTTATCGAGGAACAAAGTGATGATTCCAGCATTGTTGAGGATGAGTAAGCGAACTTCAAAATTATAGAAAAAAAGATAAATTTTGAGGCGGAAATATTGTGGAAATTCATTTAAGGGTACTAAATATAATTGAGAAAAAAAGAGTATAAATATAATTGACCATCTATATCTTTTAACCTTTTATTAAATTATTATATAACTTCCGGCAAATCGGTTATTAGAATGTTTAAGATTCCAGTTTTTATTTGTATTTTCACTCTCTGTTAGAATACATCATCTAGATATCTATCGGTCACCAATTTGTCTGTACTTCTGCTGCATATCTTTGTCATGCTTTAGCTTTACCTTTTATTATTGCTGTTCAAGAGACTAAATTAGCTTTCTAGAAAAATTTGGGATATTTTGATTTACTTTTAGTTTGCTTTTAGGTTTAATGAATTCTTTGTATTTCTGAGTGAAAAGCAATCATTTTTCAGAGATGATGAAGTGAATGAGGAGAAAAATCATGATGGATGGTTCTTGGCCCTTCGTTCACTTGTTGGAAATAAAAAGTTGACAGCTGAAGATATTAAACCTGTGCTTGATAAGATGCGGGAAACTTTGATTGGTAAATTATCAAATAAATATTTATAAATAAAGCATGTGTTTAAAATAGGAATTATTTTTTGCTAAATGTGAATAAATGGTGCATTTAACGATGAACATTAATCAAATTGTATTGTTTCAAGCAAAAACGTTGCCGCGGAACCAGCAGAAAAACTTTGTCAGTCGGTAGAAGTAAAACTGGAAGGTAAGGTGATAGGAACATTCAGTCGAGTTGCAAGCATCGTGAAGGAATCCGTTCGTGAAGCTCTGGTGCAGGTATATTAGGCATATTTTCCATGTTTATTACTAAGATTGCTTGGACTTTAAATATAGCACTGTCTTTGTCAAGACACTATCATGCCTAAGTGCAGCCACAATGAATGTTGATGTAGATTTCTCACAACTCGTTATCATAGTTACGTAATTTTATGATTAACTCGATTAATATGTTATGCTTGTAGTTGCTGACTCCCAAACGACGCGTGGATTTACTGCGTGATATTCTTGAAGCGAAAAATGAGAAGCGTCCATATATAATTGTCTTTTGTGGCGTTAATGGTGTGGGAAAGTCAACAAATCTTGCAAAAATCACTTTTTGGCTGAATGAAAACGGTACAGTGAATCTTTTTCCGAGTTTAAATTTTGGGTTTTGTTTAACAGGATTTAACTGAGATTTTTATTATTACAATTTCCTTTATGATGTGTTTGTTGGATGTAAAGAAAAGCACTGTTTTCTTACGAAATTTGCATTTCAAAAATTTTATGGTGAAATTTTTTCTAATATTTAGGACATAAAGTACTGATTGCGGCAGCTGACACATTTCGAGCAGGAGCAGTGGAACAGTTACGAACTCATACAAAGCATCTTAATGCTTTGCATGCTAATAGTGTTCAGTTGTATGAACAGGGTTATGGGAAAGATCCAGCCGGACTTGCTGCTGCTGCTATTTCTATAGGTTATTTTTCGATACTGAACTGATGAAGTAAATTTGATTTGAATTATGATTTTTTTAAATTTTCGGTATATTCAGAAGTGAATCACTTTTATTTCAAATCGATGTCTCTCATTCTTTAAATTTTAAGGAGCTTTTTATTTGTACTTTATAAATGCGCTATACTATAATACTTAATTTGTAGAAATTTTGAAATTTCAATTTTTGATGATATTTGCAGCAGCAGAACGTGGAACTGATGTAGTATTGGTTGACACAGCTGGACGTATGCAGGATAATGAACCACTCATGCGTTCTTTGGCTAAGGTTTTTTGTTTTAACTCTTCGAAGTTGTTTTATTGATCAGAAAACTTCTGGTCATTATTTGAGTGAATCCGAAAGTTAAATCAATTTTGATTAAATGCTCATGTTTCCTTGTAGCTAATTCAAGTGAACAAGCCGGATTTAGTACTCTTTGTGGGCGAAGCCTTAGTTGGAAATGAAGCTGTTGATCAATTGGTGAAATTTAATCAGGCTTTAGCAGACCATGCTGCTTTAGGTTCTGAAGGCCGACTTATCGATGGTATTGTATTAACAAAGTTTGATACTATCGATGACAAAGTAAGTTCATAATTGATATGTATCAGTTATTGAAAGCTCATTTACTTCCTGCAAACTATTATGCTGTGAAGATGCTTTATTTATAGTTGTCGAAAACTGTTTCCATTAAAATGAGGAAACTACTAAAAATTTGATTAACTTTACTGAAAAGAACTTATTGAACTACAATAATGAACGAAATTTTCAGGTTGGCGCTGCAATTTCAATGACATACGTCACCGGACAACCGATTGTGTTCGTCGGTACCGGACAGACTTATAAAGATTTGAAAAGTCTGAACGCCAGTGCTGTTGTCCATTCACTGCTTAAGTAAAATGACTTTTTAAAATAATTATTTGAACACCATCCAAAAATTTAACAATGATATTTTTATCATTATTATGCTGTGTTTTAGTTGTTCTCATCTATCATTTCTTCGTTCTTCTGTAATTATAATTTATCTATTAATTGGATTAGCTTCACTTCATAACTTGATATTTTACGAAGTGAATTCCACAGGATAGCCAAAACTTGTTCTATGATAAATATTGTTAGATCACTGCAATTGAAAATCGATGTTTTCAATGGAATAGAACAAGAATAATGGAATTTAATGAAAGCGAGAAAAAGTGAGAAAAGGTAGAAGGTTAAGGTTACCATCAAAATCATTACTTTGCTTGATATTTCCTATCCATCTGTGATATTTTTGTTTTTTTTTCTGTTAAAATATTTTTAAATAAAGATCGATTGTTATTACAGCTATAATATGCTGCTATATTGATCGCATACTTCTGAATAATTTTTGAAAAGGCAAAAATTCCATGAAAATCATAAAAATCCAATTTCAATTTATCCTTATGTATCTTCGTATAATTAATTATTTAATATATCTCCTAGTATAATATGGTTGTCCAACATAAAACATTCGAATAATGTAATCTTATATTAAATTAAAGATAAGCATTATTGCATCGGCAAACAATATGCTGCTATATTGATTTTCGATTTGTGAAGAGAAAAATCCTACATAATTTATTCCGGAACTTTTTGTTTGCGACAGTTTTTACTTGCGGTCTCGAGAAGTAAATTTATGTTTCCTTACATGTTTTCATTGTTGCAATGTGGCCATGGCGAGAATTTCCCAGGTTAGATTGTATATGAATCATGTATCAGATGAACAATTGTGATCTGATGCATTGATAACTATCGGTTTAAAAAAGAGGTGGTTCACTTTTGAACATTTCGAGATAAGTCAGTTTGGTAATTTAATAATGGAATGAAATTTCAAAAAGCTTGCAATCCAAATTAAATTTACTCCATCAGTTCGATACCAGAAAATAAAAATAGCAACAGCTGCAAGCTTCACTAAGATCGTTCCTCATATTTTAGATGAAACTTTTAAATAATATGAGGAAAAGATGAATTCAATCTATCGTAATTTTTCATGTAACTTTTCCACTACTTCGGTATATATGATATATTTATGTGACAAAAATTCGGCTTATGTTTACTTCCACGTATATTATCAATTATGAGATTTCCATTTTGAAAAAAGAAATTTTCAGTAGAAAAATAAAATTTCATTCATCGTAATATTTGATTTAATATGAAATAATAAACGATCAAATATAAATTTCAATATGATCCAATTTTGCGGTAGCTATATAATATTGCGTAAATTATGTATCTGGTTCCTCTTTTACAATAAATATACTCCTCAATATGTTTTCATGCAAATTAGTCAACAAAACATCGGAATTCAAATCGCGACATCCAACTTGAGGGTCGAGAGATAGATTCCATATATTACGGAATAAGGCTGCAATTTACGCAGATAACTATCTAATGCAACTCATTTCTAACTTTTTCTACTGTTCTATGCCGTCCGTACGTTCCTTATTACACTTTTTTTTTATGACAACACGTGTTTGCGCTTATTTCTCTGTAATTACATTTCAAGTGTTAGTGCTGTTCAATTTTTACTGTGACGTAAAAGTTTTCAGCGCATATTATATATGACATAACGTGTCGGTCTATTAAAATGTTTTATTGTAAAGAGGAAAAAGTGGTGTAAAAATAGAACAGTTAATGATTCATGATAATAGTGACGTATATTTTATTTCTACGTAACATACGTAATTCGTGAAACATACTTTGTTGAATAATATGAATATTTTCTCTCGTTTTCAGTATCTGCAAGTAATTTAATTTTATTGACAGTTATTGAAGAGTATTGCATTGCAGCATAAATTTAAAAATGTCAACTGCAGATTGTTTCTCTCATAAAAATGGTGAGTTATTTTTATAGCAAAAATTATCGTTAGTGTTGCTAAAATTAATGATAGCTGAAGTTATATCTGTGTTTTATCTTATGTTTGTATCAATTTCAAGATATATGATATTATAAACTTTGCCAATATTAATATTAATAATATTAAAGCTTTAATGCAGCCAATAATATAAAAGGATTCTTTTTTGCTATATACAGGAATTTATTTTTATTTTGATATACCGGTGTTTTTTTACAGATACAAGAGATGAAAAGGGATCATGCAAACAGTCAGCAGATCAGTAAGTTCGTTTAATTTAAGACATATAATCGTCAAAATTGAAACTGAAATATTCATTATTTTATTAGGACTTTAATATCACTGTTTTTCGCATCTGAAGGGTTTACAATTTCTTACAGTTGTGGAAAGATTTGTTTACTTTGACCATTGTTGTTAATGAAACGAAAAGACCTGCAGCGTTATACCGTTATTAATCAGATTTTAAAACTTGCTTTTACGATAGGATTAGTCTAATAATAATTATGAAATGGTAGAATAATTTCACATTCTATTTTTTATGTTTTTCAAGTATGAACGATATCCGCCACGAAATTTTTACTACTATGCTTAAGAATTTATTTTAAAAAGACTTAAATAATTGTGTTTAAATATCATAAATTTAAGTTTGATTAAATTGCAGAAGTTTGCATGATGAATCACAAGACGACTCATTATACAAAATGAGAGGAGGACTTTTTGGGCGAAGTGCCTCATATTTACAGGCAAGCAGGGTTTATGCTAATTTACTAACAGTTGATTCCATGAAATGTTAAATGCTTAATCCATCCTGATAATTGACTTCTTAGAAATCACTTAATCTTTCATCATATGGACTAGAAATAGCTAGATATTATCAAAACATAAATATTTATTTCTTAAATAACGAATATATGTTGAAAAGACATTGTCGTTTCTAATACGTGAACAATAATTTGATTATATAAATCTTGTGCAGGAAGGTAATCTAACGTTAAGATTCGAGGCATTGAATAATTTGATTAGATTGTTCTTTCTATTGTTGTTTAAATATTAAATGCTTTTATTGAATACTGTATTTTAGAGCGAGTCAGAAAGCGAGCAGAAAAATGGAGCAAAACAAGAATCGTCAGGTAAACCATTTTCGTAATTCAATAACAAAAGCTGACGCAAACTTCTTTTTATATTTCACGATGTGTTGGTGACAGTTAATTATCTTAGTATTATTAATTTATTATAGGAAATAATGATAAAAGAAGCGAATTAGACAATAACAGTGTGCATAATGAAACGATGGAAGTAGATATTATAGATAGCGAGACGAAGATCACTGCAAACGAGAATGTAGTATGTATTTTCAATTCATCAATGAATAATTATTTTTTTAAGTAAAGGGTAGTGCTATACTAGTTTTCCTATTTTAGAATTTATTTTCTTATTTAAGTTTGACTGCCACAACTCTCTCTTGTTAATGCTTTCCTTTGACAATTATTGGATAAGATGTAAAAAAGATATAATAAGGTATTATTGGTTTAGGAGTCCAATAAAACAACTAGATCCAGGGCATGTGATTACATTAAAGGAATTGTTCACTGTTTAATGAATTTAATAGTTAAATAATTTTATTTGAAGACAGAATCAGGTGAATTGAAAACAGGTGATACAGACATTACTAGAGATCAGAATGATTTTTCAATCGCTACAGAATTGAATGAAGAGAAGGACGCAGAATTCGAAAAGCGGTACCAGTTTTTTTCTTGCTCAGTGTTATGTTTTGTTTTTATTCTTATTTTGTTTTATCATTCTTTTCTTTAATCTTTTATATTGACGAATTTAGACAAAGAAAGCAAACCCAAGAAAGTACAGTAACAATTGCCGCAAAAATATAGAGGTAGGTAAACTTTTTAAAAGTTTTTTCCGTATCAGGGAATGCTAATTTAAATCATACTTTTCTTATTTTTCTCAGTTCATTTTATTTTCTTATTTCAAATCAATAAAGATATAGTCTATCTTGCTTATTCTTTATCGTTTGGATAAAGGCAGTGCATGACATTTGTTAGCTTTACGTTTAACATATTCTATCATTTTAGTCTAGTTGTGAATCAAAAAGAGGATCCGCAGGAGAAAATCATATTAAAATTATCGAAGATGAAAAAGGCAGTATTCCGTAAGTAAAGAAAACCTTCTATATATCATAATTTTTTTATGGGCTGCAATGAAATAAATTTGATTTATATCATTTCCAGTTCTTTGATTTGTGTTTGGAAACGAGAAGTGTATTACTGAAGATAATTTGGAATGTCAACGCAAAAAATAGAAGTTATGTCTCACTTTACTCTCAGAAATTATAATTCAGAAAGAAAAGAATGACAGTTTAATTCCAAACGAATCTATAATAATGGTTTCGGCAGCGAGTGAAGAATGTCCCAATGGACCAGGAGCTACATCTAATATCGAAACAAACAATACAATCGCTGAGGAAATTGGAAAAATGGAATCGAATAAGAAAGATTCAAAAAATCGAAGTGAAGAGCAAAAGGATGTGCGAACTGCACAAGAGGTAGGATCTACGATCTTTTCTTAATGGAATATACTTTTCGAATCGATGAAATGAAATTTGTTGATTACAATTTTTATGTATAGTCATTGGATATCTTTCAGACTCCAGCCAAAAAATCTGTACGAAATTATAAAAGACGTAATTCGCATACTGTTATCGCTGATAACCAAGTAAACGCAGAAACTAAAGAATCACAAGAAAGTGGTAACGGTGATCCGGCCAGCGAACGACGTAAAAGCTTGCGTACTCGTAAAACTGATGCTATTAATGAAACTGTTCCTGTGAAAAATGACTCAGCAGTAGAAGAACGACGAAAAAGCTTGCGTACACCTAAAAATCAGTTGCTACGTAAATTTTTCTTAAATTCCTTGAAAAATTTGCTAAAATTATCGAAAATCAAATGCAGTGATAATGCTTGATGCCATATCATTTTTATTTTGCATCTACATGTAAGATGCTAACAATGGTATCTGAGTGTTTGATCTATTTGATGCTGTAAAGGAGATATTCTCTCGTTTCACGATAATACCTGATCCTCAGTGCATTGCGTAAGATTTCGGATTTGTTGAACTAAAAATTGAACTAAAAACTAAATGATTTGTTTTAATTTCAAGTTATTAGGAATATTGTGAGGAATGAAATGATCAGTAATCGTGTTTATGTTTTCATATTTTATAAACTTTTATTCTTTATCAGTAAAGAAAAAGATATTTTAAAAATGTCAATCTCTTTGCAGCTCAATTTCTGCTACCAAAATTTCACGTCGTGAAAAGAAGGTTGAGAAGGTAAGGTTCTTGCTCACCATAATACTGTTTAAATATTTTGTTAATTAAAATGATTAATTGATGAAAAGCGTTTGAATAGGTATGTAAGTAGTTCATAAATTCACTGTTACGCAGAAATCTTTTAATAAAATTTTCTCAAAGATAGTAAAGTACTAATTTAATTTCAGGGTACATCAGAATCGGAATCAATAGAAGAAAAGCTATGACACCTGGAAGAAGTGGCAAAAAAGCGGTATGGAAAGAATTCTGTAATTTCAATTTTGACAAAGAATGCCATAAAAGAAATTGAAATGTCTTGAAAATTAGCAGCTCTTCTGCTCGGTAATTTTATAATGATTTCCAGCTCCAACTAAAGCAGTTGGGTCGAAATCCGCTCAAAAATATACGAAGAAAGAAACAGGGAAAAAGAAACATAATCGCAAAAGCGAATCAGATAAAGATCCATTTAGCATTGATAACAATTTTGATAATCATCCAGAACCACTGCGCAATATCCAAGTAAAAATTTCCATTTATGTGTGATTTCATTGTTTATTTCATCTTGCTTTAGAATACTAGTTATCTTTGATTAGATCATGCTGTTTAAGGAATCACACTACTCAGCTTAGTAATGGTTCATTCCTTGGCTTTGAGAGGTCAATATGTTTCTTTATTTCAAAATCCTTGTGGATTTTTCAAAGATTTTCCTTTTATCAATCCATTCTCAACAAGTTTTCAGATGGAACGCCAGTCATTTGGAGGATATAAATTCACGAAATCTCCCGAAAAGCGCCCTTATTGTTAGTTTATTTGTCCTTTCGTTCAGAAAGAGATAAAGAAACCAATATTGGAAGTCACATTACATCTCCATCAGCTTTCATTTATAATTACAATAAACTCTTTAGACGTTATCAGAAAACTGAACAAACAGCTAATGAGCGACGATCTAATCTCATTGGTCTCTTCCCACAGCAAGAGGTATTTTTAATGCAACATTCATATTCTTATGATTGTGACATATTCTAGCTCTTTGATTTTTATCTAAGCTTGCCCATTTATTTTGCATTTAATCTATTATCAAGAAAAAAGGAGAATTCAGTGTATGATTTCTACTGATTTACGTTATTATATTAATTTTTGTATTTTTCTATAATATTTCTTTCTGATTTAGTAATTATTACAATTCTGAAGATTCGATTAAATCTGTGCTGTAGAATTAGAAAATTTTCACAGTATACATTTTGATTTTCCACGATTATTCGCTATGTTTAATTTTTCATGAGTTCTCACTTTCCCATCTTTCTACATTATTTCAGTACTCGATGTTAATCCTTTTATCAGTTTACGCAAATTCCTTAGTTCAGTTTCGTCACTTCGTGTATTTTTGTTTATATTACATCTCTACTTTCAGTTTATACAATATCCTATTGTTTATAATATCATAATATTCGCCATCTTAATTTATAGATTTCTATATTTTATTTTCAGGTTAGTACTCACAAATCACTTTCCGAATTAACTCTAAGCGCAACTCGACGAGTTGCAATGATTTCATCAAAGAGGCATGTGTTTTTTAATGATAAAGCCTTTGCATTGATATTTCTTTCGCATGTTTTGTTTGACTATTATATTATTTTACAAAGCAGATGTATTTATTCCATTCTATTACTTTCATTAAACGAACTCTACATTACTGAGTTAAGAGTTCTTACGCATCTGCATTTACAGAAAAACGAAATCTGTGGGCGCTGAATTTTCAGAAGCAGGTGGAAGTTCAATTATGTTGGACGGATCCATACAACAGAATGATGCCAAAGTAAGAATACTGAATTATTATGTAGTTGGGAAATACTATAAGAACGCGGAATTAGGATAAAAGTGCTGAATGAATTTTGAACCTAAAAGGTAACCCAATTTTTGGAAGAAAAGGAGAAAAGTATCTTTGTTTGTGGTTTTTTAAGAAAATTTTGAAACAAATGCTGCGGGATAAGAGAATCTAGATCACAAGGCTAGAAGAAATTAATATACTGAATCGCGTAATATTTTATTTCAATATTGCTAGTAAAATATTAAACTTGAGTTGATAGAGATAGAGCCGTCTATTTGATTTTGACTAATTCTGCAGCGAGCAAAAACCGGAAGTCGATCAGACGAAAAACAAGCTCATTCAGCATACGATTTCCAGTCATCGTCGAAACAACGAAAACGTAAAATGTTAGAGTCTTTTTATTTTTCATTGATGCTGGTAGCTGGACTACGTTAAAATGCCGTTGGACGGAGATGTCAAATTGTGTTAAATATACAGCTATATGGATTAATGCAGCTTCGTCAAGAATATTGACGAACACTTGATAGAAGCCGTGTTACATATCATAGAATCTATTGTTTATCCATTAAGTTTAGCTGTTCCTGCAATCTCGAATTTCTGATACTTTTGATGATTACATAGTATTTGGGCTATTTAATGATCTGCATTATGTAGTCCTAAAGCCATAGCATGATTTCAATATATTTTTGTTTTTCCTCTTTTTATTAATTTTCTTTAGAGCCGAAACATCATCAGCAGTAACACCGAAAAGACCAGTGAAAATAGTGCTACCTGAATTGTCAGCGTCAGAACAGTTTGAAGCAGATCACCGTCCCAATGAACATACTCCGTATAGTGTCGGTGCACGAATATATGCTCTGTGGGACCGTTTGTATTATCCGGCTCGAATATCAGCGTTAGTGCTTCAATTTTAGGACAGTAGAAAATTTTGTATCTTCAACATTAGTTAATAATTGCTTATGCAGAACCATATAAAACGTATGTATTTATATTTAAATATTTACGAATTAAATTGCAGTTCAGATAATTATTAATAGTTTTTTAAAGGAAAATTATTTTCGCAATCTCTAATATTTCTAGTGAACCGGATGCAAGTGGCCGTTATGAAGTTATCTTTGCTGAGGACGGTGCCATACGTAAACTGGTAGCAACGGGTATTATTCCGTTGTGTAATCTTGTTGCAGGTCGAAAGGTTATCTACTACATCTTTATATTTTTATTTTAAGAGAGTTTCAAGAATAAAAATTGAATAAATCTATTATCAGCCTCTTTTTTTTAAATTAATTTAGATTGGTTAAGAAGTGAGCACTTAGCATTTCTGAAACTGAATAATTTTTGAGGAAGATAAAATACGCAGAGTTATCGGCCTGATTAGTTCTTAATATTCTCATTATGAGAACGAAGGCATTAATGATATATTTCGAATAAAATTTAGATAGTTTTCAATTACCATGAACGATTTTTGTAGTGTTTAACAACAAACGTCAAAGATAATGAAGAAGTACTCGAAGAAGTGGAAATTGTCGAGGCACCATTAAGTGATGATCCACAGAACTGGATGGAAGCCATGTTTATAATTAAAGACACCAACAACGAAAATACAAACAAGTAAGTTTCATCCTTATTTCAATTAAAAGATTACCATTGTTCTTTAGCATATATTTTAATGAGTCTTCCAATAGTTAGTATCATTAGTCAGTTCTGCGAATTGGACTGAAATATTCCATTGTGTGATAGCAAGTAAACAGCATCGTTATGAGATATATTGTGCGACTGTGTAGATAAGGGACAAGCATAAAGTAGCTATTGAAGATTAGGCTTTCCAAATCACTAACATGTTAGCAGCGAATTTATTAGGTAGACTGGTATGGTAATTATTAATTTTTTTGAGAGAGTGAAGTTGTATTCGTGGTGGTCAGTAATTGTAAATAGCTGGTATCGAATGAATCATATAAAGCAATTGGTTTTTAATTTCAATTTAATTTTTTCGTTTGCAGAACGTCTTGGCAAAAATTAGTGGTAGATAATAATCAAGCTAAGACATTGCAAGTAACAACAGTTAATACTGTGCGTGATGTTAATGCCGGTATGTTATATATTCATCAGCATCTTTTGATCGCTTCAGTCTGGTGAAATTGTTCTTGTTTTGAATGAAATTGAGATATTCAAATGATTTAGATAATATTGCATCAACTGAAGAACGACGTAGCCGAGCTGCTCGGCATAGTGCTGCTAATAGCACCAACATGACTTCCGCTACGCCAACAACAAAACTCCTCGTCGACAAGCTTCTACAAGTAATTTAAATACAAATTTTAACTAAAAAAATAATTTCAAATTTATTTATTGAAAAATATCAAACAAAATTTTATCACATAATTTTTTTGTACTATTGCATAATTTCGCAGCTGAAAAAGAAGGTCTCAAGCAGCATGCAACTCCGTTGAAGACATCGTCATCGAAAAACCATGAAACATTTGTTGGATTGGAGCAGTTACAGGAACGACAGCGTGAAACTTTAACGACGAATGGATCTAAAAAGGTAACTTCAGATGAAATTCAAAATTGTGTTGTATTAGTGGCCTTTTTCTAAAGTATTTTTAAATAAGAAAAAGTAGAGAACTTAGTAAATGTACAGAAATTTCTTTAAGTTTTCTGGGTAGAAAAACCTAAATAAATAATTGAATAAAGATTTTAGCTTTCATTTTGTAATTTCCTGATTGTTTCACTTTGTCTTTCAAGCACTGGCTAAAATCTTCAACGGTATAACATTCGTGGTAACGTCAGCATTACGTAAAAACCGTGAAGGAGAGCAAGGATTCAGCAAGAAAGAAATACGGTGCATGATCGAAAATGGTGGTGGAAAAGTGATCGATGATGTTATGGTTTGCTATTTTCTTTTTGGAATTACACAAGGAAAACTAAAAGATGATTGATGATGTACACCAGTTTTTATTACAACTTACAACAATAAATAATATCTTTTGATCAGTTCCAGAAGTTTCAGAAATTACCACAGGGTAAACCGATATTTCTTATCGCCGACACCCATTATCGTACCCATAAATACCTCACAGCACTGGCTCGCTCCATCCCATGTGTCAGTAACCAGTGGATCAGCGATTGTGCAAAAGAAGTAACGTTAATTTTAAATCTTTTGGATTTTTCGATTATTTTTCCTGGATGGTACAACTCCTTTACCTACTTCCTTATCAAATCTTCAATTTATTAATTTTATGGTTACTGCATTTTTAATTGGTATAGTCCGTAGTGTTTTTTATCTTCATTTTATTAGGAAGGCTAAAATTGGCATCCTTAATGGACTTTATTTTTTGTTATGGTCATAATTGATTCTGCAATAGTGTACTGTTTTTTACATTCTTAGAAAATCAACGAATTCCTTTCAATTCCTTTTTTTCAGAATAAACTATTGGATCACATGAAATATATGTTGCCTGCAGGGGTATCCCTCCTCACTGGCGACATGAAACCCTGGTAAGATTGTTTTTTATCTAAAAATTTCTTTCTCCATTACGACCGTTTTTCGTTTTTAGGCATTCAAATAACGGTACTTTATTATCACGAAAGCGTATTTTCATCTTTTCAAACAACGTTTTTTATGATATGCCGAATTTCTCGCAAATTTGGACACCTATTATCAATCACATGGGTGGTACCGTTGTCCCAGTGATTCCAACAGGTAATTTTAAAATAGTTTTTTTTTTGTCGAGAATCGATAATCGAAAATGGATAAAAAATTCCGTTTCCTAAAATTTAAATTGTATTGTTTCACTTAATTTTAAAAGGGTGATTTGTTTTTCAGAAGGATTGGACATTTTGTTGACTGATGCCAGTTGCACAGATGAAATTTTGAACATCGCTCGATCGCAAGGAGCTACAATTGTTTCATCAGAATGGATTATTCAGGTGAGCTAATGAATTTTCAGATCTTATAAAATATCCGAGAAATTCTCACAAAATTCGTAGAATTTTGTGTTAAATTCTATATAGTATTTTGGATTTCAGTAGTATAAGCCTGATTTAATGTCTTTCTTTTTCAGGCAATCATTCATGGAAATTTACCGGCTCCTGAAGCACATGAACGTTTCCAGTACGATTATAATGATACGTGTTCTTGAAAATTACTGTTATAATTATTGCTTTCCTCAATTTCGACTGTTTCGACAAGGTCTTCAAATTTAATGTTACATTTTTCGGAATTCAAATAATGTTTCAAGAGAGATGAGATGGAAAGATGATAAGATTTTCTTAATTATTCCTGAGAAAGTTATCAATCAACAGCAGTTATAAGAAAATCAATATCTTTATGAAACTTTTTAAAATGATTTGTTTCAGTTCTTGGTGGCATTGCCGCAATATAAATGTTTTATTTTCCTTCTTGTCGCTAAGGATTGTCTGATTAATGTGTTGCAGAAATTTTTTTCTTTATTGAGATTTATCGAAACGTATAATATTGTTGTGATTCTTTGTCTTCTTCTTTCTTAAATTTTCATTCATTTTCAAAATTTAATTTCTATTTTGTGTCTTCAGTATAATTTTTATAATTCTTATTGATCACGAAAGACTATATTTAATATGTTATTATGATTATTTGATTTCACATAGTGCTGATCAATTAGTCATTTTTTTATAGAAGTTATTTCGCGTTTTTCTAATTTGTAATTTTAAAAATCCTGATAGAAATAACTTCTTTAATTTTATGTATTTTAACAGAAATGTTGTCTTTGCGTGTTGTATGTCATTATATATCATTGTGTTTTTAATATGCAGTGAAAGAAGGAAAAATGTTATTCCATCGGTAGAGATGAAATATTTAACTGTTATTTTCCAATCTCTTTTTGAGTTTCATTTATAAATCTGATTGATCCCTTGTTTTGTAATCTTCTTTCTTCAAACTTTGGCATTATTTCAAGGAAAATACAATGGAGTGAAGTTTTTAGATTTCGCATTTACAGCTAGGTTGTTTTACTACTTCGATGAGCAAGTAACCATTTTTTAATTTGATGAATAATAATAGAGGTGAGGATACAAACAGAATTCGAATTATGAAGTTGCTGTAATCAATGTTTCTTGGATAATGAAGGGTAAAGATATGTTTTATTCATCAGATGAAAGAGTTGTATAACTAACAATAATAGTTATATGAGACTGCTTATTTCATGTTATTTATACTACATTTATTTAAAACTAAATTTTTAATTACTCAATTAATGTTTGCTGAACTGTCTATTAATATATCCGTACATCATCAGTCGACGTTTTTCAAAGACTTCCGATTCTCGATTTTCATCTCTTTTATTCATTGTATTTTGAGATAAAGATGTGATTTGTCACCGTTGGATTTTATTTTCGGCTAAACCGATTTCATTTCCGGTCTAGAAGTTAATTTTTGCTTAAATTATTCGTTATTTTAGAAAATGCGAAAATGAATTTACTGAAGCGGAAAGAATGAGTGGATAATTTTTTATTTCTTGATAATAATTGCTTTTTGAATAGTTCATGATACGAGTAATAATATAGCATCAAACTATGGGAATAAGCTAGTGAGTGAACGTTTCATCGACATTTTAGAATTTTGATTGGTGTGAATTATGAAGTTTAGATAAAATTGGAAATCTGGCAAGAAATTATGTTGATATTTAATGAATTATAAAAGACTGAATAAGCGATAAAATTAGTTCCACATGTATCGTAAAATATAGTTGTACCTTATATTTAATTAGATTTTATCTTTTTCAGGACACAGGTTTTGACATTTCAACCTTTCGAAGGATAAATTTTGACATTTGACATTTCCTGAGAGTTAACCCTGCATATAGCCGGTTGTTTCCGTTATCGTTTTCTTTCAATATATTATTCATATTTTATCAACAGTCTAATTTTGGAATGAATTGAGAATAAATTACTTAATAGTTTATGAGATAATTTTTCTTCTCTCTTAATGAAGTAAGAGGAGACGTGAGAAGATTGATGTTTATTTCTGTGAAGATAGGTCAATAGGTTGCATAAATGTTGCGGTTAGTTTTGATGATGCAGTAATTTATTCTCGAGGTCTTACGATAATGTCGATGATCATTTATGATATTAACGCATAGATGATTTAGTTCATTTAGTCGTAGAAGTATCATTTCGATATCAGTTTTCCAATATGCTGCAGAAAGTTTTTGACAAATGATTCACTGCATATTCGAAAATTTTGGTCGTAATTTAATAAAAAAATATTGAAATTAACTTCTGATATTTCCTCTTATTTCAGATTTATCAAACATTTTAAAATTTCATCTAAATGATCAATTTTTATTTTTGGATATATTTTTTTGAAAACTAAAATAACTAAGTTTTTCTTTTCATTTTTAACTTCATGTTTTTTTCCTATTTGTACAGCTGTCTTCGTATTATTTATAGCATTTTCTGAAAAAATGAATGAAGAAATAACTTTGTTTCATTTCAATATGAAATAGGTGATGAGGAAAAGAGCGGTTATATTTGTTATGTTTATTTGATTTTTTCATATTCAATTTTCAATTTACCAAAGTTGTCAATAATTCATTTTCATCTAGTAATTTTACATTCAAATCAATGATTGACTAATTGTTATTGTCTATTAATGTGAAAATAATTAATTCATAGTTTTTAAGCTATATTCAACACATCTCAACTACTTTTTTAAAAAAGAAAAATATCCTTTTTCTATTAGTTTAAACTTACTTTTTATTCGTTGGAAAATATTTTCATCTATTCATTTTAGTATATTGAAATAAGAGCTTAACTCGTTGCACTTTTTTGTAAAAATAATCGGATTTTTCAAATGTATTTTATTTTTCGATTAATAATAGTGATAATATATAAGGCAACTCGATCGTATGCAACTTTGACGAGATATCTGATTCTCTAATGATCACTTGCTGATTTTTTATTGATTTTTTTGTGTGTTTTTATTTTTCCGGCATGATTTATATAGTTAATATGTGAAATTTCTTGATAATTATGTCATGAATAGTAAATAAGAAAATAAGGAAAAAGACGAAGAAGGAAATGATTTATAAATTTATAAATAGGAAGGAAAATCTAAGAATTTGCTGGGACTAAAAATTAATCTGGCACCGTAAGATTTACTTCTGAAGTTATTATAAATGCGAGAAGAAATGATATGTTAGAATAGGAGAGAGAGATATCGGATCAATATTGTTGTAAATGCATCTTTAAGTATGATCATGTGTTGATTTTAACTGTTCTTTATCATTATTTATTATCATCTGTTGATAATACTATTACAACTAATTGCCGATATGTAATTAACTGATGTATGATATGAATATAGATGAGATATATCGTCTTGAGTTTTAAATAATCCAATATGACCTTATAACATAACTTGATTAGCAGATGAATCAAGTTGACAAAGAGATATTGAAGGATTTTTAGAAAGGTTGCGAATAATGTTACCATGATTGAAAGCCATCCTGATAATATTAATCCAGTTCGCCGGGTTTTATTAAATTTTTATAACGCTATTATAATCTGAAGTCATCTCAATAAACCGATTCATCGGGCATTACGAGGTTTTATGTTTTTTATGGAAAAGGGATTATCGAGAATGCACTTAGCAAATTATTCTTATACCTAAGTTACATTTTTGACTAAACTTTTCCGGATTTGTTTTCAAAATAGTTTCTTCTATTGAAGTCATCCTGATCTTTATTTTGGTGATCGTGGTCAACTTATTTATAGCGAAGTGTTTTAGTATTGATTTTTAAATATTTTGAGTATCGATATTAAAAATAAATTGATTTGCATAATAGCATTTGTTCCTTCCTTTTCTACCAAATTTTATTTTTAAAAACAGCATTAAATCAATTTCAATCTACTGAAATAATTTAAAGATTTTAGGACGGCTTACGACAATTCCATGTTGGATAATAGCAAGAACAAGGACTTGTGGATTAATAATTAAAATGAACACATGTCAATTAGTGGATTTCAAGAAATGGTATGTTTTATTTGAAGAAAAAATACTACGAACAAATACAGTTGTTAATAGTGATTAGGTAACTAAAACGGTTCACTGACAATTGCTACTAAAAATAAGAAGAATAAGTAGGTTATGATTAACAAGTTTATATCAAAAAGAAACAGTAAAGAACCAAGATGAAATGAATGATGTAAAGGCCAAATGAATGAATGAAGATATGAGGATAACGGAATCAAAAATTAATTATTAATAAGCAGCGGATCGCTGATAATAAAATGAAATGAGATGAAAAGGATTAAGGATTCTCGAAAATTCGGAACAATATGAAAAATAACAAAAAGGACGAAAATACGAAGATATTAGAGATTCAGTGAATATGAATAGAAGGAGAGTTTGAAATTCAGGAAGTATCGAAGCTGTAATTCATGATAATAGTATAAAAGGTTCTAAGAAAAAAGGAAGAATATCGTGTAAGTTATGAAATATGAATGAAGTTAAAAAATTGATCCAATTTAAAAGTGATTTTTGTGGAAGAATTTGAAATATATCTTAATGGATACAAATGTTATTAGCTATATCGATTTTTAACGATAAAAGATAAGAAAGAAATCAGTCAATATATGCTGTAGAAAATTATTCGATCAAATGTGCGAAAAAGGAAAGTATATAAATATATATGCAAGATGAAAAGAAAATTTATATGTTTCCGTTTAAATATGACTTACTGGAAAAGCTTAGAATATAAGAGAAAAGCTGATATTGAAATGCCAAATAAAATCGATCAAGGGAGGAAAAAAAGAAAACAAAGAAGAAAAATTTATAGTTTTGGGTAGGATGAAATAGAACATAATGATTGCTGCCGGAAAAATGGAATAAATAGGTTTCATATGATCCAATAATACGTAAGCAAAATATGATTTTGATCAGCATCATTGATTTTTGGAAAAGTTTAAATTGGTAAATGTAAAAATGATTAGAGCATATTTTGAAATTAATTAGATACAGAATGAAATTTTTAGCTCTTCAATAATAATTGGATTGAATTAATGGTAAAGGAATTAGAAGAAAACAAGCATGCTGATATTATTAACTAAGCTGATATGATAATGAAGAAGAAAGGAGCTTAGTTAGCTGCATGTTTATCACGTGGTTGATTTGGTTACAATCGATTGATGATTAAATGAAAGAATGTGTGTAAAAGATGTTTCTGTTTATGACGAATAAAACGAAGACAAATACAACAGCGATATATGTGGTACGATGAAGAATCTTTAATATAAGACGAGAATATTTTATTACAACGAATTATTTTGAACAAAAAAAAATGTTAATTTTGAATTTTTGCAAAGAATGGTATAACATTTTATCAGCTGATAAAATTGGGAATGAAAAAATTGCAAATATAAAGTTATCATGGTATAAAATCATTAATTTGATTCATTTGTATGACTAATTGTAGTGTATTAAGATTATAGATTTTTATACACGATGAAATAAACTTCTCTATATTATCAATTTATGGAAGAAAGGTATCATTAAATTGTCTTAGATATTTCATATAGATATAATATATTAAATTAGATGAAATAGTTTCAATAGATCGGAAGAAAAGTAAATTGATGTTAGCAGTTTATGAAATACATTTTTATTAATGATATTAATGAATTATATAAGTTTGAAAAGAAAAATGGGAAAGATTCATCCATTATTAATGAAGCAGATTTAATGAACAAGGAAAGGAGTGGACGATGAATGAAAATGGTTTTGAAGAAAACGAATGGATCGATGAATGATTGTATTAGAGAAAGAAGAGAGAATTCAATTTGTTATTCAATTTTTTTAAGTAGTTTAAATTGAAGTAATAGAAAAATAATTGAAATAGGAAAGAAAGATGATTAGCTGAATAATTTGCAGGAAAAAAGGAATCATTAAATAGATAGGGACAAACTTATTCCAAGCTTAATATATAATTAAAATCTTGCCAATAACAATAATGATTTGCATATGGATTTTATTAGCACAAATATTTTCGAAAGATATAAAGAATCGACACAATCAAATTACAGCTATGAGTTTTTAGAATTTTGTCATAAATATGGAGTATCGAATAGAAGGAAATGACATAGAGAATATTTAATTATTAGGCAAAATTCTAAACGATTGTGACTTCGGAATTCTATTATAAAATAACTGATAGTCTATACAAATAATGTTTTATTTTTAAAATTAAAAGATATTATTTCTTTTTCCAATATTTTAATTATAAAAGATGGCAATATAATTTTAAAATTCTTGAATTTTATTTTATTCATGTATATCGTTAAGGTTTCCATTGTATATAATTATTGCGAGTTTCATTTTAACTTTTTTTTATCATCGTTGCTTTCTTGTTCACTATAGGAATACTAGAAATTTTGCAGTGCTTTGAAATAGTCGCATCGGATATTCCAAAATGTTTGAAAAACTGTGAATTATTTTTTGAACAAAATGGATTGCTCTGCTAATTTTGTAGTGCGAAACGCATGAATATTTTTGGGATTTTTTTTAAAAAAAAGTTAATTTTAACAACACAAGATTACAATATGCCATATATTGTTTTGGTTAAGTTCAGCCTTGTGCCATTTGTAATTTGAATGACAGTTAACCCGGAAATTGCCAGATTTGACATCGTATGTTTATATTGAACTCGTCAAAATCTAATGTCGGAATCATATCAAAAATTACTTATTACTTTCTAATATATTTTCAGGTGCAATATTCATATTTGATTGTTTTGGAAAATGGCATGACACCGTATTTGTTATAATTCCATTTTTTATTGTAATCAGAAAAACAACCCTACAAAACGTTGTTGGACGCGAAATTTGCTTTCTTAGACAACGTGGCGCAGCTTTTGCATTTCGTAACAAAAATCAGGTATGTTTTATTTTAATGGTAATTTATTTCTGGTTTGTTTGTTTTTCAAAAATGTAAATTGAATTTTAGCAGTAATAGAGATATGACAGATTTATCAAGTTTAAGGTTTTTAAAATAAATTTTTTACCTTCTATATCGTTATACTATTTTTTTAATTCGAGCGGTTTAAACTAAAAGAAAAAGAAATGATTTTTAGTAACGCTGTTATACTAGTTGGGGTCAATATTGCATCTTGGACTGTAATTAGTGGATGGTGGTAAAGAAGTGGTTGAGAGAGGAAAATGCAAAAATTATTCCCATTTCGTTCTTACATTGTTACCATTAATTAATGATTGATTTTTTTGAAGTAAAACAAATTGCTTTAAAAAAATATATTTTATAATATATTTTGAATTTTATCAGTTAGAAGTTTTCGAAATATGAAATATCAATGATTGTCAATTATGGTAGATGATATAGTGAAAGGGATGTAAATGTGAGATTTATGTCATTTATCCTTTTATTTTCTCTCTTTTTGACTCTAATCGAGGTGCATTTAAAGATTATACGGAAAGATATAGTTCATAGCTATTAGCAGCCTTTTATTAATACCTATTCTTACCATGATTTACTAATTTTTAATAAAGTTGATTTGTCTTTTTATTTGTGCTAGAATTTAAATAATAAATTAATCTTAGCGAGGTGTATATAATGAAAAGCGTGTTTGCTAAAACTAACGCACCTTATCTTTTAAGTGGTGCTTTGCTACCCTAGCTCATTAATATCAGAAATATTTGCTGCAGTTCCTTATGTTAATTTTCTACTCCAATTGCAGTTTTAAATGTTTAGTCCTTCAGTTGTTATTAGTAGCACTGTATTTTTATAGCTATTATGGTTTTAACTGTAGCCATTAGTAAGAATAAAACGATTGCTGCAGTTTCAGTATTAGAAAAAGCGGCAGAAGAATTCTGAGTTAAGAAACAAAATGGGAGGTCAAGAGCAAAAAAAATTTCTGAAAGATAAGCTGAGATTTTTACCTTAAAAAGCAATTGGTTAATAAGAAAAAAGCAATAGAGGTTCTAATTGATTTATTATTTATTCTAATTGATTTATTATTTTGATAGATTGTTATTACATCTGGGAGTTCAAACCGCCATGTTAAAGCATTAGGTAAGCATATAATAAAGAGTCTCAAGCCATATGATAAAATAAATGTAGAAGGTATAGACAAAGGTAATCAGAGATAGCTTTGCTGTTGTGCTGTCAAATTACAGTACTTTCTGTAATTGTAGTTATCTTGTATACTTTTACAGTATTGTTTATTCTTTCTCTTTATATATTAGATAATAAAAATTCACTCAAGGATGGAATAACTCAATCTAAAAACTCTTTAACGACAAGCGCCAAGCTCAACGTTTTTTATCTTAAGGTATATAGGCCACACTTCATCACTTAACTCAGCTATTCTCAGTAGTTGTATCTTTTCATGTAATGTTTCATATATTTGGACCAGAAGTGAGAGAATACTATAAAATAGAAGAGTTATGGATTGATGACTGGGCATCTGAGTAGTTAACTTTCAACTATATAAGTATCGACTCTTTAGAATGACTTCCCGACGTTTGACACTGAGAGGGGTACAGAAAGCTTAATTATAGGTAAGCACACTAACAACTTTGGTAAAGTTATAAAAAACATGACTTCAGCATTACGGCCTTCAATGATAATGTTCACATATAAAATACTAGGGAAATTATGAAGCATAAATCAGAATTTTTGGGATAAAATCTAAATGTGCATAGTAAATACGAATTAGACTGTTTTATTTTTCCTTTTTCTTTTAATCATGTAAATATTTATGAGGAAAAGAAGATGAAATGGAAGACATTGATTTCAGGAAGCATTAGAAATGAGATAAAAGAGAGTCGTATAATAAAAGTGCAAATAGCAAATAGAAATAGTGAAAAAAGGAAGCATGAAATACTTTATTTTTGTTTTTCTTTAAAGTAATAAATTGTTAATTTTTTCTTTTTTTACTTCGTTTTATTTTTTATGCATTATAGAATGTTTAGAGGTGATAAAGGGTTAAATCATACGAATTCATCTTTTACTGAAATTATGAGTAATATTTGCAAAGTCTTTTCAGAGATTCATTTAATTTCTTAATGGAAATATTTTGTGATTTTTTTTCCAAAATTCATTTGATTTTTTTGCCGAAAATGATTGTTGTTGTTTCAGCAATTTTTATAAAAATACGATTAGACGATGAAATTAAAAAGGAGTGGAAATATAAAAAATGCGATAAATTCATCTTTTGGAGCTTATTGCATAGTAGATATATTTTTTTTATTGAGATAATTGTAAGGTATTTTATCTAATGGTTCGCAAGTAAATGCTTGCAATACATTTATAGATAAGAGAAAAGGAGGTCTTTTGAAACTTTTATTTAAAATCTTTTGAATATATCCTTTCATTCAAATTTTTAATAATGTTGCATTCAATTGCAGAATTGCCTGTACTTACGTATGTTTTCAATGGATGAATAATTCCTTATTGTGTAGGTGTAATTAAGTATTTTAATACCGACAGATATCAAACAAAATTCTATTTTTTCCGTTTAGTTTTTTATTTTAGAAATTTTCGTCATCAGAATGCTTAAATCTCCCTAGTCTTTTTTTTTTTTTTTGAAAGGAGAGATAGATGAATTGTCAATGTCAATGAAGAATTCTTTTTTGTCGAATATTTTATTTAATTTGTTATAGTTAAAATTATGAAATAATAGAAGTAAACAAGAAATAAACCATATCTACGAGCAACAATTATTACAATAAATATTTATTTAACCAAAAATATTATACTATCTTTTTTTTCCAACTCAAATCAATGATTGAGAATTTAGATGTATCTTATGACTTACTATTCATGATATTAAAATGTTGGATATTTTTCTTTCTTTTTTTTCGGTCAGTAAAATAAATTAGTTTACTAGTTTTTGCTACTTAAAATATTCGTTTTCAAGCTTTAAAGAAATAAAGTCAAAAATGTAGGATGGATCCATTATATATATATATATATATGCTTTGTTTTCACCCATAATTTTTGTTTGTTAATGTCACGAAAAACATATTTTTTGATTATTGCAATTATCATAATGCTTAAATTACTTTCTTCTGCATTCTCTAATTTATTTTGTTTTTGTTTTTTTCAATTTATTTTGTTTTGTTTTTGTTTATTTAATTTTATCTCTTAATAAAATTTTTTAGGAGCATGTTAATTTTTACAATATTTTTTTATCTTATTTACTTAGCTTTCACTGATTGTCTATAAATGGTTTTTGTTTTTACATGTACAAATGAATTATTTAATTTTGCATGAATGGATAAATTAATTAGATAGAAAAATATTTAAAATTTATTTCTGTAGTTATGTTGGTATTTATATGTGAATTGAGAGTTTACTGATATGATTTAAACATTTAAAAAAGTCAAAATGAAACGGAAATGGGAAAAATAAAAATTATCTTTGAAGTAAACAAGTATGCATTTTATTTTAGTTAAATTCATTCATCTATCGTATAATATATAATGATGCATAAATTTTTAAAATTAATTCATCCAGTAAGGAATCATTATTTATTTTTGTTAAACCTAATGGATTATTCATTTTCCTGTCTAAGATATTTCTCTCTCTTTCGATTTATTCTTATGCAAATTATGCAGTCGTTTAATTGGTTATTTAGTTTTAAAAAATAGTAATAAAACGAAAAGTGATATAGAATTTTTAATCTAACAGATTTTATTTTGTCTAATTCTTAGTATCTTAGATTATATTACTCTTAAATTACCGTAATCTTAAATTTAAATTTATCTTAAATTATCTCAATCCTTTTTTCTAAAATTATGAAAGTACAGCAACGAATAAATGTCATTAATGTCCCAATAATAAATAATTGGATTATTTTCTCATTAAACATTTTCCAACAAAATAGTTGCTACTTTTTTGCTTTAAATTTTTAATTTTCGGTTCTTAGAAGTATTACTATATTTTTTGGCATTTGATTATTAAATCGATGCTAAATGTTGCTTCTCCCGATTTTGCTAGTTCAAATTAAATGATTTGTTAATCAATTCTTTAAGCATGACTGTTCATGTCATCCAATTTAATTAATTCAAATTTTTGCTAAAATAATTTTGATAACTTAAATCGTTAAATGAAGTCATCTTTTACTCTGTAAAAGCTGCAAAATGATTTCATATTAAATAAAATACTGTTTCATCTATACGGATATGAATGTCCTGAATTTGTTTACACTTTTTCTCAAAGTTTATCCATTTGCTTATATTCATCGAACATTAAATGCTTTAAACTCAATGAGTGGTTCCGAATAGTTAAATTAATATTTTCTCAAAAATGCGAAAGTGTCTTTTTTAGAATTTTTTACTTAGATAATTTAATAGTTTTTTTTAGACTTTGATGGACTTTTGTCCTATTTGAATAGAATTGTTAGAAAGGGACAAAAAGATTAAAATGATAAGTTTATTGAATATAGAAACAAGGAGAGAGAAGTACTCTTGCTTTCCAATTGTTATGAATTTTTCTTTTCGGTATTTTTTCTTTATTTTTTATTTCTAGATGGATGGCTTTAAAATTTATCGTCTATTTCTTTCTTTTCTAGGAAAAAAAGACATTCTTTCTGAAAGATTTTATCATATTTCTTTGCACTTCGAAATATTTTATATGGATTGTCAGTTTAGATTTCAATCGCTCAATATTGCAATACTAAGATATTATATATTTTTGATAAAGTATTAATTAAAATTTTGAATTCTAATCAATTATTTCTGAATATTGGTAAGAATTTTTAGTTTTTTTATTTTTATTTTTTAAAGCAATGATAATGAGTGAAAATTAAGAGAATAATTATTCGATATAATTTTTACCGTTATTACATTACCATCATTGTAAATTCTTCTCCGTTAAGATAATTACCATATATCTTGCAATAGATCATAAATTTTCACATTTTTTTGCATTTCATATCTCATCGAATTCATTCACTTTTTTTTCTCGTATTGAAATATGTATTTCTTAAAATTTGGCAATGAATAATGATGTTATAAATTACTGGGCACAATGATAGCGTATCATAAGACATAGGATACAAAAAAATTCCTTTAATTAAATCGTTGAAATTTCCGCTGAAGAGGTCAAAACGGTAAACTATAATTAATTATAGGTTATTGTTCTTCGACACCACTTTTTAAGATCTTCAATGAGGAGAATAATAAATAATTGTGAAATATTTGTATATGATTTATCAATTTTTCTTTTGTGTTTATTTGTTTGTTTGGATTTGTTTATTTCTTTTACTTTTATTTTTACATTTTTAGTTTTGTTCTTCTCCATTTTAATGTTTCGTGTTAAAAATTTCTGATTTTCCATAGAGATTCTATTTGGTGGTCTTTTAATAAGAGCAAGAATTTTTGTTTTCTCGAAATTTATGCCAATTTTTCCAATTTTTTAAATAGAAATTTTCACTCTTTTTATTTTCAAATATCTCCACTTAAATTTAATATGCGAATCCTACATAATAACTTTTAATTATGAAAATGAAAATTTTTACTTTTCTCTTCATTTTTGCAAGTATTGATCCTTGAATAAATTATTTATTTCCTCTATGTCTTATATCTTTGCTCTATTTCTATTGGATAATTTCGTTAAAATTTCATGCAAATTTTTGCTGTCTATTAAATTCTATAATGATAGTGAACTTCTTGCTGTAAGATTTATATTATTTTAGTTATATTATTCGTAAATTGATAATAGTATATTATACGATTTTTACTGTATAAATGAACATTAGTTTCTATTCAGAATTTATAGAAGGCAAAAGTATGAAATGGATAGCAATAAAAGTTTATGTTTTCAGTTTGTTCCTATCGAAGACGTTATTTTGCTTCTTCTACATTTTTCAAAGAACAATGAGAAAGCATAATTGTTGAATGAGAAAAAATAAAAGACGAAAAAAATATTTGCTAATTCTATTTAACAATATATTTTAAGAAGCAACAGATGCTAATTTTTCCCTTTTATTCAATTTTTCATTTGTACTTTTCTTTTTAAAATCGATTTTCAATCTGCAAATTATCAAAATTTAAAATAAAAAATTCTTTTTAAATTAAAATATTTAATTAAAACAATGTATAAATATAATTTAAAATTTTTAAAACTTCAAGTTTTAATTTTTTTTTCGATATAATATATATTTTATTATTAGCAGTATGGGATGAAAATATCTTAAAAAATGAATGCATGCATCAAAATGAGTGTAAATGTATTATAACTGAAATTACATCATAATAATATCAATAGTTATCCTTAGATGAAATTAATGAAATTAGCGCCTACTAATTGTGTGAAGAAATGAATTACTGGATAGCCGAAAACTTAATTATAATCATCAGTTATTGATTTTTACTACGATATATTAATAATAAATATTAGATTATTTAGTACTTGAGTCAGATAGATAAGCATATGTTGTATATATCTATTAATATAATTAATAGAATATGTTAATTGATCTTTATTGTCAAAATTATATCTATTATATCTTAAAACATAGCTAATTAAACATTTTAGCAAAATATAATCAATAAATCATTTCTGAGAATTAAAGTGGCAATACGAAGCAATAAATTAAAAAAAACAGAAGAAAAAGAGGCAAAAAAATATATAATGAAAATCCGATATTTAAAGATAGCGATAAAATAGGAATGAATCAATAAAATTCTTACAAATCAATTGATTATTTTTGTTAATTGTTCGATTTTAATATTATTTCCTAATAATATTATTGAATAAAGAAAATATATATATATATATATTCTAATTCTAAAAAAAATGTTTTCTAATAATTCTTATTTTTCATTTTCTGATCAAAAAAAGCCAAAATTTTTGTTTTATTTGATGAAATAGTTAATCATTTTACAATAATTTTTAATTATCAGTTGAAATTATTATTCAGTGGAATTTTTAATAATCGTGCAAGGTATAAGACAATTTTTTTCACCTTTAACTAATCTGCCAACATTTTCATTAAGTATTTTCTTCTAATTCAAATATAGCAATTTTTATTTATTCATATTTTAGTCAATGTGAAATATTCGATTATATCAAATTAATTTAACTATGTATTATGTTGTTAATGTATATGACATATATATTTTATAATGAATTTATCTAAAAATTTTTATTGAAAGAATTACTTTTCGAACGTTTAGCTAAAAATTGAATTAAATGCCTTAATGAGTTTATTATTATTATCATTCTCACTTAATTAATTTTGACTTTATTGATTTTACTCAATTTTCTCCTTTTTTCCTTGTTGTCGTTATGAGTGATATGATAGCGTTAGTTTTTCAAATAAATGCAAGGGTATTAGAAGTGCCAAATTAGACAGGAAAATCTATCATTTTATTTTGATGGGAATTTTTTTTTCCTTTTTTGTTGTTTGAATTTTTCCTATTTCTTTTTGCAAAATAGTAATTTTTTTCTATTTTTATTTTTCTGTACTTTCAAAACAACTGTTACTGCATTGAGAGTTATTATTGTATCATCTTTTCCGGCATGATTAAGGGAAATAAATATTCAGTGAAATATAAATAAACTTTTCATATCGTATTATTATTAAAATGTTTCATAATACATTAAACGTTATCTAATCAATCAATCAATCCTTTCTATTGTTAAACACATCAATCATTATTGTTAATTTTTATAGAATGAAAAAATGATAAAAAAAAATTTTAGCGTGAATGAAAGAATTATTCGTTATTTCTCTCGCTTTCTCTCTCTTTTACCATTATATTTCTCAAATATATCATATCATATTATGTGATATCAATTAGTTGGCAGCATAATTTGCAGATTTTTGGTGATAAAGTCAATTTAATTTTATTACTATCTTAAATATTATCTAATATATTTCTTTGATTTATTTGTTAAATATATTAATTTGACTGATAAATCATTCAAGAAAAATGATAGCTGAAATAAAGACTGATATTATTGATCCATTTATTACTACTATAGTTACTCCTACTACAGCAATTTTTACTACAACAACAACAACAACAACAACAATAACAAGAACGACTATTGCTGCTAATACCGTTCATATTACTGCTACTACTACTACCACTACTACTACCACTACTTCTACTACTACTACTACTACTGCTACTACTACTAATAATAATAATAATAATAACAACAATGATAATAATAATAATACTGTTACTACTGCTTATATTATTGATAGTAATATTCCTGTTACATCAGCTACATTTTCAGTAGCAACATCGAATGTAATTATCTCGGGATCATCGATAACATCAAATGTTCTCAGATCATCATCGATAATACATGATTATGCAGCACGAATTGAGCCATTTTTGTATAATGTAATACATCGTTGCTAATTTTATCTTTCAAAAATTAATCTAAATTGTTAATCGAAATATCTTATAAGAATTATCATAACCATTACAGTTATTATCCTTAAGAAATAAAGTCTATTATATATGTGTCGTAGAAAGGGAATTAATTTTTGGAGAATATAATTTGTAACATTTACATGTTTGCTTATTTAATTTTCTTTTATTCTTCTTCTTCAAATATTCTAATTAAAAGATGGAATTTGTAAGAGAAAATCAATTATAATTAAATTAGTTAGCAAAGAAATAAGCTGTAGATTTGTTTATCGAGCAAAGTTATATAAAGGATGAATTATCGTTATGTTTGTCGAATTTTCTACCATATTTTTTCATGCGGATTTTCTCTTCCATATAAGAAATTTCTTTTTGATGTTAATTATATAATAGATTTATTGAAAAAAAAAAGAATAAAAGATAAGAGGATATTTTGTTTCCTTTTTTAAATAATTTTCAAAATTTATTTTTCGTATGTTCAGTAAAATGAGAAAATGACTGAGAATATATCGAAATATTTCGAATTATTTATCCTCACTCAGTAATTCTCAGTCTATTCCTATAAATAATAGAAATTTTAATTATAAGTTAAACTGGAACAATTCGTTTCAGTACAATTGATAAGGGTGATATTTCTGAAAAATAGGGAAGAGATAGTAAACAAGAATGAATAGGAAAGGTAAAGGTATATTATAACTTAATATGTGTATTATATTGTAGCTTATATTTACTTAAAAGAATAATAGACGGAGAAGAAAGAGAATAATTGTTTCTTCAAATGCTAAAAGAATTTTATCAATAATTTAATTAATTGAAATATTTACAATGCAATTATATTAAGAAAATATGATATAGATAGTTGGATCCGGTATGCAATGTTATATTTATTTAATCAGAATATATTATATTATATATTCGAATAATACGATTTCAGTTTTAAATTTTTGACATAAAAAAGCAAAAAAAATATATTATTGATTTTTTTGTCGGAAGTTTTGAAAATTCCATAAAATCAATTGTTCATTGATCGATGATTAATTGAGTGGTTGATTGATTGATTAGCTATTTAAGACCTAAAATTCACAAACTAGTGGTTGTATATGTTATTTTGCAGGAGGAGGAATTGGAACGATGTCAGAATATTAGTTTAAATAACACAGACACTGGATCGAAACGTGATATTATGATACAATCAATTAGTGCTTTGCAAGCATCTACCCTCCCTTATGCGGTATGTATATTTTATTTATATCCTTTTGTTTAGATAAGTAAATATATTTATTTATCTATGAGATCAAACTATGTTGTGATATGCTATTTGCTTGTAAATTTTGATATTTTAATTTAAAATTTTCATTATTTTATTTGAATTTTGGAATTCGTATGCATGACTTCTTATTGTTCTTTTTTTTTGCATTATCGATTTTTTATTTTTGTGGTTAAAACCAATCATTTTATATTTAGTTTAAATCTGATCTATTAATTTAAGTTTAAATAAATCTATTCAGTATTACTATTTTGCGGTTAATTTTCATTTTCAAAATTTTATGCACAATTTATAGGAATGTGCGAGTACATTACGAACTGATATCAAGAAAGGATTATCATCAGCTGAAGTAGTTAGGCGACAAAGATATAATGGCTATAATGAATTTGATATACAAGATCATAATCCTATATGGAGGAAGTATCTTGATCAGGTTTATGGAAATTTCATTTTGAAAATTTTTTATTTTTATTTGTTCTAATAATCTGACTATGTGAGAAAAAAAGATTTTTAATTTTTTGATCTAATTTATGGCATAAAGCAGCAAATGATCTTCTTATTATGACTGTTTACAAAAGTTCATAAATATTGCACTGAAAGATCAATTGATCTTACTGACCTGTCAAAATTTTGAGCAGTGGATCAAATCTTTTTATTTTATGAGTTCATTTGAATTTTGATTTTCGAGTTTCGATTTTTCTTTCTTCATTTTCCATCCTTTCACTTTCCTTTATTCTTTTCAGTTCAATAATCCGTTAATCATTTTATTGCTTGCAAGTGCTGCAATATCACTATTAATGGGACGCGATGAAGATGCCGTAAGTATTACAATAGCGATTATTATTGTTGTAACAGTAGGATTCGTACAAGAATATCGATCCGAGAAAACGCTGGAACAACTTAATAAATTGGTTCCACCAATATGTCACACGTAAGTTTATTAGTTTTGCGTCTATGTTTGCTAAGGAAATAAAAACTGTGCAAATTTTTTGAGCGAACTTCTTTTTTCCTTTCAGAATACGTGATGGACGTGAAATGCAATTCCTGGCACGAGAATTGGTACCTGGTGATATTGTATTATTAAATATTGGTGATCGTATACCAGCTGACTCACGTTTATTTGAGGTGAAAATTGAGTTAGAATTTCAAATTTTTTAATCGATTTATTTAATTTGTTATTAAATTTGCTGTTATATTTTTAAAAATTTAAAAGTGATATACGCCATAACCAAATGACCTATAACATCTTCATATTTCATTCATTCCATAATTATTTAAAGAATTTTCTGAGCTTTTTCTGTATAATTTAGGTACCCAGAAATTCATTTTCTTATGTTCCATGTATGCAACATAACCTTCTTACTATTGTTGATGTCAGAGATAAAACAAATTTCAGTGTATGCATGGAATTTATTTAAATTTCAGGCATATGATTTACAAGTAGACGAATCTTCATTTACTGGTGAATTAGAGCCACGGCATAAGTATGTTAGATCATTAACAGCTGATAATGGAACTTTTGATCATATTGATAATGTTGTTTATATGGGTACATTAGTCAGAGGTGGTCATGGAAAGGTATTAATTTAAATTTTTACAAAAAAATTTATATTACGATAATTTCCTTGCGAATATTATGATGGTCAAAATAGAATTGAAAAATTTAATCAAAAAATTAAAATAATAAAATTAAATCAATTGAATATTGCTTTCAAATTCGAAGAAAATTAAAACCATTTTTTTAATCCGTTTAGACTGCCATCATAAAAACGTCAATCATACTTAAGTCATCGAAAACAATTTAGATAAAAAGAAAAAAGATGTTTTATGATTTGAAGATACTTTTAGTAAAATAATTTTAGTCGTGTTAAGCTATTCTAATTCAGGTGTTAATTTCCAAAATTTAAAAAAGTTGGCCCGTTCTGTTTATGTTAAATTTTTACAATTTTTTCAATATGTTTAGGGAATCGTTATCGGTACGGGATCACATACACGTTTTGGTGAAGTTTTCAAAATGATGCAAGCTGAAGAAGTTAGTTAATTTAAAAGACGAAATAATTTCCAGCAAAATTTTTTTCATTCATAAACCTTTCATGCAAATAGTAAAAATGTATTTAATAACTGTAATAAATTCTATCATTTTTTCAGTCAATTTATTCAGATTCATAAAGTATAGTTCATGCTCATGGAAATTTTTTTCCGTAGAATTTAGAAAAATTTCTGCTATAGCATTAATTTGGAAACATGAAATATACTTTATGCTTATATCTTGCATGAATTTTTTTCTCGTTTGAAATTTATATTTTTTTCGAATCCATTCTTGAAATAATATTTTTATTATTCATAGTATTTTAAAACAAAAATCATGTTATATACATTATTCATGGAAAGATGATTTGTGGTCAATGCTTTTATCAATTTAACTATTTAACTATATGGAAAGAAAAATTTGGTAATATGCCATCAAAATTGTAGGTCAAATGCATTATGCTATTAACTGATAATAAAGATGTATTAAAGGAAATTTAAGTAGATTACTTTGGTAATCAATAGATAGTATGAAATTATCAGAAAGAAAAAAAGTGGAGAATAAGGGTTGTAAAATTAAATCTGTTAATAAATAGTTTCATTTGTTAAGCATTATATCAGTTTATCTGGGACTTTAATTGATTAATTTAAATTATTTTGCAGTTATTTGCTTCATGCTTAAGAATCTACTGTTTTATGCATTTGAATATGGAAAAGTTCTTATATCTATTCCTAATTGTAAATCAATTGAATCTACTGAAAAAACAAATGTTTTACTCTTTCAGTCACCAAAAACGCCATTGCAAAACAGTATGGATTATTTAGGCAAGCAGTTATCGTTATACTCATTTGCAATAATAATTATCATATTTTTATTGGTTTATTTCAAGGACGTAATACATTAGATATGTTTAGGATTGCCGTAAGGTAAGTTTGATTTAAATTCTTTTTAAAACCTTATCATGATTGTGTATCAGATTACATAATAAATTCTTGTTACTGTTATTCACACATAGATTGAAAATTGAAACAGCTGTTAAAATTAGAATTGAAACTTGTTTAACTGTGAAATATTTCATTACGGAAAGAAAAATGAGTGTAATAGATTGACTAATTTTTTTATGCGGAAAAAAGTTAAAAATATGATAATTTGATTATTTAAAGGTTCATATAATAGAGATGATAGTTCTTGAGTATCGATGATATATAGTTAATGATGATATTTTGATAGATTTAAAACAAACCATAATATTATTTGAATTTTTTTCTTAAGAATTCAGTTAAACTTTTTAAGTTTTTTTGATTGTTCTTTTTGTATAAGTAACAAAAGATAATATAAATTCAAATATTTCCGAATAGCACTTAAATTAAGTGTGAAGTATAATGAAATTCGCACAATGAATATATAATTTTCAATTTACAGTTTGGCAGTGGCAGCAATTCCTGAAGGTCTTCCTATAGTAGTAGCAGTTACACTTGCAATCGGTGTAATACGTATGGCAGCTCGTCGAGCAGTAGTGAAAAAATTACCAGCGGTTGAAGCTCTCGGATGTGTTACGGTAATATGCTCTGATAAAACGGGGACTTTAACGAAGAATGAAATGACCGCAGTTGTTGTAGTTTCTGCTGATGGACAAATAGCCGATGTTAGCTTGTGATTTGTTTAGATTAAATTGTAATGAAGGAAAGAAAAATGATAATGATAATCAAATTTGCAAATAATAATTGAATCCAAATTAAGAGTAGTGATAATTAACATGATAAAGTTTCTTCTTATATTATTTTCGATACAAAAAATGAATTAGGATAATTTGACACAACGATCAATTACCAGCTATCCATAAAATCTATCACCATAGCTTTTTTCCATTTTATAAAAAGCAGTTAGAAATTAATAATGAAATATACAATCATTCTTAATAAATGTAGATGTAAATTTTTTTTTGAAATAGTTGTAAAATTTTTGGAATTTCGATGCAAATAAATGTTGGAAATGAAAAATAGCTCTTTGATAACTGCTTGCATTAATTACTTTAAATTTTTTAGAAAATTTTTCTACAAATGTTTTTAAAAATTTTAAAATTCGATTCAAATTTTATCGAAAGCTTTCCTGATTTCATCTAAATTTATACTTTTTTTTTCTGATTTTTAGGTATTAGGTGTTGGATATTCATTAGAAGGCGGATTATGCACGGTAGGTAGCGAACGTGTTGTTGGTTATTCACATCCATCAATAAGTCGTGTAATTGAAATTGGCTGTATTTGTAATAATGCAATTATATCAGATGGTATATTAATTGGACAACCGACAGAAGGTGCTCTTCTAGTGTTGGGAATGAAGGTTATTGTTTTTTAAATAAGATAGAATTCTTTGTTATGTTCTTATTTGGCATTTAAATTAAGATATTAGACTATTTTTGGAGATTTCAGGATAAGTTCAAATACGAGTATAAGTCAGTGCTTTTTAATTTTTAAATTTATAGTGTTATGTTTAAATTTATATTTTGTTTTTTAGGTATTAATTTAAATGAATATATATTAGAATAAGAATTATTAGTTTTTGATTATTTAAACTGTGGAAGTTGCTGTTTACAAGTTTATTTGAAAATGGATATTGGCTGTTATTTATATATGGATTGAAATATAACTAATGGCACATACATGCTAATGTTTCGATGCTCATATTTAGAATTAGACCTTTAAAAATTCAAAAATAAGGATTGATTTTAACGTAATTTAAATTTGGAATAACTGTTTCTACTATTTTATTTTCAGACCCAGTTGGATGAGCAAATGAAAAATTACAAACTAAGCAAAGAAATACCGTTTACATCAGAATCCAAATTTATGGCTGTGCAATGTGAACATGTTCAGGTTAGTTTGAATTTGGTTACATTTAAATTTATACCAAAAACATTAATCCAAATTATTAAACTTTCGATTACAAACATATTTAAAAGAATTTTTAATGATTTTTAAAATAATTAGTCTTTGTTTTTCCAAAATTTTAGTCCAATGGACGAAGTGAATTATTTGTGAAAGGCGCTTTGGATCGTATATTGGAAATGTGTATCGGATATTTGGAAGATGGTAAAAATCCAGTCAAACTAAATGATGCTGCAGTAGAACGTTTCATGGAAACGAGTCGATCTTTGGGTTCACGTGGTTTAAGAGGTGATTTATGAAAATTAATTTATTTTTCATTTAATTTATATTTCATTTATTTTTGTATGGAGATAGCAACATGTAATACAATTGAAATTCTTGAAATTACTAAATTTCAAATTCTAATTGAAACTCATTTTACTTTCAGATTTTACTATGTTCATTTTCATTATTTTATTTTAGATTATGCTGCATTCTATAAATTTAATTCATTAATTTAGAATATCAAGTAATACAAAATATATGCAAATAAGAGAAATAGTTAGTTTATAGCATAATGTGTTAGTGTGTTTTTTGGTTAGAAATAAGTTTAGTTATATTTATGATGGTCGGCAGTATTATTCATTTATCATTGGTTTTTATAATGTATATTTTTTTGTGATTTATTTTTATTATTCAATGTGAATATTTTTTGTGAAATGACTATAATGAAGCAACATGTTATTAATACTATTAATCATAAAATTATTGATACTTTGTATATTGCATTAGATTATTGAGCTGATTTAGGAGGTTCTATTTTATCTATATTGATTCGTTTTGAGTTATCTAATCCTGGTAATTATTTATTTTTTTGGTAGAGGACAAGGTTTTTTTCTTTTCATTCTTTTCTTGTTACAGTAATAGCTTTGGCTTATGGTTATAATGAACGAGAATTGTTTTATGCTGGAATGGTAGGTATTATGGATCCACCAAGGCCAGGTGTTGCGGAAAGTATTGAAATTGTCCAATCAGCTGGTGTTAAAGTTAAAATGGTTACCGGTGATGCTCTAGAAACAGCCTGTAGCATTGGTATAATTAAAAATTTTTAAATATTTCGTTTCTCAATTAAATTTATTAAAAATCCAAATCATTTGTTATTAATTATTATTTTAGATTTAGTTTCATCACTCTAGAGAATTAAAGGTTTCTCCGAAAATTTTGGGAAATTTCTCTCTTTTAAATTAATTGGATAAATTTCTGATCTTTTTGCATAGTTACATATTCTTAATGCAGGTGCTCATTTGAAATTGTTCACGGAAGGTGACATGTGCTTGTCTGGTCCTGAAATAGATCGGATGACTGATCTTGATCTTGAACGAGTAATCAAAGCGGTAACAATATTTTATCGCTCTTCACCAAAACATAAGCTGCGAATTGTCAAAGTTTGTTTGCTTTCTAATTATCTTTTATATAAACTAATAATTTATTCCAATAAATCCATGTTTAATTCTAACTTGAATTTGAAAATTGAATTATTTAATTTTTTTGCATGACGAAAAGTGAGTATTACGTCATATTAAATTGTAATTTTAATTATACTACTACGAATTTCATTATCATTCTTCATCATATGGTGGTTAATAGCTTATTGAGTTAATTTTAAATTTAATCTAATTTTCAAGGCACTGCAAAATTTGGGTGATGTAGTAGCTATGACAGGTGACGGTGTTAACGATGTTGTTGCACTGAAGAAAGCTGATATTGGTATTGCGATGGGTTCTACTGGTACCGATGTATGCAAGGTAACAATCTTTTGAAATAAATTTTGGTTTCTAATGAATTTTAATATTTTAAAAATCGAATTTATTTTAAAATTTAGTTTCATCATTAAATTAAATAGTTGAAATGTTCCAGCAATTTTTCTAATTTAAGTTTGATCAATGAAAATATATTATTTTTCGAGGAATCGTTTACGAGAAGAGCACATTTATGTGACTAATTTTCGAGACGATCCATCGAAATACTAAAAAAGAGATGTATTCTTAAACAGAGAAAGATTTAACCTCTACATTGAAATCTGGAATTATGATAGTTAAGTTTTTTTCTTTTCAGGAAGCAGCTGATATGATACTTACCGATGATGACTTTTACACGATTCAGGCAGCTATCGAAGAAGGCAAAGGCATTTATCATAATATAACCAATTTTGTACGATTTCAATTAAGCACGTTAGTTTTCCATCGTTTTTTATTCACTTGAATGAATTTTTTTATTTTTAAGTAAAAACAAAATCTCATAAATTTTTGCTAAAAAGTATTTTTTTCGATGAAAAATTTTTTTCGTTTTGTTGGTTGTGAATCAATTTAACTGCTATATGAAAACTAATATTATTCATTCTTTTGATAGTATCATATAACAATCATTATCCTCTTGAAAACGTTTAAACAAAACAATATCATCATATACAGAGTACAAAATCTTCATTATGTTACAAATGAAACGGGTGAATTAAATTGCAATTATCATGAAGACAAGAAAGTTACCTAGTACTATTCAATCTATATTATGTAAGACAGTTCCATCTGCTAACGCTAACTGCCACTAACCAGTTTATACTATGCAAGACAAATCAATCAACTTGTTTGCTTCACTGGAAAAATAGTTTCAGAAGTGTAGCAGCTTTATCATTGATTGCAATTTCAACATTATTTGAATTTGAGAATCCATTAAATGCAATGCAAATACTTTGGATTAACATTATTATGGATGGACCACCGGCGCAAAGTCTTGGTGTTGAACCTGTTGATAGAGTAAGTTAATCCATTTCTGTTTTATCTATTCATTAAATTGGACCTTATTTCTTACTGAATTTTTGATTATTCCTATTTTGTTCATAATCAATGAAATACATATCACTGGTATTTCTTTTCCATTACTTTTTAAATTTCAGGATATAATCCGACAGCCACCACGAGATGTTCGACAACCAATGCTGGATAATGCATTCATAACTAATATCCTTATATCTGCGGCAATTATTATTACTGGAACACTTTCTGTTTTTTATAAAGAAGTGAGTAGTTTATTTGAATTTCTGATTCCTTGAATTTTCTGAAAAAAACATTTTCTGGAAAATTTTTCTTTTTTCCTTACTTTTAACTCGTGCTACACAGAGAGATTATAATTAATATATCGAAACATTAGGCATAATCATTTCCAATCTTTGGTCATACTTATACTAAGTAATATAATATATTGAATTATTGGATTATAGCAGTGTGATTAATCATGAATGATTCTCATTCTTGATAGTTTCGAATTAGAATTTATTATTAGTAATATTAATCCGTATGTTGGGTGTAAATTTAATGTTTTATTATTTTTCGGAATTTTATGAATTTGGAAAAGTTAAGATTCAAAAAAATCATAACTTAAAGAAATATTTTTAGATGTCAGCAGATAATGAAGTTACACCACGTGATACAACAATGACATTTACATGTTTCGTTTTGTTTGATATGTGGAATGCACTTGCTTGTCGTTCAAGTAGAAAATTAATTTGGGAAATTGGTTTATTGAGGTGAGCTTACATTACTTATTCTTGTGAATGAAAAAAATCTTAGTTCTAAGTTTTCTCCAGTAAAGTATAAATTTTCAATTTTTTGATTTAATTATTTTAAAGAGGAACTCTTCGATCCCGAATTATAAACTTTCGAGCTCTAATTCATGTATGTAATTAGGTTGAGGATGATTGTATCATCTATATTATCTTTTTTTCTTTTTCAGGAATCGTATGTTTTGTTTTGCTGTTTTTGGATCTCTGTTTTGTCAATTAGCGGTAATATATTTTCCACCACTACAGAGAGTTTTTCAAACCGAAGCATTAAGTTTTTTGGTAAATTTTGCCTTTTTTTAACTTTATCAATCAGATAATAATTTCTAGTCGTATGCGTACTTTCGTATGATATGCTGCTGTTAATTAAGCAAAAGGCACATATAAATAACGAAAATATCTTAATATTAAATATAATCAATTAGTGATAATACATTGAATAATTGAGTAATTTAATTTAATTTAATTTTTAAATTGAACTTTAGGCAGTTTTTTTCTAGTTTTTTTCCTGTAGCTGGCTTTTTTTTCTTTAAGTGAAATCTTACCCATGTGTTTTTCTACATTTAAAGTTGTCATTATTGTTGCCAAAATTACTTTATTTGAAAATTGATAATTTCGAAATCAAACATAAAAAATGCATTTGACAATTCGATTTCCTTCGTTATCTTTTGCATATTTATTTGTCTGGTAAGATATAAATTATTTTCTTATATTAATTAACTAATTTTATTTGTTGTTATAATGTATAATAAAATAATTTGATAGCATAATATTACATTGAGATAGATATAAAGTAAATTTATTATTGCATCATATCGTTGAATTATAATGGTCGTATTAGATACAATAATTATTTCGTATAGATTTGGTCTTTCTCACAGTGCTCACATCAACAGTTTTCATTGTTGCTGAAATAAGGAAATATTTCGACTTAAAGATGAAGAAAACGCCATATGTAATTTTTGAAGAACCAACGAATTTCTAGAATTCATTTCAATGTGATAGTGGGCGAAATTTAGTTAAAAAATTTCATACCATAAAGTTAGGAAAGGATTTCAGTATTTATTTTTTCTTCTTTTTTTATGCCTATTCACTTGTTCTTCCATTTAATGTTTCGATGAAATGATTATGTAATATTATAAACTTTATCACATCTAAGTATGATAACAGTGTTATGTTGCTGAGTAGTTTTAATTGGTAGCAACTTTTCTAATTATTATCTTGTTTATGCAATTATTCAAAAATTTGAGGGTTTTTTAAATTTTTTGCAAAGAAACAGAAATTGATATAGAAAATTATCTAGCATCTATAAGGAATGATCATAACTATTTATTTTTTCAAACTTTCTATTTTGAATATTCTAAAATGTTTGTTTATGTTTCGTATGATCATCTATTATATTTTCTTATTATCATTATCTTATATAAAACATATAATCCTATAATCCTTAAATCATTCAGGTTTTAATAATTTATGTTTTTGCAAAATTTTTACTTCAAAAAAGATTCTCAAAAAAACTTGGTTCCTTATTAAATTTATACGCAATCAACATCATCAACTTATTCAACCAAAATTTCAGGATTTTTTAAAATTAGATATACCAACTTCATTATTATCCTAAATTTCAAATTCAATTTATAATCGAAATTAGCAGTGTAAATATTATTTAATATGCATAGCAATCAATCTTTTGCCTGAAATCCTTTGTACTTGCCGAGTTACTTATTTTCAAATGTTATATATCAATTTGTTGAAATTATTTTCAGATGAAATTTTCATTTTAATTATATTCTGATAAGAAAAAAAGATCACTGAATAAATAGATAATGACCATCTTATAAGATATACACTGAATACAAACTTGATATTTTGAATCAATGCAAAAAAAGGCGAGCACCTCTATTCATTTAAAATTCGTGTTATCTTGATTTTTTTCTTTTGTTGATTTGTTTACATAAACTAATTTTCACTTTTCTACATATAATTAATTTCCACTTTTGGAACCTTTTTTAACTAAAAATTGTTAATAGCTGGAAACTAAACATTTACATTTTTTCTATATATTTATGGTGTATCCAATTTTTGACAAATATTTCATCCAAAGAAAGCAAGGTAAGAATAATATATGCAGTCTCATGTACTTAATCAAATATTATCAACGATTTCATATATCATTCCAATTAAATACCACTAATTAAGCTGTGATAAAAGAATTATGATGGAGTATATTTGCAATGTTTGATTGATAATTATATTTTTACTAATAATGTGTTATAAACATTTTTCGCTTCATTTATTCAATTTATCATATCAATAATAACGCATAACAAATAGCAATAAAAAAAGGAAAAAAAACGTGAACAATATACGATGTGCAACATAATCAAATTGAAAATATGTATGGATGGTGGGTATATTAAAAAGAACATTGAGAAAATCTTTTTTCTTATCAAAATTTTCTCTTTCCATGTAATTTTTCATAAAGTGGTACGAAAAAGGCAATAAGAAGAGATCGAAATTGGGAAATTGAAATAATTGTTGTTATCATTTCACCAATTTTCCATATAAATAATATAACCATTACAATACTATAAATTTTGATTTACCCTTTGCTTTTGCATCATTAACGCTTTTGTGTACTGATATAGAGTACTGAAATTGAATTTATCAAAGCAATGAAATTTCCTCTTATTTATCATTTTAAATCGAATGAAAATGATTAAATTTTGATATTCAGATGTTTATATCTTATATCTAAACATCTGAATATCAAAAATTTTTGATTATATTTCTAAGTTAGCTAAAATTTAAATATGAAACTATAACAAACCGTTATTTCCTCGAATAAATGCATCACCATATTTATTTTTTAGCTGTCCATTTGAATATTCCTCCGTTTGCTCTAATGCTATATTCATAAAACCATCCAAACACGATAATATACCTAAAAATGATTATATATATATATGTATTATTTAGCTAATATTATAATAACATTGATTATGTCACATATTATATAATGTTTCTTTCCGCCCATATATGCATTATTCAATTAATTCATACAGTAACTGTTATGATAAACTCTTGGAATATATTTTTTTAGCATTAACTTTAAATTAATAATTCTAAATGATTCGTAAGACTAAAAATGATAAGTTTGAAATTAAAATAATGCGAAATTTGCTATGTTAATAAATGGATATTACTAGAAGAATTACTAACATTCTTTGCTAATATTTTATTTGACAAATTTAATGTTATAATAACTTTCTTGGCAAAATAATCAAAACAACAACTTTTAAAGCACTAGATTGATATAGTAAATAATATTATTTTTAAATTTTAAAAAGCTAAGAAGGAGAAAATTTTTAAATATGCATAATACGTAAATAAAATTATGCATACCTCGATAATCGACACCAGAGTTTAACTTTACCACGACGGGTTTACCAATAATTTGCTTTAAAAATTCGCTCGGATTTTGTCGCCGACTCATCTTTAATTAAAAAATTTTAAATAAAAATTAGTATAAAAGCTTCCACTAAATATCATCCTAATTTGAATTATGCCAACAATATATAATGCAATAACTTAAATTTTAGAAGTTTTAAAAATTAATTGAAGTGACGAACCACACTAATTAATTAATTAACTAATTAACTAGAAGATCGAATATGACAATTTGGAAGAAAAAAATAAAGTAGATGAAGCTATAAGCATAATGATAAGCCTTCGTTTTCATTCATTAATTTGATAATAACTTCTTATCTGACTATTTCCAATTAGCACTAATTAATCACGTTCATTTAGAAATCTTCATTAAAAATCGTACACCTATTAGCTTGAACTCATATATCAACATATCGCTAACGTCTATACTTTCATTTAGTTATAGCTATTTAGGTATATCTTAAACAATAGCAAATATATTTAATCCAGAAAAATACAAATTCAAACTTAAAATTCAAATTTTATCTAAAGCCAGAAATCTGATTCATTCCGAATTAATACATCTAATTCGGAACAAATCAGATTTCAATATTAAAATTCAAATTCAATTTCGTTTGAACTTTGAACTTATCTAAGATATACTCAAACAAATACGACGATTATCATGTATTCCATAAACCGCAAATAATTTATTTAAATGAAACAAATGACCATACGTTTAACTAGCTTTTGACATACTGCAAATATTTTATCCGCAAAATTTATTTATCCTATCAAATGTTAACGCTTTCAATCTGAATAACTACCTTTGCTAATATTAAGATAAGAATTAATATGCCTTGCAATTAATTATGTATGCAGAACTAGATATCCTTATTTCGACCTATTACTGGAATGATTTTTCCCTAAAACTTTAATACTAATTAGCTATATATTCATATTTATTAGTATCATCATATCATCATCTGCAAAATAATCATATCAAGAATGAGTTCAGATCATGAATTTTCGTCAATTTTTCTTTTTTGATAAACAAAAAAGCAGAGTCATTATAGACAATTGGAACATAACAGTAACTAATTTAAAATAATTGAAAGAGATTACTACTCCTAATTTCTGATCTATTTCTTCTTCATTAATCATTGAATAGTATTGTAGAAATAATAATAATAGTAATAATAATAGTAGTAATAATAAGCAGGCAATCTTTATAAAATATATCATTGTATTATTGTTGAGAACAAAATGGCAATTGTTGTCAATCATTCTATATTCTTTTTCTTCTATGCTAAAATTTGAAGATAAAAGAATTGAAAAAAAAGAAAAATTATCATTTATAGGTAAAATTCTTTTATACAATATGAAATGAACGAACAATAGTTAATCAATTGCTGATACCCATCTACAATTTATCAGTTAATTAATCTATTATCAATGATAGGTAAAAAAAGAAATGCAGAGAGAGAGAGAGAGAGGGAGAGAGAAAGAAAATGAAAATGAATAATACAAATATTTTCATTTCTTCATCTTTTTCTTTTTTTTTATAATTTTTTACGATTTCTTTTTTCATGCTTTTAAAAATTACAATGCATTATCCACACACCGAAAAATCTAAGCAGATAAATAAACAAACACACAGATACACATACATGTACATATACATACATATACACGCACACATATAAATACACACACACACACACACACGCATACATATACACATACACACACACACACGCATACATATACACATACATACACGTACACACATACATATTAATTTAAAACTTATCTTTTATTTTCTACATCAAATAAAATAAAGACAAAGATTTAGAAGCAAATAATTTCAAGACGGAATAATAGTGCACTAAAAAAGGCGAAAAATCCTGAACAAATTTAATTTCACAATTTTTCTACAAATCAAATAGTTTTATACAAAATGTCAGATATTGATTGGATTACATTAACATTTATATCACAACACAATTATATGATCTTTGTTTACTTTGTCTACTTTATTTAACATTAACGATATCTCACTTTTTTTTTGAAATTAACATTTACTATAAAAGATGAACATATTTTCTTTTGTTCTTCTTTATTCTTCCTTATCACTGAATGTTTAATAATTGAACGTTTAAATCAAAAGTCAAAAGTCAAATGATACAACAAAGATGAAACTAATTTATTAGTAAAAAATTAAATAAATCGACAAAGTACCATTTCTATTAATAATTTCCCATTAACAATTTACCATACGAAATTTTCTTGTAAGATGAGAACAAAAAAATGTTTCTGTCGGTGAAATAAACAAATTAAAGGAGAGAGGATGAAGGTCTAGGTAAGACACCTGAAACTTTCCAGATATTGTAAAAGAAGAATAGTTACAATGCAAAATAATGGCGATTTTTGAGAAATAAAAGAAACTAAAATTTTAATTTGTTGGGAATTATCCCAAATTGACCGAAATTTTACAATTTCTAGAACATTTCAGGCAAACAAATCTCCTGAAATTTTTTAAAAGAAAATAAAGGTAGCCTAATTTCAAATTCATCAGAAGATTTGAAATCAGTCCCTTAAATTTAATGGAAATTTTTAGAGCACCGAAAATTTGGCCAAAGAAATTTTTGAAACTGATGGAATAAAAGAAAAATTACTCACCAAATTTATATCAAAAGAACTAAAATAATTAGCAATTTACCTTTTCGTTTTTTCTAAATGTATATTTTCGTAAATATATAGTTTTCAGAGAAGAAAAACCTCACAGAAATTATGATATGATTGCCATAGTTACTGTCCGTTTTTTGATAGACCGATAATAAAAATGAAAAAAATAACGAATTAATTCCGGGAAAAAAGATGATTGAACGGATAAAGGAGAGTAGAGAGAAAATGAGAAAAACAGTACTTTGCTTTAAAAAAAACAAATTTTGAGCGGCGGTGAAGTCTTTTTATTTTTGCTTCACTTTCAAATATCTCCACTTTCATATTCAAATCGATCCAGTTCAAAATCTATTATCAATTCTCGCCTTGCCCACTATCCTCTGCATTTTCCTCGTACTCTTCCTCATCATCTGAAAATAAGAATGAAACATTTCACTATTTTTTTTACTAATATTTCCTCAGCAAATTCACCAAGATAAACAAATGGTTAGTTTGAAAAATTGCAAAACTCTAAATACACTCAACAATTATCGCTCTCTGTTAGCTGGCAATTACTAAACGATCTATCGAACATTCAATCAATTAGCAATTCATTGCTACTATTTTCTGTTTTTGTAAGAAAGATGAAATAATAGCAATTTCCTATATTTCGTTCATATTAATCAACTAGCTTTTTCAAGAAACAAAATATCAATTAAAGTAGGTTCAAATTTTTCTATTATATTAATTTTTTTAAGAAGTTAATGTGCATCATTATGAAACTCATCTATTTACGCAGATAAAACATCGACAAAAAGCTATCAAATGATACAAGAAAAAAAAGAAGCTCATTCAATGTTTCACATACCACTTTCATCACCATAATCATAATAATCTTCATCAAGATCGAAAGCATCTGTACAGTCTTCATTCGGTTTAGGCGCTGTTTTAATGCAATATTCTTCTAACGTTTCTGGCACAACGACACCATCTTTTTCTGCATCTAGACGGGATGCTTCGACTTGCTTCCTGGGAAACAAATAACCTTGAGAAAAAAATAGTTATAAACATTCATCTTAAAAATATGGTTTAGATTTAATAATCGTCTTTGTTAGCTACTGATTTTATGATATTTCTAATAGCAAGAAAAATAATTCATGACCGAGTTTTGGTATTACATAAGGTGACAACAGGAAAAAATAGTTTAAAAAAAATTAAAGCATCTCTTATCTATCTCACTGATCATCATCAATGAAATTTTAAGATTATAAAGTCCGAATTTCACGATGTGTCTGTTGCATTTTGCTTTCGCTTCCTTTCCACTTGATATTAGCAGCATTAAAATAAAGGTAATAATATAATAACTTTAAGATTCAGATTATTCACCATTGTTAGGGCGAAATGGACAATTTTACAAGGCAGCATCATAATTACGAAGGAATCACAATAATATGTGATTTGCGACAATCCTATAATTCCTAGCAAAGTTCATAAACTAACCTCACGAGACGTGCATATTCATCATTTTTGCCACCCGATTCTTTCCATTTTCTATACATAACTGAGGCATCCACATTTGCTGGCGAGGAAGTATTCGGCTCATTTAATAACGAAATTACCGAAAGCAAAATTGTCCTGAAATGATGTTGAATTCGTTTCTTCTTCTTGTTCTTTCCTTACCCTTTTTTGAGTCGATCATGTATTATTTTTCAAAATATTTTAAAAAATCTAACAGAATGATGAATTTTTCTTCAAACATCTTTCATACATATCCTTTACAGTTTTAATTTATAATACTAACTCAAATCATTTTGATTCGTCAATATAATCCACATAACACGTATGTCAATACAATTAAAAATAATATTATTCACCAATGAAAAGATCTTATAGGAAAAATTATAATAATGCTGTTATGTTAGAAATCATTGTTTGACTTACCTAACATTTTGCGTTGGATTCCAACGTTCGCAAGCAAGTTCACCACTATGCGGATCATCAACGGGTGGATGCAAAATACTGATACATAGATCACCGTTCTAAAAAGAAAGTTACGATTCTAAAATTTCGAAATTCCCTTCAATGACTTTAAAGCAGTAAGTCCCATTTATATCTCATACCTCATAAACATTTGGATGCCAAACTTTGTTGAGGAACTTAATCGATGGAGGAGCATACGGATAATTGGATGGAAATTTCAAAACCGCTTTGAAATAGCCACCCTGAAACAAAGCAAGGCAAATCAATTATTGATTGAATTAAATAAATTTATGAATATTAGGAAAGAGTGGAATATTCAAATCTTGTAATAACTACCCAAAAGGTACATACCTAGTTAAAAAAAAAGTTGTTATAAGATGATAATAGAAAAGTGAAAATAATAAATAAGTTGCTGGATGAAAATGATGTTTTATTAAATTTGATGACGTCAAGAATTGTTTTTTCACATTTACTAAAATGCATAATATATCGAAACATTATTTTAATACAGTATTTTGGAAAACTATCTCGAATGCTCCTCATCATCATGTGCTGGCAAAATTTGATAGTATTTCAATGACTGCAAACTATAAAGTCAATGGAGATTGCTGTAAAGTTAGGGTACAAATCATGTTATGAATCTGCTGTTATGATATTAATTAAAATTTCAAATAGAGAATTGATGATTCTACTAAAATCTTATGTAATAAAAACAAGCATAACGAAGAGAATATAACTAAAAATTTGATTTACTAGTATTTAAGATAAACATATGACAAACATTTATGGCAACTGAATCACAGCACAATAGAAATCCTTCATTTAAATCTTTTATATAAATAATAATTGCAAAAACTAAAAAGTGCAAATTCAATCTAATACTTCTTATTTATTGCTCAGTTCAACAAATATAATTTTTTTTTGAATCTTGCTTATCGTAGAATTCTCAAAATTCATCATATTTCGTTAACTTCAGTTTACTTTCTCATTGATGACTAATATTAAAATTATATACCTGATACAGTGTTCCAGGTGGACCATACAAAGCGACTGTCCATACGAACATATTATCCTCATTAGCTGTTACTGTAAAACCTTCAACAGGTGATGTCTGCAATCCTTTTAGCTCCAATGTTAATGCACGAATGGCACCTGAAATAAAAAGAGAATAGTTTGTGTCGTCTAAGTAAATAACAAAGAGAAATGTAATAAAATAATATCAAATTAGTGTAAAACATGAAAATATCACCTAATTTCTTATCTTAAAAATTTTTTTTTATAGACAATCTCAGAATGTCCGTACCGTAAATCATTCGATACAACAATATTTAATGGAAAAACGTACAAAATGATAAGTTAAGATTCATGATGCTAACTGTTGCAAAATAATTAACGTCATCAATCATACAGTCATGAACAAAGGGGAATTTAAATATTTTGAAAAATATTTTAAAAAATTAGTGAAAAATTTACCTGCACATGATCCACTTGTACCCTGAGAACCCATCAAAGACGAAACACTATTCATTTTATTTTTTTTCTCAATTAAATAGCAAGAACAGTATATATTGGCAGGATGAAAATAATAAGTATCACAGGTAAAATGCGAGGGGAACACACCACGGCACTTATATGATTGAAAACTAGAAAATATAATTGTTATATTTAAGAATATTTGTCATACACTCGATATATTATATGCAAAGATACGTCATTTAACGAATCAAATCAATAAATACGTCATATAATAAATTGAATTGAGTGAATAAATTGTACACAATAAATATATGCTAATCTTTAGCAATAAATCAAATCAATAAATCATCAAATTTTTATATTAGTCATTTTAAGTATAATATTATTAACGCAAAATTATATCAGAAAATGGCATAAAGAAAAGAAATAAAAAAAATTCACAATAATTAAGACAACCGTTTGTCTAATCCTAATACTTCTGTGATAAAAGATTTCTATGACGAATGAATTATTCGACATGTATGCAAGCATGCGTTCCTACATACGCGTCTGCATGCTCGTGCGCGTTTATGTCCTTTCCTTGAATATTTTGATTTTATCAATGCATCAAAACAAAAAAATCGATTAAAAGACAAATCCTATTATTGAATCGTAATAATACTACTGCTATAAATTATTATTTGTAGGATATAGAAATTTGCATAAAGCTACTGTGAATGAGTAACATTGATCGTAGATGAAATAATGAATGAGTAAAATTGTTGCATGCATATAAATAGATCGTCTGGGGTAGCGCTTATTTTAGGGTTTATGATTATCATCTATGAATAAGTAAATGATTTCTGAAAATTAAAAATCATTAAAGTTTTCTCTTTAATGATTAAGAGTGATATAGATCTTACATAAATATGATCCATTTTATAGGTAATAATTATAGCCCAACAATTATTTCTGGCAAGTAATTTTTATCAATGACTGTTGGCCGTCTGGTTCATTTCTATGTTTTATAAAGTTCATTATTATGTTATAAACAAGTAATTAATCATCAATTTCTGTTAATTAGTTAAAATACGTTCGATTAAAAATACGAGAAATTATGAATGGCTTAGAGCTAACTGACAAATAATTCATAAGATGCAATTAAATTCGCTATAAGATGCAATTAAATTCGCTATAAAATGATCAAATTTCCATAATAATAATAATAATTTACTATCAAACGCATAACTTTTCGACCTTTTTACTAGATCTACAATCGGCAAAAACTAGGTTGAATCCTTGAAAAATCTAACATCGAGAATCATCTTTTCTTGATATTCGAAAAAAAAAAGGAAGGAAAAATTCCCATTAATTTTAAGAGGAGTAAAATAATTTGTTGATATTTCGAACAATTGATAACAATAATAATAAATCTTCTTCACTTACGTCTCATTCCCATTTTTATTATCTATCCTAAGAATGATGTAATGTATAGAACACACTGTCCTTTTGAATAAATAAAGAAAAAATAAGGACAACAAATAATTGGTTCCTTGTTTAAACTATTTTTTTTCTTCTTTCTATCATATATTATACCATTGTTTTTTAATTCTCAAATGACAAAAGTTAAAAATTTTACAATAAACTATTAATAAAAGTCAAAATCAATAAACAAACATTAAGCAAAAATTACAATCTATTCAGTAATTACAGGTTAAAGATATTACTATTACAAGCATCACTAATCAACTAATTCATCATCATCATCATCATCATCATCGATTGATTATTACTTTTATAGATTTCATAGATTTTCAAATGCAAAATGAATAATATCACTAAAATATATCATCAAATTTATTCCTATAATAACTATAATATACAAATAAATAAGAAAAGAAAAGATAAATTATTGAAGACAAATAATGAAAAAACGGAAAGCCTACAATTAACAGTTTTAATCATTTTTATAACATATTGTTATCAAATATATATATATATATATGTATATGTATACATATACTAACATTTATCATTTTTATCATAATCTATTTACTAATATTTCTTGATATCATATCAATTCATCTTTTTATTTCTCGCATTATAAACTAGAAAACAAATTAATGAAAAAAATATTATTATAATAATAGTTTTAGCTTAAATTTATATTTTTGAAAAATACTCTTTCACTGATAACATTTTCCATTTTATCAACAACTGATTATATACATATTGTTCATATGAACGTTTGATATATAATATGTACATATATATATATATATATATATATATATATATATTCTTTTCTTTTTATTTATTATATAGATATATATATATATATCGATTACATCAAAACAGGCTACTCTTCCAATTTATAAAGAAAAAATTAAATATGACAAATGATAAATAAAGTACTTATTAAAATTATAAAACAAAACAAAATAAAAGAAAAGAAAAGTCAATAAATATTTACATAATAATAATAATAAATACATGCCATATATATTATATATACATATATTTCAATTAAAATTTAAAGAGAAAGAAAAAGAAAATGAAAAAGAAATTGGAACAATAAAATGAAAAGGAAGAAGAAGAAGAAGAAGAAGAAGGAGAAAAAGAAAACTTAAATCGGGTCAAAAAAAAGCGTGTAAAAAGCACTCGGTAATTTTATTTTTATTATTTAAATTTTAATTGAAATATAACAAGAGAAAGAAAGAAAGGAAAAAAGGAGCATTATTTTCATTGATGAAGATGATATTCAAAAAGAAAAGAGTATTATTATTTTTGATGAAGAAAAAAGAAAATAAAAATGATATGTTTGCAATCTTTTCATTTCGTTCCATCCAATTCAATCAAACAGTCAATGTGCCATTTCTTACGAAAAATTAATTCTGAATGATTGGAAATAAAAATTAAATAATTTCATAAAGTCGGAATTACATAAAAAAACTAATACATTGAAATGATAACATATACACACACACACACACATACACACATATACACATACACACACACACACACACACACATACACACACACACACACACACACACACACACACACATATATATATACACATACATACACAAAAAAAAGCTGATCAATTTATAGAACAACAAATGAAATTAAAGAAATGATGAATAATAGCTGATAATGTTTATCAGAATCCTTAAATTTGATCAAAGAATGCATATAATGTTGACATATTAATTTGATGAATACGGTATTATCGTATGTTAATATTTTGGCGGATTAATATAATCAGACATTATGTATATCGTACAACATCAGTTCATATTTCGATTACATATTATTAAATAAAAATGATACAACAATGAAGGCAATCATTTTCATTGATAATTGATATCTTTAAAATGAATATATAAATATAATCATTAACTTATATTGTATTTCAACTTAAAAATGGTTTTTTTCTTTATCTAATCATTTATGATAAGATTATTTATATAATTTCATTTAATCTCAATATGAAAACTATTTAAGATAAAATGAAAATAATTCATTTCAATAATTATATTTTATAATTTAAACAAATAGAAAAGAATATATAAGGGCACACATATTTAAATATCTATTCTTTCCATATATTCTTTAATCGACGTATAAATCATATCAGTTCAAAATTTCCAAAAAAAAAACTGATATAATTTATTTATTTCTAATTATAAATCAAAGAGAAGAGAAGAATTATTGAAGACAAATAAGAGATTATATTTATATACTAAAAAAAAATTTTTTTTAAATTCTCATTTAATAACTAATTATTTAATTCATAAATTTTAAAGGTAAATAATAATTATATATAACAACAATTTAAAAAAATTTTTTTTTAGCATACATATTATATTATCTCTTATTTGTTTTCAATAATTTCTCTGTTTTTTTAAATTATATATATATATATATATATATATATGTATATATATATTAGAAGCATATTATAGTTTTATTTTAATATAAGAGAAAATATTATTTTATCGTTTAAAATTTTAGAAATTATATAAATATAATATTATCATTTAAATAAATATAAATATAATTTAAAAATGACAATAATAATTTCAATTATATAAAAATAATTGTATAAATGTAATTAAAAAAATATCCTAAATATGGGATTTTTAATAAAAGAAAATTTATATACAGTATTTAGATTCTATTTTTTTTTACCGTTTCCCATTTTGCAAAATAAAAAAATAGACTGAAAAATAATAGAAAAAGGAAGAAAGAAATGACGAAAAAATATATATATATACATATATATATATATAATGATGTAATTATACTGACAAATAATAATACTGCAATAGGATAGGAACCAGTTTTCTGAAATTTGATTAAATCGAAGTAAGATTTGTTGAAAAAAAAACAAGTAAAAATCATCCACCTGAAATAGTCTTGAATTTTATAACTTCCAAAATAATTAACAAATATTAGTAAAATTGAATTCAATTTTTCCACCAAATTAATCGAAATTTTATACTTATAAATTAATATGTCATTTCATTGAGATGAGATAATGAAATTGATAATGAAATTATCACAATAACAAGTAGTAATTTAATTAATTTAATTCTATAATTTAGAAAGAAAAAGCGAAAATAAAAAATGAAACTAAAATCAGCTAATTACAATTCTTAAAAGATTACTGTAACTTATGTATGGAAAGAAATCAAAAATAAGAAAAGAAAAAGTGAAAAAGAATGAAATAATAAAAGATTGATTAATCAAATGAATATATAAATTTAAAATTTTAAAAATGAGTAGGCAAAGAAAGATTTAGTTTGCAAGAATTTCTATAAATTATTATTATTTTTCCTATTTTATTTCTTCGAGCAAAAATGCTTTTTCATAATTTAGCTAATATTTGTTAAACCCATTTTATTTTCAATAAAATAATAAAATCATTTATTTTCCTTCCTTCCTTCCTTTTTTCCTTCCTTCCTTCTTCCCTTTCTTTCTTCCTTTATTTTTCTCTCTCTTTATAACATTCTTTGTAATATCAAATTAATTGATATTATGAAAACTGCAATTTTGCTCAAACTTTATTCATAGCACTTGTTTATTTATAACTTAATCATAACAACAATTTTAATTATATTCTAAGAAAAATTAAATTTATAATTTAAAATAAATAAAGCGAAAATTTTTGAAATTTAAATATTTTATTTATAACTATCGAATCAAAAATTGGAATAAATATTTTATATCTTTAACTATTCATTTCATATTTTTGAAATATTCCAGGAGTTTTTTTTCAGTATCTTTCGATATTAATTGATTGATTCAATCTTGATTACTATTTGATATAGAATGATAATGATAAAACAAGTGTTTATTTTGCGATTTAATAATAATATATTTAAATATATGAAATATATTAGGATATTATACTGGAAAACTTTATTTCGTTTTATTACTTGTTTTATCTGAATGAAAAGATATGAAAAACACCTATTGGAGAAGTTAATAAGATATTTTGCAAATTCATTAGATAAATTACGCTTAAATCACCTCAAGATTATTCAAAATCATGCAATTATTATCGACATTTATATCAAAAATATTCTAAATATAATTTATTTCAGTGAAATTCCGATATTAGATGATCAAATGAAAATATCTTCCAATGATATCATATCAGCAAAAGTTCACTGTACACTTTGAACAATATCACCAGGAACGATATCATACTTCACCCTTCTCTCTCTCTTTCTCTCTGTTGAAAAAAGTTTTGTCAAACACAAGTTACTAAACTTATAACAACACATGACACATGACCTTTGTCTTCTCATTTCAACAACAATTATTAAATTGAATTAAATATTTTTCCAACAATACGCTTAGTTTTTCACCCACTTTTACATTCAAATATTATTTCAATCATTTGATGATGGCAGTTTTAGAAATGATATTCAGCAATTGTGAATTAATATTTTTAAACTTTATTAATTTAATTCTATTCCGGAATTTTCTAAATAATGAAAATTTATCTATTCTTAATCTAGTTAGATCATCATCATCAACATCAACATCGTCATCACCAATCATCATCATCATCACCACCACTATCATCACCATCATCATCATCAACATCAACATCATCATCATTATCATCATCCACCATCATCATTATCATCACCACCAATATCATCACCATTATCATCATCATCATCATCATCATCCATCATCGCATTGATGACAATTTCATTAATGAATAATTCCTATTTCTGTTTCTTCTTATTTGCTACAAAAAAATTCAAAAAAGCAATAATTTTTTAATATGCTGAAATATGAGCAACAGAAAGGAAAAGTATTATGAAATAATTCCATCATCCATTCCAATATCATATCACTGTTTCATCAAACATTCCTACCAACATTAAATGATAGGATATGTCTAATTAAAAAATTTTTTAAAATTAGTTTAAAAAAATTATTAATGTTATTTCAAATCAAAAAAATTCATTCATAGAACTTTCACATCTTATTTACATGGTATCATTGCAAAATTTATAATAGGCGAATTTAAACCATTCGATATGCCGAAAATTCATAAATAATTATGAATGATAAATTATTAGAAAAACAGAATTGATTGACATCGAGAAAAATTTGATAGTGATTAAATTAAAGAATTAGAATTACGTTTCATGTTATCAAAGAAGAATCTGAAATATCACGTAAAATATGCTATTTACGAACTGTTATGAAATCAGAAATAGTTTGTATAAAATCATCGCTGATATTATGTTAATGAATAATTTTTTAGAATAAATATATCAAAGTAATAAATGAAGCAAATAATTAATAATAATAGGAGAGACAGATGTCAGGTAGAATAATCATCATCTAATTTAAGCTTATCATTGATTTCTGTTAATGGCCATGCATGATTCATCGTTTCATCTTTTCATCATCAATCATCATAAGATATTATAATTTTAATAAACTATATGAAATAAAGCATATTTCAAATCAATTATCGATAATTTAAAAAAATTTTTTGAATAATGAATGACAGATAGAACGATTTTTCTGATAAGTGATAAATTATCAATTAATAATCAGTCAAACATCTGATACGCTATATGATATCATTTAAAGTCTAAAGTGTAAGATTTCGTTCATTTTCAAATGATTTCTCAAAATATTATTAAACTATAAGAACTTGATGATCAGAAATCGATCAATAATATTTTACAAGTTTTCATTACACTTACGTTACGTATCTTCTTCATTATTAAAATAATGTTATTATCGTAACTGATTATTAATTGATAATTTATTTTACATCCTTTGTTGAACAATAATTGTTATAACATATCTAAATGCATATATATATATTATATATTAAAGTATGCATGAATGTACGTACGTGTTTACATTTGTGTACATACATTATTTCTATACACGTCCAATATATAAATACGCGTTACGTAAACGTAACATATATTTCACGTGTATATGTATATATATATTACAATTGATACGTAAAGATACATCAGAACATATATTAATCCATGTATGTATACTACGTTTTCATATCTACGACATATTATTTTAACGTATCGGGAAAAAGCATATCCATATACAAACATATATGTATATCATGAACTCACGCACATTCACGTAAATACGTGTCGATGTATATATATATATATATATATACAAACTGAAACAGAAATTCAATGCTGCACACAATGTGCCAATCGACCAGCCAGACAATACAACAACTTTCGAACATACTACATCCAATCAATATATTCTGAATAAGTCAGACAGACAGACAGACAGACATAGAATAGATATGTTTATATGTGTATATACATATGTGTGTGTGTGTGTCTGTCTGTCTGTCTATCTGTCTGTCTGTCTATTTGTCATTTTGCGTTTAACATATCGCATTAACGATGTTGAGGGAAGTTTTTAATTAAAAAAAATTTAGTAATTGTATAGATATTAAAGATTAAAAATTAATTAGAAATATTATTTATATATTTAAAATTGATTAAAATTAAAAAAAAAAGAAAAACTTATATTATAAATAAAATAAAAATAAATAAAAATTGGAATTAATTTTATTTCATTTAATAAATATTTAATTATTTTATAATTTTCTTTTATTTTATTTTACAATTTTTCTTTATTATTTGTTATTATTTTTGTTAAAATTTCGAATTGTTTAACTTATCATATGAGCATTGTTAAGCGATATCGAGAAATAAATATTGCATAATAGCATTGTTAAGCGATATCGAGAAATAAATATTGCATAATAGCATTGTTAAATTATGAACAATTAATAGTACTCAATTTTACTTCATTTTTATAATACGTTAATGTTGATGAATGATATAACAATTTTCAGTCAAAATCTAAGAAACCAATATTTGCAATTTTTTTTTTTTGTTACGAAACAAAGCTATTCAAAAAATCGATGAATAATTAGATCATTTTTTATTCTATCCTCATAATATTTCTAATTAATATGTTGAGAAATGATAATCTCGACAGGTAATTCAAAAAAATTGATATCGAAAATGGAAAAATTATCATTTGAAAAAATAATTTTTTCGTAGAATTCAGATATTCCTTTTCCGGATAAGAAATAAATAAAATGTTATATCAAAATTGTATTTTTAGTTGAGCATGAATTTCTGGACTTACAAATTGGAATTCATTTCTAGTTGTAGAAAGATTTAAATTTCTAAGAACAATGACGAAATTATTACTGTTTCAGTATGATTGCATATATTATTTAATGGAAATTATCCAATTCAAATTATCGATTAATTCAATTTCCAATTAATGTAACTATCTATATATGGATTGTCAGATTTCAATCTAAATCATATACAAATAATTCCTTACTATAATATCAATCTTATCATTAAGTTATATTTCATTATTACTCTAATTGAATTATTCCATTTCGTTGTATTTTTATTTATGGCTTTTTGTTAATAGTAGTAAAATTTTATTTTTTTGACTGTTATAGCCAATTTAGCTATGAAATAATAATTCCTTATAACATTACAATATGGTTATATTAGCCAAATTTTAGCAATTTTCATACTTATCTCAAGTTTCATAATAATTTTAAAATTATTATTTAAATATATATTTCTATTTCAATCTTTTCATTTTGATATTAAGTATACTAAAAATTATCTAAAATATTTTATTGAAAATAATTAAAAATTTAAAATTTTTCAAAAACTTTAAAAATAACTCTAACAGTTAAATAAAAATATTTATATTTGTTTATGACAGATAGCCCTAACAAAAATAATTATATCAAAATAAAAGCAAAAAAAAGGAATTTTTTTATTTCAATAAAATAGAACTTTTATTGAAGAAAAAAAATTTTGTTAGAAAAGTCAAAACTTTAAGAAATTTTCTTATTAATTATTAAATAAAAATATTGGAGTACTCAAATAATCAAAGAATAAAAATGTAATAATTATTAGGTAAAAATATTGGAATACTCAGGTAATCAAAGAATAAAAATTTGATTAATTACCAAACTAATTTGGATGAAATAAATGAAAAATTATATTAGAAGTAAACAGTAAGCTAATCATTAAAGGATAAAATTATTTTAAAAAAAAAAGAAACAAATATTTTTGAAATTCCTCTGATATTATTTAAATTAGATAATAAGAGGTTTTGAACGAGAAGTTATAAATCAAATTTAAAATGTGAAGTTGCAAAAACATAAATTAAATTTACGGGAAAGCATTTTAGATATTTGAAATGAATTTTTTCCGCTTTTTAAAAATTTTTTGTAAATGGATGATAAATATAAAAGAAATAAAAAGATAAGTTCATTGAGGGAAAACTTAATCCATTAATAATAATTTTATAAAAAGAATTTTTTTTATTAATAACGATTTATTCAAATATTCCTTTTCTTCCTTTAAGTTCAGTTTTTCCGCTTTTTGATAATTTGCCTAGACAGCTGATAACAACAATTAATAGCTTAAGTGTTATTTTAGGTTTATTAAATGATTTATATGATTTAAAAAATAAAGAAAATATCAATAATTAATATGTCTTTTGTTAGCTACTAAATAATAAAAATATAAAATCTCGAAATTTATCAAATTTCGAATTGGAATTGAAATTTTTATGGATAAAAATATTTCAGTCTATAATATACTGATAATAATAGATGATAGGAATGATATTATTAAACCATCTGACGTATCACTACAACAGCGTCAATCTGAAATCGATATATTTATAATTAATCGGAGATCGATGTTTAGTAGCTAATCTAAAAATGATATATGTATGTATATAACAAATCTAAATCGATTTATATATATATATATATATAATTAACCTAAAATCGATATGTATAGTTAATCAGAAATTAATATCTCTTTTCTTTATGTTTTATTTTTAAACTGATCAATGCATTTAGCAGTAAATAATAATTATCTTTTTCTTTTTTATACATTTTATGCTAAATCAATTTCATTTATTAATAAATAATTTATGCAACTGAATTGAAAACCGATAATCTGAAATTAATATATGTATATATTTATAGCTAATCTGAAATTGATATATATTAAAGAAGAAAAAAGGACGATTAAATCTTTGAAGCATTTCATATTTTATTGAATTTTATTAATTATTTCTAAATTTCTTATCAATAGAAAGCTTAATATATGACGCAATTAATTAATTTTGGTATAATGAGTTTGTCGAGATTTGAAAGATTAAAGATTGTAACAATTGCGAATCTTGAATTTTGCTCAATTTCAAGTTTTTTTTTCTTACTTCAGATAATTGGCTTATATTTCCCTTTATCATATCTCAGTTAATTTATATCATCTAGATAGAATGAGTGATAGGAAAAGTGAAAAAAAAGATAATTCTTTTCGAAAATTTCAACAACAATTTTGCTTAGCATGATGATATGACTATCGTGAATAATTTGAAATTGATGATTAATAATTTCAAAATTTAGAATATTTTTTTAATTATAAAAATTTCGATTGATAAAAATATTCTATTCTGACATTGAATTGTTAAGTACATTTTTATATTTCGATAAATTAATTAATTTCAATGAAGAAATTATTGAAAAAATATTAATCGCATAGAAATATTAATTTATCCATGGAACATAAAATGAATTAAATTCTGATTTATTTTGAGCAATAAAATTTTATCGTATCCTAAATATATAAGCAATTCTAATATTCATTAAATTCAGAACATTTTTAATATATCCTAAATTCCGAACAATCTAAATATATTTTGACGGTAACAATCCTGATATATCTTAAATTGAAACAAATTTTATAATTTTCAGCCATCAATCATCATCCATTCATCGCTGTTATTATATAAATAAGAAAACGGACAAACAATTCTTCAGTTATGCTCAATTGTATTTATGATGATGATATGATATTATTGTCATTGTCATTTGCATAAATTCATTGATTCTGATAATTATTTCGATATATTAATTAACTGATTTAATAAAAGATAAAAGATGATGATGAAGAAGAAGGAGAGAAGAAAAATAAGGAAAAGGATGAGAACGAAGAGAAGGAGAAAGAGGAAAAGGAGAATTTAATACGAATACTCAATAACTCTTAAAGCTTAACATCCGTTATAATTCTTATGAGCTAAATTCAGAAATAATTATTTATGCATAAATATAAATATATACTTAATATTTTCATTTAATATGTCTATGTAGTAATTTTATATCTAATAAATACTTTAATAATTATTTATGTATAATACATATAGTTCATATTATCACTCTCTACAAGGTAAAGATAATTGTTTAATAATTACTTATGTTTACTTTTATATTTAATAATTATTTAATTGTAATATATACATCTATATATACTCAATAATTATTGAACATCTAGTATGCATATTCTGAATAATTATTTGCTTAATATGTATTTATAATAATCATCAAAATATTTTGTTAATTTCTCACTAAAATCAGCTTTCAAATATGTTGGTTATTGATTCCTAAGCTTATCATCTATTGGCCATTTTCCATTTTTGATAAGCAAAATTCATTAATGGATCAAACCATTTCTTTTATCAAACACATTTTCAAAATATCATTCTCTTCTATCCTAAAATATATATTTAATAATAAACTTTTCATATCATATAATTTTCAACTTTATAATTGTGAATGCTACGTTAAAATTGATGACGAATACAACCAAATGAATAGATTAAATGTTAAATTTTGAATCATTTTTATAAAAAGTGAAAGTTTAAAGAAAAAGAGATAATATTTCCAACCTACTCTCGATATCGTATTTTTAAACTATTTTAATGACATATGTATAAGTATTATATTTATCAATGAATTATTGGTAATAAAATTTCAACATATCAATGATAAGGCATTTATCATGACGAAAATGATAAGGCATTTATCATGACGTTTTCATGAGGAAAATTATAAAGTAGTAGAAAAAAAAAGAAAATATATGACCACTTAACATGTTTCTTAAATTATAACTTCATTATCCGGGGTGATAATGAAATTATCACTTCAAATAATTAATAATGACGTTTAATATAGGAGTAAATTTTTCAATCTTAAGAATGTCCAATAATATTTTTTATCAAAGCTAATATGATATTTTTTTTATCAGAATGAATTTATAAATATATTCTCCCCTCTCCTATCTCCTTCCCTCTTTTTTTAATTATTATGAAATTTTTAAGAAGCCATCTTTATAAATGAAATTTACCGTTTTTTTCCTTGAAATCTAAAAGAGAGAAGGAAAAAATTCAGCAAATAATCATTTTATCATACTCATATCGCATAATTTTATCAAAATATATTGATTACGATATCACATCAAATGGCAGCTTATCTTTCTTTCTTTCTTTTTTCTTTTTTTTTTCGTTTTATTCTGAAATAAACGAAAAAAAAATAAACAATAATTAACATATAAGAATATAACTAAAGAGAGGGAGCAAGTGGGAAAAAAAAAGTAGAAGAGAATTAATTAATTAATCGATTAATTGATTATACAATACGAATCGTATAATGAAAGAAAAGGAAAGACTGGAAGAAAAGATAAGATAAAATGATACAAATGTAATCAATGCACATTGAAAAAATTGAGCAGAAATTATGCAAATTTGCAATTTTTTTTAAAATGTAAATTATGTTTTGTTTAAGATAATAATATTTAGAATAAAGGCAAGCGTAAGTTTGCGTAAACTACGTTTAACTAAAAAATATTAAAAGAATGATTAAATATGATCAAAATTATCGTGATATTTAAATGACAATATAATTTGGGCATTCATAATATCTTTTAATAATAAAATATTGGCTATAAAATTTTAAATAAAGCTAAAAAATATCTGATACTAAAAATGCTTCTAATATTAGCAATATCTTTATAATACGCATTATAATCGATAAGATCAAATTTCGTTCTTCTTTTTATTATTAATTTAATAAATTTGCATAAATTTCAATTTTTTCCATTTTATTATTATTTAAATGAATTTATAACTAATTCATACCACTTTTCGTTTCAATAAAATTTAGAAAATTTAATAAAAAAAATTTCAATAATGACAATATCAATTAAAAAGGAAGAAAAAAACCCGCAAAAGTTTCACATATATATGTATATATATATATATATAAACAGTTATAAATGTTAACATTTAATTGATTTTATCCTATTTCTATTTAGTCATCATCATAAAACTTCCTTTTTCCCAATTCAATTATTGTCATTTGAAAATGAAAGTAATTTCATCAATGTTATTCATATAAAAAAAGAGTAATTACAGTAATAATATTATTATATTTCATATTTCCAATAAATTATTTCTGATATTTAAAAGAAAAAATGTATCATTTTGTTTCAAGCAATTTAACTGATTCATTTAACCAATTCATGATTGCGTTAATTGCAGCTAGTATAGCAGGTGAACCAAATCCATGAGTTACCTAAAAATGAAATTAATATCATTAGCAATTTTGAAATTCGTTATAATTATAAGAGTGATATCATAATCTAAATAATATAAGATTACGATAAAATTTAATTAAATGACGATGACTATTATTGATATCGTCACTTTATTATTATCAATTATTGTCCTTTATTATATTATTTTCATCACTATATCATTGTTATCGTTATAATTAGGTATAAATTTAAAATAATATTTAAATAAATTTTATCTTTTTAGGAGAGAAAAGTTGGCATATAATAGTAACAATGAATTTAGTGAAAAAAAGTATAAAATGGAAATATATAGTTAATTAATTAATATAGACGTGATATGATTTAAACGATATGTAAAAATAATCAAAAAATATTGATCTAAATAATTTAATTTAATTTAATTTTGATGCATTATATTAATTAAATTAAGTAAAAATTTACTCAGAAACATAATATGAATTTAAGATAAATCCTCCCAAAATTAATGAATTATTCAGATAATATGGTACATGGAGATAATTGAAAATCGAATAAAATTAGTAATTAAAATCAAATACAAAAATCCGTCATTGAGATGAAATTATTTAAAATATGATTTGAATCAAATATTATTAATTTAATTATTCAAAATAGGATTAGAACCAAATATTATCAATTTGAGTTTGAAATAACAAAATAGATGTAAGAAATTTTCAATTAACTTATAGTCTTATTAGTTAACAAATGTATTTCTAATATTTAAGCCAATTCCTTAACATCATGTATTTCAAATTATAACAATTACTACTATTCAGACAATAAAAGTTAATTATTGACAAGTAATTTACGGTCATTGAAAGGTATTTACGGTTACTGAAAGGCATTTACGATTGTTGGAAAGTATTTTTCCTAAAATTCCCCCTTTAGTTTGTTTCAAATTTCTTTTTCTAAGGGAATCTCAGATCTTTTTCTTACTATTTTTCTCCATTTATCGTTTTCTCTTTGTCATAGAAGAAAAAATGAATTTAAAATAAGCCATTTATATTACTATTATATCTTATGTAAAATTATTAATATCAAAAATAATTATAAATCATAATCGTAATCATCTTGTATAATAATAAAAAATTAAAAAGTTAAGGAAAAAAAGAACCAAATTAAGTATATTAATTAATTTAAAAAATTAAAAAAAAAACCATTGAAAAATGTGTTAATCGACTTTGCACAACAGGTTCTAAAATTGGTTGTGGTCTAGATGAACATATTGGACTTCGATCATTGCTCAATAATTCCTTCAATTCAGCCAAGGTTGCTTTTGTGGCTAATAGCATATTCTTTCGTCTTTGTATATCTAATGATTCCATAGAACAATTTGCTCGAGTTAAATGCTCAGCAATTGCTCGAGCAGGAAATTCATTCTCGCATACAGCATTAAAATCTTTCGCCAAATGCATCGCTTCAACTATAAAATTATAAAAATGCAAATTACATTTATTCTCCTATTTAATGCAAAATTTTTCAAAATTATTCCTATAAAATAAGCTTAAAAACAAAGAAAAAAAAATTGTTCATTTATTACAAAAAATTTTTTTGCCAACAATTGCAATTTAATATAAAAATAAATGAAATATTCATCCATTTATTATGAAAATTTTACCCAAAAATTATTTATAAGATTAATTAAAAAATAAAAATTTAATTAAAATGTTATTTAATTAAAAAATCATTAATCAATAATTGTATAATGTTAATTTAAAAATAAAAGATTATATATCATAAGTTTTATTAAAAGTTTTTGTTCTTTTAGTTACATAAAGTTAATTTTTGAAATCAAAATTTAAGCTTAAATAAAAAGTGTACCATTTGTAATACGATGAAATATACATAATAGTATTTATTTAGATTATTGATTTATTATTTAGAATACCATCTAATTAAATTTACTACTTAAAATACGGTTACAGTAATTATTGAAAATATATTACAAAATCATAAGATCATTATATCAATATGATTACAAATCAAGCCCTAAATGAAATATTCAAGACTGAAATTTCTATAATTTTATGAATTATCGGAAACTGAGACGATAGTATTGTTCTATTTTTATTATTGCAGTTTTATGCAAAATTTTTACTTAAGATTCGATCTAGTCATTTCAATTTAAAATGAGATAGAAAATATGTTTTAATAGCTAAGAATAAATATTCTAAAAGAATTAATATGATCTAATATGATTGGTAAAGTTTATATTTTAATTACTTAATTGATTAAAATGATACTATCGCCCCTTTAAACTTTTCTTTGATTTTCCTTCAAACATATATATATATATATATATATACAATCATAATCATTTAAAATTATGCTTGAATAAATATTGGAAAATCGAATAAATCAGAAATCTGAATGATCGGATAATCAATTAATAATTATATTAAAATATTGTCATTTGATTTTTTTTTCACTAAAAAAAAAAAGGAAAAAACGAATTAACAAACATTCAACAAGTGCTGTAAGTGAATTAACATTTGTTGCTTTTCGTCTTCCAGCAGGTAATTGTAATCCAACACGTTTTAATTGATCACGTAATGATTTACCACCATCTTTAGATTTTGCTCTAAAAATATATATATTTCCCAATCTTTTCAACTCTTCAAATTAATCATTATTGCTGATAATATATAGTCAAATATAAATTAAATTAAAATTTTAATCAAATTTGAAATTACAAAAATAGATAGCATAATATTATCGATTGATTTATTAATAAGAGATTATAATAAAACTGATTGAATTTCCTTTGTAATAATATGAATTTTGATCTCTTCATTAAGAATTAATTACAAAAGAAGTAAGTAATATTATATAAAGTACTATATTAATTTATATATTCGATTAAATTAATTCGATTAAATTTAATCGAATTAATTTAAAATAGCAACAAAAGGCAGAGAAGAAGGAGAGAGAGAGAGAGGGAGGGACAAAGAAAAGAAAATAAAAAGAATAAAATAAATGCAAATCATTTGTTAATTTCATTTTTTTGAAATTAACTTTTTTTCTGTCGATTACCTTCGAAGAATTCCACCTAAAACGGATGCATTAAGACATTCCGGTGGTGAAAGTCGCCGATGAATTTCTCCAACTGTCACTTTATACTTCGCCGCACTACTCAACAAACTTAACCGACCTTCAAAATAATTAGTTAATTAATTAATTAATTAATTCATTCATTTATCTTTCATACATTTCTCATACAATCATCGGCAAATAAATATTGCTTAATTAAATTTTATCAAAAATAAATAATCAATTAATTATACTTCATATATTTTTTCGCATACTTATCAGCCAATAAATATTGTTTGAAAAATAAATAATTAATAATTTCATATTTCATATATTATCATGTAATCATTTATATTAAACAAATATTTCTTAACTAAATTCTAAATGATATTCTAGTTATATATAAGTAAAATAATGCCAAAAAAAAGCATAAATTGTTAAAATTGAAAAAAATTATTAACAATTTCATCAAAGATTGCTTATCGGAAATTCTAACATCTAATAATTATATTTACAAATTGTTTGTTAAAAAAAGAAAAAAAGGCTGCCCATGAAAAAGATTGTTTGGACTATTTATGTATCATGAAATCTTTTCTCCACTACGTATGAAATCTTATAATTCAGGTCATGATTAAAATGATATATTGATCGTGAGATATTTGTTATAAATCGATCTTTTAGTTAATTTATTCTCGCTTATAAAACAACTATTCTCTTCCATTTATCATTTTCTATTTAAGTATTAATTTATTATTATTAGTATTATTATTGCTACTATTATTAGTGCTAGAAATTATATTAATATATCTGAAAGAGTTCATTTATATTAGGTATTTTAATAAATCATTATTAAAATGAATGAAATTAGGGATGGATGTAATTTAATAAATTATTATTATTATATTAAATATTTCTAATTAAATTTATTTCAATCAATCACTGCTAACTTATTTACTTTTGTCTTATTAAAATTTTTAATAATAATATTAATAAATAAAATTTTTAATAAAAAAAATGAAAGCAAACCCGGTACAGAGCAGAAAATATCAAGATAATTAACAGTATGAGATGTTTGATTACTATTATGCATCAATTGGCCATTCATCGAACATGTTGCTATCATTGGTTTAGGTCTTGAACATGCAGCTTAATAAAAGTAAAAAAATAGAAAAAATTTGAAATAGAAATAAAACAAAGAGCAAGAAAGAGAAAGAAAGAGAGAGAGAGAGAGGGAACAGAAAGAACGGGACAGAAAGAGAGGAGAGAGAGAGACTTATAAAATAGATATCACTTTATTTTGGCAAAAGTAAGCAAATATTCAATTATTTTTATTTTTTGCCGGAAATATTTTAAAGATAAATAAACAGTTCCAATTATTACTTGATATATATATTAATTGCTATATATATTCATATTTACCTTTACGAATAACTCCACGTTGTTCAGTTATATCTGCTTGTGTTGACGATGATGTACTACTCATTTCCTGAGAAAAAAAAAAAAGCAATAAAAATTAATAATCGAAAAATTGAAAGGAATGAATAATTCGGAATAAATATTTGTAATATATTTTAAAACATAGTATAACATAGCATATTTTCAAAGTCTCGAAAAAAATTACTTTTTTATCAAAATTTCATTAAAAATCGGCAGGATAAATATGAAAAAATTTAAAAATCTAACATAATTCATTTTTTCGACTCGTCATTTTTATGTTAAAAATAATTTTCTTCATTATAAATTTTTTAAAAAAATAGTTCAAAAATTTACTGTATCAACACTTCCAGTATCTGTAACAATGCCATGATGTTGTTGTTGTTGCTGTTGTTGCTGTTGTTGCTGTTGCTGTTGTTGCTGCTGTTGCTGCTGCTGCTGTTGTTGTTGTTGTTGTTGTTGCTGTTGTTGTTGTCGCTGTTGTTGCTGTTGTTGATGGTGATGATGATGTTGCAAGGAAGCAGTTGAGGGAATATGTTGCTGTGATAAATGTTGCATGAAAATCGGTTGTGGTCGTCCGGTAACCATCAGGTATTCTCGTCCATTCGACATATGAACCTGAAAATAAATTTGCTATTAATAAATAATTAAAAGATTGCAACAGTATACTATGTTTTTTTAGTCGTCAAAAATTACCAAACTTCCCGGATTCACTTTCTAAATCTAAATTTGAAATTTAAAACGATGAAAAAATTGTAATAAATATTAGCTTGTGGTTGATAACACGTAACGCGCGTAAGTTCATTGGTTTGTTCACGGAATTGCTCTGATGTAGCATTGGTAATATTATATTGTTGTAGCTGAAAAAATAAAAATAGAAAGCAAATCTTTGGTTGAAATTTTTATTTGCTAAATTAGAAATATCATTGAAATTCCAAATTTTTGTCTTTTTGAATTTCATAGTAAATAAAAATCAAATAGGAAATATTGTTGAAATAAATTAATATAAATACTATCTAATATAATTTAAAACTTTAATTATTTCTATTATATATTAAAAACAATTATTTTAAAGCACATTATTATTATTATTATTATTATTATTATTATTATTATTATTATTATTATTATTATTATTATTATTATTATTATTATTATTATTATTATTGAATATCATAATTCTTGGATTATTCTCGAATTAAAGAAGAATTAAAAATAAAATAAATAAAAGTTACCTGTTCAGCTTGTGGATAAGGGCTTGGATTATATGCAAATGCATAAGCTGGCGATGGAAATCCAATATGTTGTTGTTGTAGCAATGATTGTTGTTGTTCATTGGAAAGAGGTTGTGTTCCAATTCCTTCAAGTTGAAGGCTCTAAAAAAGAAAGAAAGAAAAGAAGAAAAATTATTTAATAAATTTTTTTTTCTAAAATTAATAAACTAATTAGCACATATTTACATAATTGTATTTATGAATAAATTTTCGATATTAATAGCTAAATGCTATTTTAATTGCATACAAAAATTAGCAATTAATTTATTTAAAATAAAATAAATAAATTGTAAAATTTTAATTTCGTAATTCTTTTTGAAATGAAAATATTTTCAAAATCAAAATAATAGAATTAATTAATTAGTTAAATAAGAAATGAAAAATTATTTTTGGAATATTTATAAAACTAAAAATAACAATGAAATTGTCGATTGAATTTTGAATATAATTAAAATAGAAACAAATTAACAGTAACAATCTTTTCTTTTTTATCATTTATTTGTTCATCTTTTTTCTTCTTCTTCTTCAATTTTCTTTATCCATCCTTTCATTCATTCATTCGTTCACTTATTTCTTTATTCTTTTTCTCTTATCCCTTATTTTCGTTTAAAAATTTTGATTTTTAAAATCAAAGAAAATTTTAAATTTCCTTTTTATTAAAAAAAAAAGATGAATTGACAATTGACTGCTCTTAATGATTTTATGCGATAGCGTTTGCAAATTAATGAAAAAAAAAAAAGGTTCCGTTTTATTCTATAAAATGGAGGATAATCGAAGAAAGAAGAGTTGGAAAAAGGCTGAGAAGAGAGAAGAAAGAAGAGGTCAGGAAAAAAAGAAAGAAAGAAAAAAGGTCATTTTGAATAAAACTATTTAAATGCCAATCGTTATTATTTCAGTTTCTCTTTGCTTCTTTCCCCTCTTCTCCTTTCTCTATCTTTCTTCTTCTTCATCTTCTTCTTCTTCTTTTCCTTCTCGTTCTCCTTCATCTCGATGGATTTTTTTCCTTTCCTACTTTTCGTTCGAAAAAATTTAATTTACTATCAAATTAAGTAAATTAAAGAAAAAAAATTTGAAAAAATCGTAGTAGTAAAATTTGCTGACAGCAAAAAGTTCGTCTTTTCCTTTCATACATTCTATTTCGAAATTATAATGAAAAATCCTTTTAAGAATTATTTTACTACTACTTAAATTTCGGAGAAACAGGAATTTCATCAACAAATTAAATTGGAGCAAAATTTGAAGCTTTTAATGAAAATTACTTCTATAAATTTTTCATATCTTTTATTCACAAATGAACTAATTAATCATCTTATAAGATTGAATTGATACAATGATAATTCTTTTCAGTTTACCTAAAATGATCAATTTAAATCAATAGCATATTGAAATTATAATATGAACAATGCTTTATTGTTTAAACAAAAAAATTATAGATTAATTAACAAATTGATTCATAGATTTATATTATTATTCAATCTTTCTATTCATAAAGGAAACATTTGAATACTTCTTCTTTGAATGAAATTTTTCAATTTCAATTTTAATTACATTCCTTTTAAATTATTATTTCTCAGCATGTTGATGATAGTATAACTTTCCAAATAAGCATTTTATCATTTCCTTCGAATTTTTTAATTTTCCATTTTGCTAAATATTCTAAATTCAAATTCTAATTTTCATCTAATTCCACACATAATTTATGAAAAAGATGAAGTTAAAAAATATAGATATTTTAGAATATGTTATGAAAATATCTTTATATTATGTATAATTCATAATAATCATTACGAATGATTTATTCATCATTCATTTCTAACATTAAAAATAATTGAATATAAATAAATAAAATTTAAAAATTTGCAATTGAAAGAAGAAATTTAATCACTGGATGAATAAGAAAATATGAAATAAATGAAATTATGATAATTAAATGATTTTATTAAATGCTAAATTATATGTGAAAATAATCATAATTCATTATAATATAATCAGTATGTTTACTTTATGGCCCTTAATTAATTTATGTCACATGAGCAGATATTTTTCTTCGTTTAAAGCTTAGAAATTTTTGATTGAGATTAATTGGCATAAGGAATAAAAGTTTAGATGAAAATCTGTTAAAATCTGGAAAATTTAAGCTGAAGATTTTAATTAATTTCTGAATTGTAAAATGTAAAATGTTGCAACTTGTAATTGTTGAATTTTTTGTAAAATTAATTTGAAAATGGGTAAAATTTAAATTGAATTATTGGATTTGAAAATACTTTCCCGTAAATGATCTAAGTAGTAGCTAATTGTATTCATTGCATAATGTAATTAATAAAAAATTGTTTCATACTGTAAAAGTAAAGGTAAAAAAGTTAAAATGTAGAAAGAGGAAGAGAGAGGGAGAGAGAGAGAGGAAGAGAAAAGTTAAAACATATTAGTTTAATATGACTCACTTGCATTACGTTTCTAGGACGTTCACAGCTAATACCAGTAATTTATTGCCTCAGGCCATAAATCCGTTCGGAAGCACACCTTGATAACTTGCTTTCCCTAAGGTGTGACTTTCCGTGAGAAGAACTACAATAGCAACAATGATAACCTTCAGGGTAGACCGGTATTCCTTGTAAAATTTGTTGGTAAAATCTGCAGCAATTGATATTATTAGTAGTAATTAGTTAGCATTTAGCATTCAATTATAATAGGGAAAGAAAAAAAATAACGAAATAATAAATTATAATTTGTAGCGAAGATAAATTTGATGAGAAAACTTTAAAAAGCAGAAAGAAAAAAAAGAAAGAAAAGTTGCTAATATATATATATATATATATATATGATCAAAAAGGCATTTCACTTTTTAAAGTACTACAAATGAAATTTAAAAAAAACTAAAAATTTTCAATTAATTACAAATTAATTTTATTGTTTTTCTTTCTGTTCTTTTACTCAAATATAAAAATAATTTTAACCTTTTTAACTCGTTATCTTTGTTCTTTTTCTTTTTGCTTAAAGATTAATATTTAAATATTTTCTTTTCTTTTTTTTTTTTAACTAGGAATCCTCTGAATTGCATCAATATTATTTCTTCTCCTCAGCATTACCCTTTAACCTTGCTTAATTACTATCCCTTAGACTACAGTTAACTTCTTGTTTCCGTAAATTTTAACTAACAAATTTTCCCTTAATGGTTTTTATTCCACTCGCAAATATCACGTCACATCATCTACGGTTAATATCTCAAATATAAAAATTATTTGTCTCAAGACCAAATGTCACTTTTTCCCTCTTTTCATCTCCCGCTTTCCTAAAAGACTCACTCTTATGAACCGAGGCAAAACGTAGCCTTATGATATCTATGTATGTATGTATGTATGTATGTATGTATGTATGTATGTATGTATATATGTATGTATATATGTATTTATGTATGTGTGTATCTATATTCAGTATATATCAAAAGACTATTTATCAAGTTTGTATTTCTTAAAAGAAAATATTCCTTTAACCTCTATTCTTAAAATTCCACGAAAAAGAAGAAAAATATGCCGTTGGCGCTTTTATGAAATATCCGAAAACTTTTGCGCTTCAAAACCATACCATCTTCACAAACCGCAAAATGATGTAACTAAAGAAAACCCCGAGGAATGGGTGGGATGATAGGCGATCGGAACATGATCAAACAATTTTAATTGTTATCTTTTTCAGGTATCGTATATTAAAAATAAAAAAAAACTGAAAATTAATATAATGCGCTACTATCATTACTAAACTATGCATTTGTTGAATAACAATAATGAATTCTCTCAGAAAAATTTTGTTAGTTGGAAAAAAAAGTTTTTATAAAAGAAAGTGGACAATTCAGAAGGGACAAAAATAGTCAAGATTGGAAAATAAAGAGAAAAAGGAAGGAAAAAGTTGAAGAGGTAAAAAGTGGAATACAAGAAGAGGAATGTCGAGGAAGGGGCAGGTAAAAGGAGGATGTTAAAAAGAGGTGGAGAAAAGATTATAGGGAAGTTGAAATTTGGAAGAACTTTTCAAACCAGTAATATAGTGTTGGCTGCAAAACTGATGATCAAAAAGGAGATTCCACCTCCGCTCATTCTCTCCCACTCCTTTCTTCTCATATATCTTGTACCTTTTGTGAAATTTTAAAACTGTTTACCTAATATCATCGTCATCATCATCATCATCATTCTAGTTTCTGCAATATATTTGTTGATGTATTGAGTTTTGTCTGAATGAATGTGACGAGAAGAAAGATGAAATTTCGACAAGCGGGAGGAGGAGGCGGAGAATCGGCAAGAATAAGAGATCGCGGGGAGAAAAATATTTATATATACGTGAAGTACATATTTTTGGATTTACATTTTCCAGCATTATTAGGTATATATAAAATATCCTAAATTTGAAATGATAAATGATACGAAACAAAAGGTATTTTTAAATTGTATACATATATATGTTATGTTAAAGGAAGAGAAAAAAGCGAAATATGAAATGATAAAAAGAAAAGAAAAAAATTTTTTTTTATTAAATGTTAAATTTTTATTAGAGATATGAAAAGTAATAATTTAATTATTTCTATTTTTTTCTCATCTTTTCCATCAGAAGCATTACATATAAATTAGATCATTAATGTTATTATCATTTGATTGTCATTTCCCATTAAATTAAATATTTTCCATTTTATAAAAATATATTTGTATATAAATAGATAGATAAATGCTATCTATATATGCAAGTATGCAAATAGAAAAATCATTTCTTTCTGCTCACTGTTCAATTCCTCGTTAAGAATTATAAATAATTATTATATCTTTTATGTAAAGGCAAAAAGGAATAAAATTCATTCCCAATTTTCAATCTTACATTTCATTTATTCATTTATCCGTTAATTCATATTTATCCATTCAATTCTTTAATTCATTCATCCATTCATCCATTTATTCATTTATCTTTCTTATCTAAACGTTTTTAATAAAATAATATTAAATTTTCTCCATGTCAATATGTGTAGAACATTTTGTTGCCTATTTTATTTGATCAAATATGTATACATAATTTTATAGAAGAGAAGGATGTAAAATTTTGAGATAAGGAAAAGGAAAGAAAGAATGGATTGGATGGATGGATTATTATTGTTTTCCTCAAAACTTGTTTTATACACAGCTGTTGCATTAAAAGTAACAATTCCTTACTGCTCGGTTGGATAGCGTTTTCATCGCGATCCTTTGGTTGATGATTTTCCGATCGTCATCATTGTCATTGATGACAGCAATGTTGCTGTTTTGTCGTTGTTATCATTCAATATCGCATTTGTCTTCTTCTTCTTCTTCATTTGCTATGAAAATATCATGGAAATTTTTGGATAAAATTAGTAGTTGTGAAAATTTGAATAACATAGCATCTGAAATAAGACGACATCTATAAAATAATAATAATAACAATAATAATAGTAATAATAACAGTAACCGTTTCTTAAAAGAATCAAATAACATTAATATAAATTGTAAATGATATCAATAAAATATATTTAATACCTAATGTCCCGGTGATAATGCCTTATGATTTTATAAAAATAAATATTCAACGATAAGATAAGCTTATTAAAACACATGGAATTTGCGTAAAGATAAAAGAAAAAGGTTGTTAGTGTCTAAATAATATTTCAGTAGTTTATATGACACACAGAATAAAATTTAATTGTTAAAAGAATATATAAAGAAAATAATTATAATTATATTATAATAATTTAATCATCAGCTTCGACTAATATTAATCATATTAAAATTCCTGATAGTCACAAACTATGGCATTTTCATTTTATCACTGTTCTCGAAAATTTTGAAATACATGTTTTAATTATGGCCTAATACTTTTCAATCTTTATATACTATTTGGGTTATGGCAAATAATTAAATTAATTATTCAAGAGATAAACAATGAAAATTATAAAGGTGAAAATTGTATCGAATAATAATTTAGCCAAATGATATTTTATAACTATTAAAATATTTAAATTATTTAAGTAATAAATTATGTCTGCTAAAATGTTTATGTAAAAATTTTGGATGAAATTTTGCTTACAACAAGCTTTTAAGTCCGGAATTTAAAAAATTCAAATAATTTTTGTTTTTTCAATTTTTCGGAAACATTAATTTTGAAAAATTTTTGATTTCAAAAATTTCAAAAATTTTTCTTACTGTTTAATTATCAAAGTGTTAAATACTATTCATCTATTCATTTATTTATCAAACAAAGTGATTCCATTCGCATGATATTATGATTCAGACATACGTTCAAAAAAAACAACTCGACAGATCATTTTAGCTTTAATTAAACTTTGGATAAAAACGCAATATTAATGTCAATTATGAATTACAAGAAAAGAATGCAAATTAAAAAAATTGAAACTTCAAAACTTATTGCTAACGACATATCTCGTTTAAAAAAATCAATTTGCAATTTATTTTTTATTTTTATTCTTTATGACAGCGAAGCATCACTTTAACTCGTCAAATCTCGTTCTGATGAATGAGAAAAATGCTAAAATTCATTTCTTCATTTTTAAAAGATATTAATAAATCTCATTTATGCACATTAAATCGTATATTTTTTCCTTTTTTTTATTTTTTTGTTCATTTTTTAACATCATCATAGCAGAATTATTGTTACTTTTATGCTCATTTAATTCATAACACCTATAATTATTTAAGTCCAGGAAAAATTGATGAAAAAAATATCATTTATTTTAAATTCTTAAATGCAATTCAATTTAATTTTATCCAGTCGAATTTATAGCAATAATTTTGTTCAATGAATTTGTTTTAATTAAATTCACTTTCAATTTTTTAATAAGAAAATGTATGATCAATTTCGTTCGGATCAAAGCATTTCAAAATGTATTCATTTTATTTTCTAATTTTTTTACCTTTCTAATTCATTCTTATCTCAAATAAAGCTATTATTTCAAGTAAATCATCATATTATACTATTATAAAATTTTTATCCAAGACTAATTCATCTCAGAAAAGTTACATATAACAATTTTGATCACAATGACAAATTTAGACAGTGTCATTACGAATAAATTATTTTTCTTCATTATGATGAAAATTTGCTATTATAAAAAAATTTGATATGCTTGGAACGAATCTAAAACGGAAATGAGAAAATAGCATTAAAAACATTATTCAGTGTTTAATAAGATTTAATAGATAAAAGATAAAAGGTAATAGAAGCTGTTTAAACTATTATGAATTCAATTCAAACTTTTCAACAATAACAATAATAATGAAGATTATGAACATTAAAAAAAAGGGCGATAATATAATAGCAATATTAAAAAAGATAAATTAAAATTATAATATGAAGATAAAGTGAATGGCAAAATTATTTTGAAGCTCAAATTTTAAATTTAAATTGAAGGAGCAATAATATAGATTCTTTGTTAAATTAAAAATATATGAAATCAAAAATTTTATAGATCAAATTTTATATCTTTGCTGAATCACATTTAATGATGAATGAAATTTTTGACAAATTAAAACAAAGATGATTTACGAGATACTTGATACTCTTCTCTTTTTCTCAAACATATGAATAGTCAAAAATCTTGATTTATCTTATTAAAAATGATCGATAAAGTTTTTGTCCGATAAATTACTGCAATGAACTTAATTTAATTTCGTCTTCTTCTTGGCTATATTTATTAGGTATGAAATTATTCATAAATATTTTGATACTCGTATTGCTTGACCTATTTTGTATTCTTGATCCTGAAATAAATTCTTTTTAAATGATATGCGAAAATATGAGATTATTTTCAAATAATTAAATAACTGAAAAATTAATGACAAACTTTAAAATTAATGGAAAAGAGGAGTGAAAATATGAAGAAAATTTATCAATTTTTCAATTTGCATGTTTTTAATCATTGCAATAAATCGAAATTTTGAAATTCCACCTGAATTAATTATGTAATTGGTCCTAATCTCTCAAAAATAAGATTTTATCTTTCGTTATCACTAACAATTTTATTCCTAAGCACTTGAGATTACTATAAAATTAATCTAAATTACTGACTATATAATGGATTTGTAGATAGTTTACAGCGAATTATTCGGATATCAATAATGGCCTAAATTTGTATTCACTATTGCTCAATGATTTATCTCTATCTAATCCTATTGTCTTTGGAATTTTATTGTACATGCATGTAATCTTATTGCCCATAATACCTTATTATATTGTAACTAGGCTTTTCGTTCTCAAAAATTAATCATTGATATCACAGAACATATCTATTAATTTTAAACTTTGCTTTATCATGCCGCAGATTTAGTCTTAATACATTCAGCATTTCTGAACTATTACTCAAATAATTTGGAAACATATATCCGTTTTTTTGTCATTTCAATTATCGTTATTATCAAATTATGAAAAGATATTTAGGTCAAAATTTGATAAATTTTATCGGATTTTTTTGAATATTAGTTTAGAATAGTTATACAATAAATATCTGCTAGACATTCTATTTTGGATAATTTGAACTGCATATCAGATGTAAGGAATTTCATTTCATATAATCGAAATAACTGCAATCTCATATCTTTCGCCCAATTTCCTTCTAATCACTTTTTCCGACCGTTTTTCCTGCAAAGGAAAAAAAGAAAATGAATTTCAATTTGTCAGTTTACAATTTAATTTTCTCTTGACCAAAACTTAAATTTAGAAGTCATAATCTGAATTTTTAGTTCTAAAATGGTGAGTGATAGAAATTCTAAAATTTCAAATTTTTTTGATATTCACACATGCCAGTCACATCGTAACAAATTATCCGATTGTTTTTTTCTTAAGTGAATAATTTTTAATTTTCTCAAAATTCTAATTGTTCAACAAAGTGAAAATTTTTAAAATTTTCATTTCATTTATACCTTTTTCACAGTTTATTTTTTTATTTATAACTGTTATGTTTAGTTGAATATAGAATAATTTCAAAAATTACAAATTAACGAGGAATGATTCGATTTATTGAATCAGATGGATGAGTAAACGATCAAAAAAATAATTCAACTAAAATAGAACTAAAATTTTAACTGAAAAGGAAAATATGTTTTCGACATCATAAGCAATTACATAACACCACTTATCGTCGAGAACTATTTGGAAATTTTCAAGTTCCAAGAAAGTGAAAATTCCACGTTTGAAAAATGTGATTATTATCCTTCCATCGACTAATTAATAAAACTGCCACTTTGCAATACGATTTTAAATTTAAATCCATATTATTCGCATTTCCATTATTAATAATTATTAATTTCTTGAGTTTTTTCTGATTTTGTGAAAAATTCCAAGAATTTTTTTCATTTCGATTCATTCATGAAATGATTTAATAGTCGCAAACGTGGTGAGCGGATAAAATTTTAGCAACATTGAAAGAACATCTTGTAATATCTGTTTTCTTTCCATCGTTACAAAACTTGAAGTGGCTTATTTCTTCTTCTCAATCTCTAGATTTCTTAGATTTCTTGTTTCTCACACTTGCAAATGAATCTTAAGCTTGGGTAAATTTAATCTTTATTACAATAATTTCTATAACTCGCCAACGTACAATAAGACAATTCTAGCGAGGATAACATGACTCTAAGGGAAGGAGCGACATAAGAATGCCTGATATACCATCCAACTGACCTAGTGGAGCACATCTCGCCAAATCGATATTGTTGATTAGGATCCTTCGCGCCATTCTGTGGTTAGTTGGTAATTTGAATATATATATATATTCTTTTATCAAAGGGACTTCGCAATTTAAGCGGCATTCGGGAGACGAGAAGAATTTAGAGGCTAGGCTTTCAGATCTTGAGATCTCTAAAGGAACAGATTCCTACAGCGCGAGTCAATCTTATGCCATTCGACATCTTCACGACCACCGATTGACAATGACTGTCTTTTTCCTCAATCATCCTTTCTACTCGACCCATTTTCCAGAAATTTTTATGATCTTTTTCTTTAATAATACTAATTCGCCATTGATTGGCTTTCGTCTTACACAATTACAAGGATTTTTATGCATTTTTCGTGTTCTTTTCCTCGATTCTTCCAAATATTCATCTTGCCATATTTTCCACATTGTAACTTTCTCTAGGTATTTTGGTAATGATAAATTAATTCTAGCTGATTGCAGTGATTTTGTACATAGGTACATTTGTTTCGTCATTCACGCGTAAAAATCTTATATTCCGATGAATTCCTCACATAATTACAGCCAGGCCATATAAAATCCCCCAAATAAAGTGGAAATAATATTTGCTCTCAGTTCCTCTCATATCCTACCAATAGTCTTTCTTTACTAAGAATTCAGTTTCGGTTATCATCGTGAATTCGCTTTCTCCTGTGAGGTTCTTCTGCTTTCTGTAAGGTTCCCTTTACAACTCCAGTCATCCTTTCGTATACACCTTCTTGCCACGGAGCTCTCGGTAAAGATTCCGGTATAATGGATTACCACTTCATTGGTCTTTGTTCTTGCATGCTATTCTCTTGAATTAACTTAGAAGCTAGAACAAAGTTCTTGGCATTGTCAGACTACACAAACTCTGGAGGCAGTCTTTGACTAATATATCTTCTGAACATTTGCATAAAAATCTCAGCAGACATGTTTTTCATCACTTCCATACGAATGGCTCTTGTGACTAAACACGTGAATAGAGCCACCCATCGCTTTGACGCTGTCCGGTTGTCCTTTACTATATAGACTAAAAAGTCTACCCCGATTTTGTTGAATGGTCTGCTCGCGATCATCCTTTCTGATGAATAAAGATGGGAATTCTTATTGTTTTTTTAAGAATGGTTTTGACGTATACTCTTCCATGAGGTATCCAATATGTCCTAGGAACTTTAACCCAAGTTTAATTGTCAGAGGCGTAAAACATCCTTGAAAACACTCTTATAATATCTTCATGTTTATGAAATCAGAGAGTTGAGTAATTATCACTTCCCATGCTAAAGTTATGTTATAGGAAGCATCATCATTTGTGATCTATGAAATGACTATTCACATTTCAATTGTACAGAAAAGTAAGGCCTTCTGAAATAAGTTCTGTTATACAGAAGCAACTATTTGTACTGCCATCTCATTTATGAATCTATTTTTTGCCTTTTGATCAGTAGCAAGTTTTCGTAATCATTCCAATGACATTTGACTGGAATTCCTACTGAATGGAAACTTCTTGAACAAATATTTCTGTTCTGTCCTTTTTATTTATTGTAATTTCAAATTGAAATTATGGAAATTAGGCGATTAATAGTGTAGACCTTTGCTTTCAATTAAATTTTAGTATGCAAAAAAGAGGAAAGAAATATTGATTTGATGGGGAAAGTAGAGCGAAAGGAAGGGATTAAAGCCAAAAGGAAGAAGCATAAACTGTCCAACAAAAGATGTCCTTATCATATTTTGACTATAACTATACCTTAGCCAGCTTCTTCTTGATTTACTGTTTCATCAATCAGTGACATCTCTTAAGCTCATAAAAGTAATTCTTTAAAATAATATTAATCAGCGAACTGACGGAAGATGAGAAGCGACAGTAGAAATAGTATCATTTCCAGAGTCGACTACTGTACGGCCACTCCTCATATTACTTTATCTCCTCATATCGCTTTCGTCGCTTTAATATTTCCTTTCGCAAAAACTTGAGTGCTATTTTTTCAGAAAGGCACCAAGTAAAAAAGTGATTTATTAAGTTTTCATGTCCTTTGGTAGCAGGAGTGGATGGCACACTCAGTATTGAGAGAAAAGGTCACGAGAAGTGATATAAAAATAAAAGGACCTGGTTGAAGAACAATTTAACATTATAAATTTTGATGAATTTTGTGATTTTTTCCAAGTATAAGAAAAGGCTGGAGTAAAAATAAGCGAAATTGATAGAACGATACTGACAATTGTACTATTACTGTCGTTGAGAGTAACAGAATAATAAGAAGTTCGAGTTAAAACATGCCTTAATTGACATTTTAAATTCAATAGAAATTGCTGGATACTTAATTAATATGCTTCATCGATTTCCTCTGATGCATAGCTCAGAATTGCAGATGCGACTTATTAATATGTCACTTGTGTTGATCTTCTAGTTGAAATACCTTAAAGGAATCGAAATTTATAATTTGATGATAGTTTACTAAGAACTGCAAATCTGGAAAGTACACTTCCGTTTTGTTTCCACTCGTATTCATCTTTAAACATCATTTCTTTCCAATGCGAATATCATAAAACTGAAAGTTTATGAAAAAAAAAGCTGACAAGGACTAAATTTTGTGAGAACAAAAAAACAATCTAGATTATCGAAGCTTTTTCCCATAACTTTCATTTAAAGAGTGTCTAATCAGGTCATGTACTAGGAAACTGAAATCCGAATTGTGGCTTTAAATGTCACATCCAATCAAAATGGTCATATTATTATATCTATAATAATGCATATATACACATATATATTCCTTTTGATCAACGTTCTCAATTTTTTGGTATGGTTTGGTCTGGCTTTTCCTAAGTTAGTGCTTTCACTGATTGATAAATTATTGTTTTCTGTTGTGAGGGTGCGTTTTTGTGTAAATGATAATTAGACAGAGTTAAATTTATGGTGTAATGAATTGTTCGATTTAACCGACTTTATTTGTCGCAACTACGAAACAATTGATAGATATCGACATCAATCGATAAGATGTATTTCTTTTTTGATAGGAGAATTATCGATATTGAAAACTAATAGAATTGATGAAGTTTGGAAGTTGAATTGGAAAGTGCCGCTGTCGAATAACAATCAGAGCAAAGTAAAGACAGAATAAAAGGAAAGATAAAGTGACTCCTTCAATAGAAGGAGATATATTTGGTCATTATATGAGAAAATCTTTGCAATATTCAGACATTACGTATAAGCTAACTTATCAAACCGGAAACATTCACTAGCGAATCAGTTTTTGCCATTTTATCATAATCGATAAAGTGTAGTAATATGAGATAAAGATGGGAAAAAATGTTTCTTGTTATATTAGATACAGTAAAACTCATTTATATTCATCTAATCTAAGTGATAAATCACTTAGATTGCTTAAACATATTTATGCTAATATTATTTCTGTTTCCTGAGCTTCCCAAACAACATACCTATAAGAATTACCATTATCTCATTACTTCAGCTGTTAGTGTTATTAAAATATTTCCAGCTTGACATAATCATGATCGACATATATCTTGAACAGCATTTTATGTTAACAATAGTTTTTCATTATCTGCATCATCCTTTCTCTTTTAGAAATTCAAATTAAAACCGTCCCAAAATAGGATCATGGGATCGCTCCTTCTTGGTTGAACTCTAATAGTTTGATAATCAAGGCAATTGGAGATATTCCAACGTTGTTTAATTTCTTCTTAAATTTTATTCAATGAAAAATTTTGAAATTTTGTTGCAATCAAAGATTTTCTCGACATTATCGTTGAAGATATAACAGATGCTATCGGGACAATTTTACGCATTGTCAAACATATGAAACAATGACTAAGTTCGGCAGCTCGTTTGGCTTTCGCATATTCCCAAACTTTGGGTTCCCAATATGATTCAACATCATCTTATATATCCTGCAAACATGAACTACCATCCATTTTGCAATTATAAAAGCAAAGATAATTTAACTCGACAAATTTTCTTCCTCTACTACCTTGCAAAATGGAACTTCACTCTTGGTCATAATTGATGTGCCTGAAGAAACATGAGAAAAAAAGATAAATTGTGAAATTCATTGATAAATAACACAAAACTGCATTAATCATTATGTTTATGTTATAATTTCATAAAAGAGAACAACATTTGAAAAATTAAATAAGACAAATACTAAAACAGTGTTTGATAATGAATTCAAACGGTAACAAGGAAGGGAGGCAACAGAAGTCTAGAAAGGATTAGTGGTTCACAGATTTCTATTTTACAGTACATAATATAATACATAATATTTTTATTTTATAGTAGTATAATATAATATATATTTTTATTTTGCAATATGTAATGTAGTACATAGTGTTTTCATTTTATAAATTAGATAGATATATATCATACGAGCAGACATATATACATCGTAAAATCATCGTAGACATAAAGGATTAGAAGACAAAATCATCGTATATATCTATGATTAGAGGAATCATAGTACATGTCTACGTTTAGACAAACATATACGACAAAGTATCGATATATCAGTAATTAGATCAATCATAAACCATATCTATGATTAGACAAATATATACGACAAAATCATCGTATATATTTATGTCATCATGCATATTTACAATTAGACAGATAAATACGATAAAATTATTTTCTAGTATATAAGAAAATATGCAATGTTTTTATTTTCTAATATATAAGAAAATATGCAATATTTTTATTTTCTGATATATAAAAAAGTATGTAATATTTTTATTTTATAGTATATAAGAAAATCTATAATATCTTTATTTTATGGTATAAAAGAAAATATGAAATATTTTTACTTTATAGTATGTATGAAAATTTTATAGTATATAAGAAAATATCGCATATGTAATATTTTTATTTTCCAGTATATAAGAAAATATGCAATATTTTTATTTTCTAATTAACGTCATCATGCATATTTACAATTTGACAGATTAATACGATAAAATTATTTTCTAGTATATAAGAAAATATGTAATATTGTTATTTTCTAGTATATAAGAAAATATTGCATATATAATATTTTTATTTTATAGTATATATGAAAATACAAAGAATTTTTATTTTATAGTATATAAGAAAATATGTAACATTTTTATTTTACAGTATATAAGAAAATATGTAATATATTTATTTTATAGTATATAAGAAAATATGTAATATTTTTATTTTATAGTATATGTTGTTAACTTTTTGATTAGATTTTGATTTGGTGGAAGTTGTATTTGGTGGAGAAGGGTTCTTTGTGGACGAATTCGGGATTTGTAAGGTTGTAGCACAAGAAGAATGTAATAACAATTTATTTTAAAGAAAACGGGTTGACTGTAGACAACTGTGTAAACACCAAAAAAATAAAAAAAACTGATCCGATACAAAGTCATGGTCCTTTGTATAAAAGATTTTGTAAGGAGGAGATTTACAAGGATGGATATATTTAGACATAAGACAATCTTTTATGGAATGAAAACATCCGCCGAAAACGGCGCCATGAGAATGGTGTACATTTTATAAGCAATGAATGATTCATAGAAAAATAAAGATTTAGAAATATTTATAATTAAAAATTAGTTTCGAGAAAATTGTCGACATTCCCAAGAGGGGAAAACTAACAAGAGGAAGGAATTGAGGTTGGTAACTTAAAGCATTATCGATCACAGCTGGAGTTCGTAGCTCCTTTGTTGAACTTCGTGTTCTTCGCGCGATGGGTTCTTCATCCTTTGCATCCATTAATTCAGTTACAGATTCTTCGGGTTGATCTTCTTGTTTCACTTCCAGAGGGTATAACATATTAACTGGTCTATTGAGAAGTTTCCCAAAGGGCAATTCTATCTGAACACTCCTGACATTTTCATCGCTACTTTTATTAAGTTTATTTATTTTTGCTAGTTTCCACATTCCGCGAGGTATATGTGGTTCATTTACCAGTACGACTTCTCCTAGGAAGGTGGTCGTGTTATTGCACCTCTAGGAGATTTGTGTTCTGTTTGTGTACGTTCCCTTAAACTATTTAAATACTCATCTTTCCAAATTTTCCAAAATACATCAAGAGTTTCAAGAGTTTTTGACCAATATTTAATAAGCTTATTATAAGTGGTTAACTCACGTGGAATAAATTCATCTTCGTCATTGCCATTACTCATCGGTATATTTAATAAGGCATTGGGGAAATAAAATCCATAGGTCGCAAAATTATTGAATCATCAAAATTCACGTAAGTTAATGGGGAAGTATTCATAATACTCTCTATTTCAATCACTAGGGTAACTAAATCCTTTTCCTTTAATAACTTTCTACCAACGGCTTTTCTAAAGGCACCTTTCGTTATGCCGACTATTCTTTCATAAATTCCTCCACTCTACGGTGCTTTCGGCGTTATATACTTCCATATTATTCCTTTGCTTGTAAGGAAATTACTTAATTGTGATTCTTGTTTCTTGATCGTTCGATAGACTAGGTGGAATTGGCTAGCATCGTCTGATAGAATTAGTTCAGGACAGCCTCGTCGTGCTACGAATCTTCTTAACACAGTAAGAAAACTTTCTGCAGATAAATCATCTGCTAATTCTAAATGCACTGCACGGTTGTGAAACATGTAAATAGTGCTACCCACCTTTTCGCCATTCCAACTTCAGTTTTAGCAGTGACAGGGCCTAAATAGTCCAATCCGATTCGAGCAAATATTCTGGATCGTACTGTTCTGGAGTCATGGTAGGGATGAATTGAGAGAAGTAGTCAGCTTCGATGAGTATATCGGGACGTTCTTCGCATCTGTCTAATTGAATTTGATTCGTGATACTTGGTACGTCCCGTTGGTCTAATGGAATTATCGGCAGTGAGTTGGTTAAATATTCTATCACATTCACTTTGAGGAATATGGTCTGGGAGTCAGTGGTTTTTACTCCAATAACCGTCGTGTAGTACGGAGATGAAGTTGGGTATTTGTTGCTGAATGAGGCAATCCTTATGACTCCACTTTCACCAACCTCTAATTTCAATTTTTGCGCCAATTTTTTTGAGACAAACGATGTTTGCGCACCAGTATCAAAGAATACTGTAGCTCCGCTTTGAATCTCCTAATTAACTGGATTTATAACATTAACCTTTCTGCATAGAAGTAAAACTTCTTTTTCCGTTTGATCCATTTGGTTTTTGTTTGTAATACTGACATTCACTTGGCTTCTTCTTTATTTGGTTCGTCGTGCCCTCAATACTTCTTTTCGTATAATGCTGTGTTGTGAGGGCCTTTGCAGTAAAAACAAGAACGTTTTCTGCTTTTACAATCCGTCGTCTTGTGACTATTATCAAAAGAGTTCAAACAGATCTTTAATTCCTTCAAACGTTCCGTTCTTTGTTTTACTGTTGAGTAAAGCTGACACTCATTATCCCAATGATCTTTATTACAAAATGTGTAGGGTCTTTTTGTTTTAATCCCTTTTGCCTTTGATTTGGGAATTAACACCGTTAATGCTGAGGTTTCATTAGGGATAAATCGCGAAAATGGTTTTGACTTACTCTTTACTGATTCTTGATTTCTTATCGTATTCAGGGATTGGATCCTCATTACTTCTTCACTTCTGAGCACGAGTTTCCCGAGAAGTTGTCTCAGCTTATTTACTGACCATGATTCCTGTTACTTTTGTTGATAAATCTTTTTCAGAATCCATGCTGGCAGTCTGCTTTCAATTATTATTTCAATACTCGACTTCCCCAAGTTCTCGCCCATGGCTTGCAGCTGTCGCAGTATTCTTTCGATACTTTCAACTGTCACTCTCCATTCCCGATCATTCTTTTTGGTCGAGTACAGTTCATTATAGAGTGACCTCTTGATTGTATATGACTGACCAAATTTTTCGATAAGAACCGTTCTGATAACATTGTAATTTTCTGGGGTTATATCATATCCCCTTACAGCTTGTAAGGCATCACCTTTCAAAAAAGCAATGAAATAATTTAATTTTTGGATATCTGGGATGTTTTGGAGATGTATTGCAGCATCAAATCTACTCCAAAATCCTCTCCATAACTTTGGGTTACCGTCAAATATTGGTAACGGTAACTGGGGCAAATTCACTGTTGTGTGATTTGCTGATTGTATCGTTTCGTTCTGTTGAGTCAGTACTCCTTTTTAGTGCTTTTTCTAAGCGTTGGAGTATTAACTCCGAATCTTTTTCATACATTTTAAGAGTAATTATTACATCTTTACTATCATTAATTAATCTTAAAATACCTGTTTCATCGTCCACCATTTGTGCGTATTTTTCTTCTTCCTCTCGCCTTTTTGCGGGGAGGAAATTTGTTGAATATACTGCTTCCACTCTTTATTGGTCGTTTCGAGAGATTCCAGATATGATTCGAGGCGCATCATTTTCTCCTCGATGATTCGTTTTCTTGTTTCGTGTTGCTCTTGGATTTCTTCTACGGTCATCTTTGGATTTTTTTCGAGAAAATTCTCGACAGTATATAAGAAAATATGTAATATTTTTATTTTACAGTATATAAGAAAATATGCAATATTTTTATTTTCTAGTATATAAAAAATATAAAAAATTTTTATGCTAGATTTTTATTTTATAGTATACAAGAAAATATTGCATATGTAATATTTTTATTTTCCAGTGTATAAGAAAACATATGATATTTTTATTTTCTGGTATATAAGAAAATATACAATATTTTTTTTATAGTATATAAATTTTTATTTTCTAGTATAGAAGAAAATAGTTAAAATTTTTATTTTACAGTACATAAGAAGATATAAAAAATTTTTATTTTACAGTATATAAGAAAATAAGTTAAATTTATATTTTATAGTATATAAGGAAATATTAAAAATTTTTATTTAACAGTATATAAGAATATATTGCATATGTAATATTTTAATTTTATAGTATATATGAAAACAAGTTAAATTTTTATTTTATAGTATATAACAAAATATTAAAAATTTTTATTTTATAGTAGAAGGAAATATGTAATATTCTTATTTTCGGGTATATAAGAAAATATGCAATATTTTTATTTTCTAGTATATAAGAAAATGTATAATAATTTTATTTACTAGTATATAAGAAAATATATTTTTATTTTACAGTATATAAGAAAATATGTAATATTTTTATTTTCTATTATATAAGAAAACATGTAATATTTCTGTTTTATATTATAAAAGAAAATATGTCAAATTTTTGTTTTATAGTACATAAGAAATATGCGCATATTTTCATATATATTAAAAAATATTTTCTCTCTCTATATATATATTTTTTCCTTATATATATACTTTTAAATATTATTATTTTTATAGGTACTATCAAATATTTCCTCTACATATATGTTCAAATATCATTATTTTTAAATATACTATAAAGTATTTTTTCAAGAAAAAAATTTTCATTTGAAAATATAAATAATATTTATTACATATATATCATTAAATCTTTATTATATAACATGTAAATCATATATTTTTGATTAAAATTATTTTTACGAAAAAAGAGAAAAAAAATCTGTAAAAATACGATAATGTTGACGGAGAGCGATGAAGTTATAATATGCTAGGAAAAGTGTGCTCATCGCTCGCTCTCCAACTTAAGCAATGTATATGCATAAAAGCAGATTAAATAACGGCATCTAGTATCGAAAAATGAATATCTCTGATTAGATGGAATCATCATGCATATCGATGAATGGGCAAAATATACGACAAAATCATCGGACATATCTATGACTAGACGAATCATTATCTATGATTAGACAAATATATACGACAAATTCATCGTATATATATGGCTAGACAGGTCATAATGCATATCTATGATTAGACAAACATAGACGAGTCATAATCCGTATCTGTGATTGGAGAAATATATACGACAAATTCATCGTATATATCTATGATTAGACGAGTATTATACAACAGAGCATAGCATTTGCATTTATTCGGTATACACACCGTTACGTTATCTTCATTTTGCATTCAATCGCATTATAACACATAGGAGTAACCATCATCAAATTTATACGGCGTTGCTTCCGTTTCTGTTCACAATGGTTATTCGCGCTATGTGTTGTGCGCCGTATGAATTGATTGCTCATTCGGTGAAACCCTCGTTTCGCCAAACAATCTATTGCTCAAGTTAGTGAGTGAGCGATGAGCACACTGCATCTAACATATGATAACTTCATCGCTCTCTATCAACGTTGTAGTATTTTTGAAAAATTTTTTTTCATAATTTTTTTTTTTTAAAAAATTTTTTTCAGAAATATTTAACATATATGTTATATATTATTTGTATTTTCAAATGAAACTTTTTTTTCTCAATATTTTATATATATATATTTTCTCTACATATACATATAAATAGATAAATAATAACAAAATATTTCATAGGTTAGATGAAAAATTAAAAAAATTTAACCAATCATCCAATCAAAAGATAAGTTTCAACAGATCGCAGTATGGAGGCTGCTCTACTGCTTACAACACCTTGACCAGTAATCAAGTCGTCTGCAAGTGATTTTGCGCCCCGACATTGTACCAGAGTTATCCGGTTTTGGCAACCATTTAATCATTCGATTAAATAGCAATACCATATAATAGGGCATTAATTGTAATAAAAATTACATTTATTTATTACATAATACTGCCTCCCGATTTTTTTATTCGATTTATACAAATTCATCGTATATATCTATGATTAGACGGGTCATAATGCATACCTATGATTAGACAAACACAGACGAGTCATAATCCGTATCTATAAATTATACTAATATATACGACAAATTCATCGTATATATATATGTTTAGACGAGTCACAATGCGTATCTATGAGTTATACAAATATATACGACAATATATTAAATATATCGTATAAGCACTTCAAATTATACAACGGAGCATTTGCATTTGCATTTATACGGTGTACACACCGTTACATTTGCTTCATTTTTGCATTCAATCGCATCATAACCCATAGGAGTAACCATCATTAAATTTATACGGCGTTCGTGCCGTCTCTGTTCACAATGGTTATTCGCTCTATGTGTTGTGAGCCGTATCAATTGATTGCTCATTCGGTGAAACCCTCGTTTCGCCAAACAATCTATTGCTCAAGTTAGTGAGTGAGCGATGAGCACACTGCATCTAACATATGATAACTACATCGCTCTCTATCAACGTTGTAGTATTTTTGAAAAATTTTTTTTTCATTATTTTCTTTTTTTTCATTATTTTTTTTTATAAAAGTAATTTTTATCAAAAATGTTATATATTATTTATATTTTCAAATGAAATTTCTTTTTTTTCTCAATATTTTATATACATATATATACATATATATACATTATATATGTACATACACATATATATATATATATATTATATATATGGATAGATAAAATAGATAAATAGTAACAGAATATTTCTCAGGTTAGTTGAAAAATTAAAAAAAATTTAACAAATCGTCCAATCAAAGGATAAGTTTCAACAGATCGCAGTATGGAGGCTGCTCTACTGCTTACAACACCTTGACCAGTAATCAAGTCGTCTGCAAGTGATTTTGCGCCCCGACATTGTACCAGAGTTATCCGGTTTTGGCAACCATTTAATCATTCGATTAAATAGCAATACCATATAATAGGGCATTAATTGTAATAAAAATTACATTTATTACATAATAGTACCTCCCGATATCGGGGAGCAAATTTATCGTTGCCTTGTCTAGGTGGGATTCTGACTTAGAGGCGTTCAGTCATAATCCCTCAGATGGTAGCTTCGCACCATTGGCCGATCGGCCAAGCACATGAACCAAATGTCTGAACCTGCGGTTCCTCTCGTACTGACATCTGGCTTAACTGCTTCGTCTTGATATGAAAATCCAACTTGTCGAGGTGAGTCAATGTATAAAACATTCGCTAACTAAAAATACATAATTATTTACGAAATTTTTACAAAATTTTGTGAAAAATTCAAACAAAAAGCAATGATGCAAAATTGCTCATCCTAAGATTGAAATATTAGATGTAATATAGCAAAAATGCTACCTTATTCCATGAGAATACATTTTCAAATAAAGTGATTCCGTCGCGATTTGAATGAAACGGTCCATTTTCTACGAATAAACCAACAAGAGAACTACACCCAGGGCCACCGTTGAACCAAATTATAAGCGGATCAGTCCTCGGATCATTTTGTGACTCCACCAACCTAATTTATTTTTAATCAAAAAAATCATTCTTAAAAATATTGAAATCAGAAAAGTTATTGAAAATTCTAAATAAGAAAATTTTAAGTAGCTTTTGTAATATGAAAAATAAAAGCTTTTAACCAGTAATGAAGATAGTTTCCTTCGCTTGCATTAAGATGTCCTGAATACTGATTGAAGTTGATAGTATATGTCAGACCAGGTAAATCGAATATTTGATCAGCCAATTGTCGTGATACTAAAATTACATGAAAAAGCTTTAAAAATAGACCGAATTCAGTGAATAATCAATATTATGGATTAAAAAAAATTTGCATATGTGTAAATTGTAGATAGTGCATCTTAAAAAAAGCCGATCAGAATAGAAACATATAAAATATTTTGAAAAATTGTTTCAAGAATTACATGATAACATTAATCAACTGCCAATAAAAATAAATTATGACAAAAAAATATGAAGAAAATAGTGTTAGGGAAAATGAAAATGATTCGTGATGGTCATTCTTATATTTCTTTTTACAAAACATAAAATTTAAATTTTATATGTTTTTATTTATCAAAATTCGAGAAATTAATTTGTAAAATCCATTTTTGTCAATTCATACTGGTAATAAATTCAATTCTTTACAAATATTCCAGTAAATTTTCTAAATTCTAGAACTTATTTTAATGAAGGATTAACTTACAAAAATGAGCGCAAAATTTTTGATTTCATTAAAATTCCAATACGAAATTCCAGCAGTATAATAGTGTATGGAAAAGATATTAGTGATACAGAGGAGTTCATCAAAATCCAAAACATCAAAATCCTATATTTTAAAGTTAATATTTTATTTCCAATTTACCCAGTTGTGATTTTTCTGGCTGATACTGCGGAAGTATTTGACGTAGATGCGGAGCTTTTCCAGTCTCATTATATGGCTTATTGTTCAGAAAGTTGGTTATTTTGCTGCATAATATCCTTAAATGCTGCGCTCATGGATGTCTGCTCATTATAGGATAATAAGGGACTGAAAAATTATCAATTCACAATTATTTATATCAGAAAATAGAAGTTAATACTTTAAATCTTAATCAGTAGTTCTTATTATTGTCTTTCTTCTTGTATAAAAGATGGAGAAAAAAATTCCGAATCACTATAAGCACTTAAAAATATAATCAATATTCCTTTGAAGCACTGTACAAATTAATTTATAAAATTAGGCAAATATGTCTAGACAAATTTACTGCAAATTTGCCATTCCGATGCATCTTCAGAAACATTCAACCATTGTCGTACCTCATTTAAGCGAAGATATTTGCTAATTGCATCATTCATATAGCAATGATATGATGCGAATGCATCCGATGGAATGATAATTAATATAATTCTGAATTCAGAAAAAATTAATCAAAATCAAAGAAAAAAATCAACAAATCAGATAATCGTAAAATAGTATTTTTGAAATTGATTTAAACAATATCAAATAACGAAGATATTTATAAATCATGTATCAATATGGCAAAAAAATTTCATTTATTTCTAAAGTAAGAAATTAACCGGTTGATTAATGAAAAAGGAATTATTTGTTAGTGGTTGTGGATTATAATTTAAAGCCTGTCCATTCATTTCCTGTTTCGTTTGACTACTATCATCGTTATAGATAGGAATCATTTCTTCATGACATTTATTGTACACGTTTAAGGATGGATTCCTGCAGTAAAATACAATAAATAAAATTTATGAAAATTATTTTAAAAGAATCTATGGAATAGAATCTTTGCAAATAACCAAGCAATGCAATTTTATTCAACTTTTTTTTAGGACTTATTGTCAAAAGTTTTTCTGAAAAAAGAGAGTAACTATATCTACATCACTTCTTTCTTAATCATTAGCTGATAAAATTATTATTACTTATAATTATTACTCATATGATTACTACCATATACGATTTTATAAAAATATATTATCTCTCTTTTTGCTCGTTATTCTTGAATAAAGTTCCAAATGCTAGCAAAATGAATCATACTTTCGTTGAAACATTCCTTCACGTACGTACTGAGCAACAAGCCGGGAGCATTCTGAATTAGTTTTTGGTGTTACAATACCTTGATTATCAAAGGTGACATATTTCATAAGTTGACAAGATTCTTGATAGATTCCATTCTCATCTATGCAACATGAAATCAACTGATCCCATTCACTGAAATTTGCAATTCGTTGGGAATTGTTGCACAAAAATTACCAATTGCAGATATACAAAGAATTATAAAAAGAAACACATACTATTTGCCAATTAAACCACCGAAGTATAATTCATTTGGGATAATATTGATTGATGCTTCATGGTCTAATAATGAATTGCCCAAACCTATGCCAGTTAATTTTGGAATTTCAGAAACTGTCTGGAAAATCAATTTTATCGATTAGATCGATATTTAGAAGAGATGATTTTTGTTAAGATTTCAAAGAATTCGACATGGATATTAAATTTACTCTTTGTTTAACTAGTTTGTTTAAAAACAATTCAATAATTCTTATTAGAGATATTTATTTAAACTGATATAGTGAATTTCCTGAATATAATTATCCACAAAATATGATAATATACTAAAAAGCGATGCCGTAAATAACTGAAGACTATATGAGTACAGTAGAGATTTCTTGTTAAAATTAAAATACTATTCATTTCATATATATAGGAAATATATTGTAGCATAATGATGTCAAGTTAATATCATTCAAATTATTTCCAATACGAATATTTCTCTATAATATTTCAATGAGAATTAGAAATGATAGTTTAAACATTGAAAAATTTGAGCAATAATATATATATAAAGCATTTAGGAAATTCAGAAATTTTTAATATGAAAAAATATTTTCATTTGATTATTTATAAATTTAAATATCACTCAGATCTGTTAATTAAGAAACTTACTTTAGCTAATTTTAGAGCCAATAATAAAGCGTAACGGCTACCATTACCTTGACCAAATATGTATAAATGATTTTGTACATAATTGGCACCAATAGATGTTTTATAGAAATTTGCGATGGCATTCAGTAATCCATCCACAATCTGAGCAGTAATTTTTATCAGTAATTTATTAGTTATTGGATGATAAAATCAAATAGTTTTTATAAGAAAAGAATATAACAATACTTGCCTCATTGTCATTGTACTCTGTTTTATTACCTAATGAATAACCCGTGTTTGGAACTGCTTCCAAAAATAACATATTTGCAACCTGCAAAGATGTTAAATATAATCATTTATAAATTATTTTTAATAAATTATTAGATGGAATATTTATATGGAAAATATGAAGCGTTTATGAAGCGAAATTATGAGTAGCAAAATTACAAAAGTATTCTGAGCTAACTAATTATCATTAGTAGTAAAGCGAAGAAAGAAAGAGGAAGGAATTTCTATGGCAAATGTTTCAGAATTCTCTAATTCACATATCTATCTTACAAGTTTTATGAAAGAAGAAGTTCAGCAATAATAATAATAACAAATGACTTTCATCAACTCACATTGATCATAAATACAATTCGTCACTCTTATCATCGATATCATTTATTACGTTTAATGTGAAATAATGATGATCATAGTAAGGATTTTATTCGAACGTCGAATTTATAATGAATTTTTGCTAAATTCAAATAAAAAAATGAAAAATTTTTACATGATCCCATGAATATGGATTTTCATATAACTTTTTTCCATATTTTCCAACACGATATGGGCCAACATTGCTAAATATATCATAAAATGAGCTACAATCTGGACCATTACCAAGCCATACAATCAAAGGAGCGATTTGATTTATGGACGGAATCCACCTGAATTATCATTTTTAATCATATCCTTCAAAACAATGCACCTTCTTTTTTGAATGCGACCGAATACGATCACACAAAAGAATGTTGTCAGAAAGGCTTATGACAACAACTAGTTTTTTTTTTTTTTTATTCGATTTATTCTAATATCATCTCCATAAAATCTGAGCATGTTAATGATCGCAGCAAAACTTGACTAATGATTACAGACCTAGATTATAGGCTTGATGAAAAATCAAATCTAACAAAAAGGAAATTTTGAAAGCAAGATTCCTGGACAAGGATTGCTTCGCCCTGAAACTTTTTATTTTGCAATCCTTATTATTTGAACAGGAAAAAAAAGCTAACGTCCAAAAATGTAAAGCTATACTTTGTTTATATAACTTGAATGATTGTTTTTGTAAATTTAGAATTTTCATACCAGAAGAAAAGATTATTTCCATGACCATCCGCTAGATATCCAGTTGTAGTTTCCAAACTATACTGAAATGTTCGTCCAGGCATATTTTTATTATCAACCGACTCATCTTTTCTAATTTCTCTGGATTGGATCGTTCTGTGTCAGCATAGAAATTATTCGTTTCGGCCGCAATCTGCAGTATTCATGAAATTTTTTTGAAATATATTAATAAAAATATTAGAATAATATATACTTTTAAAGGTGAATACATTCTCATTTAATCAATTTCATCCATCTGGCATTCTTTCTTTATATAGATATTTCAGAAATCAATTTTTCATATTTTTAATTTCTTTTTCTTTCTTTTTGAATCTTTTTAATTTCTTTATTAAAGATTCAAATTTAAATAAATGTTGCTAATAAGACTCATTTTTCGCTCATTTCAAATTTTTCCGATAATTTGAATTCCTTCACTGCTTTGTGCCGAAAAACAATTGAAAACGCAATATGTTTTTCTTCGTTTCATCGCACAATTTTTTTGATTCTTTTTAATTTACTTGTTAATAGGAATTGCTTGTATTATTTTTGAGAAGAAAGTATGAAAAACATTAAGATTAGACCTGATTCAGTATTTGGTATTGCTTTCTCAATGGGGTCAATTTAGTGCTCACGGAAATTGAAGTTGAAAGATCGGTTTGTTTCATGAAATTATTTAACATTTGAAGCAATGGGCCAGGCCTATCGAATGAAACGGAATGTCCAGCACCCTCAAAATAAAGCAATTGATTCTATTACGTAGAAAAAGATATTTAAAAATCCAATAATTTACTTCATAGTAATTTTTAGAAAAGTTGAATCTTGAAAATGATTCTATTCATCATAGCCAAAATAATTTATCTGTTCATTTGCAAATGATCGTTAAAATTGCTCTGCTAATCAAAGTAGTACTATTAATTTTCTCGGAGTTCTGCTTGGCAATATTTTCATATGATTCATCCAATGATTCATTATTCCAACTTCTATTTCATAGAAATTGGAAAAGTTTTTGAATTAAAATTCACGGTTGAAAGAATAGAAGAAAAAAAGATGATCGAAAATGTAGGAAATAATTGAATAATCATTTCAGAGTTCCTCAATACATAAATAAACAGTCTGTTTACTATTCGGTGACAAAATTTATCTATCGTGTCATTTGCTTACAGCAGATCAAAAATGAAATGATCCATAAGATTAAAATTTTAATCTGTTAGAATATCTCAGTATACAACCTTAATGGTGACAAGTTG